>CM060395.1:127144473-127708579 GCA_030545235.1 Helianthus tuberosus | reverse complement strand
TACCACCCGGTCGCTCTTGAGGTATAGGTTGAACATTTTGAACGGGGTGAAAGGTTCCTCGAGATTGGAATTGATTTTGGTTGAGGTTTGAGTGATTGGAGTTTTGGTTTGCCATTGAATCGGTTTCAATGGTCGGTGTGGATTGTGGTGTTTGATTGGTTTGATTAGAAGCAAGAGTTGCTTCTAACCGGCTTGCTAGGTTTCTTCTTGCTACTCTTTCGATTTTCGGTTCATAGACTAACGGTGAAGTCCTTCCGGAGTTTCGCGTATGCATACACCACCTGTAACCTGCACAAGTAACACACCCGCATAATAAGGAAAAAGACAAAGTCCAAGAAAAGAAACTATGCAACTTAAACAGATAATCACGCAAATTCAAACAATAATCCAAACACAAAGCGCACGCACTCCCCGACAACGGCGCCAAAATTTGATCGGATTGTCGCGCTCCGGTCAAAGATAATATTTATAGTCCCAAATTACCCTTAACAAATAGTTAGCGGTAGCAAGGGGTCGAACCACGAAGAGTATGGGGTTTGCGAGTGGATTTGATTGAATTGAAATATGAGTCACAATTTATGAAGCTTGCTATCTTGTTTTTGTATATTTTTGTTTGATTGAAAGATGTGAATTAAAATTACTAAAATGATTGAATGGATTAACTACTAATGATTAACAAATTGCAAGAAATGAAATTGATTGTTTGAACAATAATAAGAAAACAAGGCTCACACCCGGTTTCAACAAATGCAAGACTTAGGGTTACTATGTGTTTTAATTTGCTTTACTCGAAATAATTCATTAACGGGTCACAATCACAAAGCTTAGGTGCCAATCGCTATCAACGTCATAGATAACGGACCACGATGCACTTCGTTACTTTGGACTAGCAAATCCTATCAAAAGACAAGGCATAAATACGTGTATTCGTTTCACAAAGTCAAATTTAATCATTCACTCGACAATTCGCAAATTCAATACAAACGTATGACAATTGTCTAAAGATTCAAATGTAAATCAAGTTGTCACAAAGCAAACATCAAAATATAATAGCCCTAACTCTTACAAAAGTCTACACCGGGGTGAAACCTTCAAGAAATTAGCCGCTCATGGAAGGACGAACGCTATCACCGGAAATTGAGAACTCGAAGTCGAACATCTTGAAACCTTGAGGATGGTGGATGATGAGGTTTAGGGTTTTGGGTAGGTGATGATGATGAACGGATGAATGGATTGATAGAACTAGGGTTTGGAATCAAGAATGCGATGTTGATTCGGTTCTTGATTCGGGTTGTAGAGATGATGGTAGGTGAAATGGTGATCAAAGATGATTGGTATTAGGCTCCAAGATATGTTTTTCAAACTCAAAACTTGTGTAACTCCCCGAATTGATGGCCCCCATGTCTTTTGATTCGTTCCCCAAGCCAAAAGAGCAACAAATTCGCGTCATCATCATAGAGAGGCCGTCGCCGACGGCTTGAAGCCCCGTCGGCAACGGTCGATGGTTATTCAGTTCTTGCCGACGGCTTATCTTGCTGCTTACGGTGAATTCTGGCGACGGAAACTTACACAAGCCGTCGGCGACGGACCATGTGGTCGTCGGCGACGGCCCCCGGAACTTTGACTTTCTGTTTTTTCCATTTCTTGAGTCCGGTTGACCCGTTTCGCGTCCCGGTGGATCCGTTTTCACTCCGGTGACCCGTAAAGCTCCCGAAAAGCTCCTTAAACTCTGCTAGACCTGCAAAACAAGTATCTAATCAAAAGTAGGTTATTCGAAATTAAAACTTGCGTAAAAACATCAAATTAAACAATTACAAGCACCGGTTTTCGACCACGTATCATCAGGGTGTGACATTTTCTAACTTAGTTAAACATGTTTTAACATGTTTAACTCGTCACTTTTAGTCTAGTGCTTGTTTAGGGTCGTAAGTCAAGCGGTCTTGACAACCGCTTAGACTTTCGAACCTGACCCGCTTGGTCGATCGTTAGGATCCGACCAAGAATATTTTGTGACCATAGTTGTATAGGGAATAACCTTCCGAGGTTATACCTTATGGTCACTTAGTTTAATTAGTTGTATGATAGGTAGTTTATATGCCTTAGGAAAATGACCAAAATGCCCTTTTTATGCATAATTGGATTTTAAGCATATGTAACCTAACTTTTGTCACTAAAACTAATTATGCAACATATTTAAACATGTTAGGGCATATAATACTTGTCATAGGACTAGTTAGGCGTCTCGAATGCGCTTTTGCTCGAACGACGCGTTAAAGTAGCGTAAGCTACCTTAATCGGTCGTAACGGGTTGAAAGCACTTAGGACAGGTTCTGATTTAGGATATAGGCTTTGTTAAACCATATCACATGAGTTCCAATACTCATTTGGTTTACAAGACCTCATTCTATCCGATCTCCCGATTTAGTGTCGATTTATTAACTAGCGATCCGATTACTAGGTGCTACTTGAATTCCTTGGTTTACTCGAGCTTTGCTAGTTCATTTAATCAAGGATACTTTGCACTTCAAGTGAGTACATAGTTCCCCTATTTTACTGTTTTCAATTGTTTTGGGGTGATTCATATGTGTTAAACGATTTCTATGTTTTCAACGATGATTCAAAAACGAATACTATGGTTTATATTAAACAATAATGATTTTGATAATGTGAACGAACTTTTTGGACGTATTTACATAACGAATGACATCCATTAGCTTTGGCCTAGCCGACCAGTATTAGGTTATGGTACCATAGGATCTGACAAATCCCATTATCGGACTGCCACCATGGTTATGTATGGGGGTTATGTGGGTAACGATTGAACCTGTTTATTGTTAACTTACCCTTTGGTGGTTTGTTAATACGAGTTGAACGATGGACGAGTTGCGAAGGTTTGAATGTTATAAGCGAGACGACCAAAAGTTAGTTTTCACAAATAAAACGAGAACGATTTTGAACGATTAAACGATTTTGAACAATTGGAACGAATTGAACGATTTGAACGAGTTAAACAAATTGAACGAACGATTGGTTTTTGGTTAGTGTTTAGATAATGGGACGGGTGTAATGTGATAAAAGCATGGTAGATACGCCGCTGGTACTTCTTATATATAAGTGTATTTATCATATTATATCCCGTGGCGTTATTTAGTTCACTTGGATGAACGATTTTAAACGATGTCACACAAACGATGTTTACCAAACGATATAAACCATACGAGTTTTATGACGAAAACGATTTACAAGTTTGGGTTTACATAAACAAATGTTTTGAGTTAAGATTCATGGCATCGAAGTTTTATAAACAATAACTAATCTGTTTTGATTTGGTTATTCATTTTACAACACAAACATTTTACAAAACAAGGTTTCTAATATCAATTAACGAAGTTGTACGAGTTATTTCAACGTGTAAATGAGCCATGAATCTGACACTCACACAAAACCTATGTGCTCGCCGGCATTTCTTTGCTGACTTTATTTTTACATATGTTTCAGGTGGTGTCGAATGATGTTGATTGAGACTAGGATGCATGCCTGGAATAGGCTTTAGTGACTTAATAAGGATGATAGACTATGTTTAACTTGTTTGTTCTATTTCAAAGACAATGTAAATATTTAACAAATCAATAAAACGAAACTTTTTGAATCCATGGTTGTGAAACAATAATTATGTCGCTCCACTCCCCGACGTTTCCGCCGCGGTTTCGTTGTTTTACGCGGTCGGGGTGTAACAGAAGAGTTGGTAAGCTCATGGTTATAGGGAATTAGGTTATTAGTAATGCTTTGACCTAGACTATAACTTTTCTAGGACCCTAACGCAAGTTTTCTTGCGTTTAGATTTTAAAACAATACCGTCACCTATCTTTAGGTGATAACCACAACGAGAACACAATAACAAATCCGATTTGAAAACCAATCATCTCTTCGTAGATGATTTATTATAAGGTTTTGAACCTTCAAAGTTTTCAAAATCTCGTCAAAGTTTGGGTCTAGATAGTGTGAACACGTGCAATCTGGAAAGGTAGATGCCTGTATCCTGAGTTTTCTGTCTAAGGCTAGAGTGTTCGTACAAATCCACATAATCGGACCAGTCACTCTTACCTGGGAACTCTTGGGGTGAGTTTCCACTTATAGGCTAAAGCATGTCTTCGCGATACATTATATTGACCTATTTACTTTGATTAGTCACTGTGTATCGTTTGTTTGTTCGAGGTAACGAACTAATGATCACTTTCCTTGTGTTTTTTCGATGTTTTCAATACCTCTTTTGTTTATCCAATTGTCGATCTCACTCGTTTCTCATGTTTCCTTGTTCTTTTTAGAAAATGCCTCCTCGACAAGATGCACAACCTCAAACTAACACCGAAATCACAGCCCTTATCGCTCAACAAATGGCTGCTGTGATTCCGAACCTAATAACTCAGATCAATCAAGCCAACAACAACAATAACAACAATGCTCAGTGCAGTTTTAAAACGTTTAATTCGGCTAAACCATTAAAGTTTTCTAGGTCTCAAGGAGCAACTGCGCTCCTACAATGGTTCGAGAGTTTGGAGAGCACATTTAGACATGTTCAGTGTCCGAATGAATGAAAGGTTGAGTTTGCATCCAGTGTTTTCGAGAAGTGTGCTCTTACATGGTGGAACGGTGTGATGCGTGATAGGGGTGCCAATGTGGCAATGGCACAAACTTGGGAAGAGCTACGGGCTCTCATGATGAAAGAGTTCTGTCCCCGTCACGAGATAAGGGCTTCGGATAGAGAATTTGATGATCTGAAACAAGATGGTGGAGAACACCGTGCTTATATGGATCGTTATGAAGAGCTGAGTTTATTGTGTCCTACTATGGTTACCCCGTTGGAGAAAGCGATTGAGAGGTATATCGATGGTCTGCTCGATTCTGTGCAAGACATTGTGACTGGTAGTAATCCTACCACTGTTCGTCAGGCAATCGAATTGGCTGCAACTCTGAGTGAGTCTCAAGTCAGAAAAGGTAAACTGACCCGTAATGGTGACAAGAAGCAGTCAACCGACACTGTTCAAGACAAGGGTAAGGGTAAGAAGAAGCACGAGTCATCAAGGAGGTCACTGCACAAAATGCTTAGAACCCACCAGCTCAAGCTCCTGCCAAGAAACCATATGCTGGTACTGCACCTCACTGCAATAGGTGCAATGGTCATCATGCGACCCAACAGGCTTGTAAACAGTGTACTACTTGTGGTAAACTTGGGCACACAGCCAACATCTGTCGTTTGGGTCAGAACCAAGCTGCTCAGAATCAGGCACCAATTAAGGGAAATGCTGCTAGATTCCCACCTGGTTCATGTTACAACTGCGGTTAAATGGGCCATTTCTGCAACAATTGCCCGAAACTGGCGAATCTGAATGCCAACACCAATGTGAATCCCGCTCGTGGACGAGCATACAATCTGAACACTAACGAGGCGCGTACTGACAACGAGGTTGTTAATGGTACGTTCCTTGTTAACCATCAACCTGCATCTGTTCTTTTCGATTCTGGTGCCGATAGAAGTTTTGTATCGTTATCATTTGAGCCTTTACTTGCGATACCTAGAACTAAACTGAGGAAACCCTTATATGTCGACGTTACTACTGGTAAACCTCTTGTCCTCGATTCTGTGATTCACGATTGTCAATTGAACCTCGATAACCATCTTTTTCCTATTGATCTCACACCGATGCAACTCGGGAGCTTCGATATTATCGTAGGGATGGATTGGTTAACTAAGCATCATGCTGAGGAGGTTTGTTTCGATAAGATTGTTCGCATCCCTCTTTCGTATGGTGAAGTCCTTAAGGTTCATGGCGAGAAACCCTCAAATGGTTTGAAACTCATGTCGTTTATGAAAGCCCAAAGTTATTTACGAAAGGATATGTGGCATTTCTGGCACATGTCACCGAGGAGAATGGCAAGAACAAGTGTATTCAAGATATCCCGATTGTTCGAGATTATCCAGAGGTATTTCCTGATGAACTTCTTGGTTTGCCTCCAGTTCGTCAAGTCGAGTTTCATATTGATCTTGTACCTAATGCCAACCCGATTGCGAAAGCACCTTATCGTCTTGCACCGTCTGAGATGCAAGAGTTATCAAAACAACTTCAAGAGTTATCTGATAAAGGATTCATCCGACCGAGCCATTCACCTTGGGGCGCTCCAGTCCTGTTTGTGAAAAAGAAAGATGGGTCTTTTCGAATGTGTATCGATTATCGTGAGCTTAACAAGCTTACCATCAAGAATCGATATCCCCTACCACGAATTGATGATCTCTTTGATCAGCTGTAAGGTGCTACATGTTTTTCCAAGATCGATCTGCGTTCTGGGTATCATCAGCTTCGTGTACTCGAAGAAGATATTCCCAAAACTGCTTTCCGCACAAGATATGGACACTACGAGTTCACTGTCATGCCTTTTGGTTTGACAAATGCCCCAGCTATCTTCATGGACTTAATGAATAGGGTTTGTAAACCTTATTTAGATAAGTTCATCATTGTGTTCATTGATGACATTCTTATTTATTCGAAGTCTCGAGCCGATCACGAACAACACCTTCGTTTGACGATGGAACTTCTAAAGAAGGAGCAACTTTTTGCTAAATTCTCCAAGTGTGAATTTTGGCTTAAAGAAGTTCAGTTTTTGGGTCATATTGTTAACGAGCAGGGTATTCATGTGGATCCTTCCAAAATAGCTGCTATTAAGGATTGGAATACACCTTCGACACCTACAGAAGTTCGTTCTTTTCTTGGTCTTGCTGGTTACTATCGATGATTCATTTTGAACTTCTCGAAGATCGCGGTTCCACTCACTGCTTTGACTCAAAAGAATAAGCCTTTTGAGTGGGGGCCTAAATAAGAAGAAGCATTTCAAACGCTTAAACGAAAACTCTGTGATGCTCCTGTTTTATCTTTGCCCGATGGAAACGATGATTTTGTTGTCTATTGTGACGCGTTTAATCTAGGCCTTGGTTGTGTTCTTATGCAACGAGGTAAAGTTATAGCTTATGCGTCAAGACATCTGAAAATACACGAGAAGAACTACACGACTCATGATCTTGAGTTGGGCGCTGTGGTTTTTGCTCTCCAAATCTGGAGACATTATCTCTATGGCACGAAGTGTGTGGTTTTCACAGACCACAAAAGTCTCCAGCACGTTCTCAATCAGAAGGAGCTGAACATGAGACAACGACGCTGGGTTAAGCTATTAAACGATTACGATTGCAATATTCGCTACCATCCTGGTAAGGCGAATGTCGTAGCCGATGCGCTAAGTCGAAAGGAACGAGCTAAGCTTCATTTTGTTCGCACTCTATCCGATATTCAAACTCGTGTTTCTCAAGCTCAACGTACTTGTGTTACACAAGATTTGATGGGTAAGGAATTACCACGTTAACTAGAGCTTAAACTCGAAACGAAAAGCGATGGTTTATTCTATTTCAAGAATCGTTTGTGGATTCCGAAACAAGACAATCTTCGCACTGTAGTGATGGACGAATCTCATAAGTCTCGATATTCTATTCATCCTGGTGCTGACAAAATGTACAAGGATCTTCGTACTCAGTACTGGTGGCCTGGTATGAAGAAGGATATTGCTTTGTATGTATCGAAATGCCTAACTTGTCTCAAAGTCAAGGCTGAACACCAACGAACATCTGGTTTGCTTGTACAACCAGAGATACCGGTATGGAAGTGGGAGAATATTGCGATGGATCTCATCACTAAGTTACCGCGCACATCTAGAGGTCACGATTCTATTTGGGTTATCATTGATCGATTAACGAAATCAGCTCATTTTATACCGATTCGCGAGGATCTATCTGCTGATAAACTTGCCAAGATTTATGTTGATGAGATTGTATCTAGACATGGTGTTCCTTTGGTTATCATATGTAACAACTGTGCTTGTAATCACTATGAACAGTTCTGTTATCAATAAAACAATGTTATTTGATCACAATGTTTGTTTTGTTATGTTTTACATTTTTCATGTTTTGACTTTTATCCAATTCCAAACTCTATATCAATTTCTGGAGAGTTATACGCAAACTGGTGCGAAAACATACTCAGTTTAATGCGACAAATACTCCAGAACATCAACATATACTTAACATACCTTAAATAACCCTTACATAACTTAGAAATAAGTTTTGAAGGCTTTGGTATGGCAAAAACAAGTTAATTCGCTTACAGGGTCTAAACTTGACAAACTACGAAAGTATGCCAATCTGAACTGTAACGAACATTCCGGAACATGACCATAAGTTAAACACACCTTAAATATCCTTTACATAGCTTAGAAATAGGCTTTGAGGGGTTTGGTGTGCTAAAATAAACTTTTGGGTCATTCAGGGACTAAAAGTGTCAAAAAGTGCACAAGTTTGCATTTTCGCGCATAACTTACGTTCTGAATACATCCGGACATCCAAAAATTTATGTAAGCATGACTATATTATATTTTAGTGTTCGCCATAAGAAAAATCCATTCGTCGCGTCATTTGGATCATTTTTCGCGCTTGTGCGCATTCCGTCGTAATTAAGCGAACATCGCGTTCGTACGACTAAACGAACTGACATCAGACATATTTTTGAACATGTTTCATGTCCACAATGTTTAGGCAACATTTTAGGGCCTTAAAGTTGGCTTTACGGGCCTTAGAAGTGTCGGAAATGGCTTAAATACGCAACAGGGACCAAAACTGCCATTTTTGAAAGTATGTGCAGATCAGACAGGCCCAGGCGGCCCGCCTGAGTTTTGGCAGATCCTGATGCGGGCCGCATGGCCCCTTCAGAACGCCCAAAGGTCAAGTTTCAGCTGTTTAATGCGTTTTAACCCCTTCCAAAGGCCAAATGACACTTGTCAAACTCCTATGGTGTCCATTTTTAGCCACCACAACTTTGTGACAAGTGTACGGCTCGGATCGTGGCACGATATTCAAGAAACGATCCTAACGGCTCTACTTTTCCTATAAATACCCACCCCCCCATTGCTTCAAAACCCACAAATCTGATCATTTGGGCTCTAAGTTGGAACCTTCGTTTCATACCTGAGTTACTTGGATCGGGATTAGCATTCGGGGACCCCGAGTAAGTATTCTTTCGTTCTTTTAATCGCTTTCGAGTCCGAAAGTCAAACTTTGTTTGACTTTCTGCATTGACCAGTTTATGGTCGATGCGAAGTTCGTTTGAACTTCATAACGTGAGCGTGATCACGATGGTTATAGTCCCTAGTGACTATACCTACTGATTACCACGTTATCTAGGCTCAGTGACGAGCCGTAGTTTCGGTCAGAATACGTATTCTTGCGTATTTTGTAACCAAACTACTTATGGGTATCAAAACCGTTTGTTTTGATACCAAACCTGTTTTCTAAACTTAGTTAAGCATGTTTTAACATGCTTAGCTCGTCACTATTAGTTTAGTGCTTAGATAGGGTCGTAAGGTAAGCGATCTAAACAATCGCTTATACTTTCGAACCCGACCCGTTTGGTCGATCATTAGGATCCGACCAAGCACATTAGGTGACCATAGTATATAGGGAATAACCTTACGAGGTTATACCTTATGGTCGCTTCGTTTAAGTAGTTGTATGATAGGTAGTTTATATGCCTTAGGTAAATTACCAAAATACCCCTTTGATGCCAAAACTCATTTTAAACATATGTAACATAACTTTTGACATCTAAACTGATTTGACAACCATATTAGACATGTTGAGGCATATATTACTTGTCATAGGACTAGTTAGGCGGTCCGAACGCGTTTCACGCGAACGACGCGTTAAAATAGCATAAGCTACCTAAACGGGTCGTAATGGGTCACAAGCACTTAGGTTAGGTTTCATTTAGTATGTAGGCTTTGTTAAACCAAATGACACGAGTCTCTACACTCGTTTGGTTTACGAAACCTCATTCTATCCAATCATCCGGTTAAGGTCCGGTTATTAACATAGTTACCTATATTAGGTGCCGTTTGATTCTGAGATCTCTAGCATTACTTGGTGATTATCTTTAGACATCTGAGCAATCTCAAGTGAGTACATAGACCCCTCTTTTACTGTTTTCCAAACGTTTTGGGGTGGAACACATGTGCCTACTTGTTACTTTCATGCTTTCCTGTTTTCGCATCATACACTGCTATGTTCGTTAGTACATTATAGTACATGATTTTATGACACTTTATGCTAGGTGTGCCCATTTTGTGCATTACTTAGTACATCGTTTTACATGACATTTCACGCTATGTATGTTCATTTGATTACATACTTAGTGCATTGTTTTCACATGCTTACAATTCTGGTATGACATTTGGTTTGTTTACATGGGACAATACATTCATTAACATTAGCTACGCCGTTCGTTAGTAGGTAGTGGTACCATAGGAATTGACAACTCCCGTTCCGGACATCCCAGGGAAAGGGGACAGAAAGGAATGACCGAATTCGATGATATAAGACAGATAGACCTTTAATTTGTTTAAAGGGTTTATCACCACAGTCACAAGGCTTGGATGTATGCATTTTTACAATACCGCATAGATGTTCATATTAAATAGTTGCATGCATTTACACAAAACATAGCTTTGATTTGAACCAAGTTTTACTTCAATACTTTGTTTTTTTTTGTGCATATGGTTTAGTTGAGACATTTCACTTGCCATACATGACATTTTGACATAGACATTTGACATGGATATTTGACATAGACATTTGACATGGATATTTGACATAGACATTCGACATGGACATTCGACATAGACTTTTTGACATGACTTACATCTTGACATAAACACTTTGACATATTATTCAATACATTTGACAGTTGGTTTAAACATAGACTTTTTACATTGGTTGGTTTGGTTTGATTAAGTGATTAAGTAACGGTGCGTGTGTAATATGATACAAGCATGGTGGATACGCCGCTGGTACTTCCTATATATAAGTGGTTGCATGGTATTACATGTCGTAACGTTATTTGAATCATTTCAATATTTAGACATAGAACATTTTATATAAATAACATATTTTTCACAAGACATTGATTTACAAACAACTTATCTTATACAAACACATTTTTACATGGTCATTTATTTAACCTGACATTTACTTATACATATCATCTGATCTTATTGTTTTTCAAATGATTTACAAGACAAAGCAAATTGCAAGGTTCATGACTAAACATTTTCTTAAACATAAGTCATGAATCCTATTTTTACAAACCTATGTATCTCACAGGCATTTTTATGCTGGCGTACCTATTTTCACATGTGTTTTCAGGAGCTTTTCCGTAGGATGTTGATCATGATACTAGGGCGGACCTGTGCCTTAGAGACTTTAAAAGAAGATAGACTATGTTTAATTATGTTCTGAACTCCTTAATTCCTGTTTAAGACAATGTAACACTCTTGTTTAATAAATAAATAAAACTTTGTATGCCATGGTTATGAGACAATTAATTCTGTTACAACACTCCCCGACGTTTCCGCCACGTTTTGTATGTTACACGTGGTCGGGGTGTGACATCATATCTGATCGCGATGCTCGATTTTCATCTCGTTTTTGGAAGACCATGCAATCTGCTATGGGAACTCAACTAAATCTAAGCACTGCTTATCATCCCCAAACAGATGGACAATCTGAGAGGACGATACAAACATTGGAGGATATGCTTAGAGCATGCGTGATAGACTTTGGTGGTAATTGGGATTCTCATCTTCCGTTGATCGAGTTGTCTTACAACAATAGTTATCATGCTAGTATCAATATGGCACCGTTCGAAGCTTTATACGGTCAAAAATGTCGTTCACCTGTCTGTTGGAATGAGATCGGTGAAGCTCAGCTTACTGGACCTGAGCTCATTCTGGAAACAACAGATAAAATCAAGAAAATTCGAGATAATCTTCTGACAGCTAGAAGCCGTCAAAAGAGTTATGCGGATATGCAACGCAAGCCCTTGGAATTTCAAGTTGGCAACCATGTCCTACTCAAGGTATCCCCTTGGAAGGGAGTGGTGAGATTTGGAAAGAAAGGAAAACTTACACCATGATATGTTGGACCATTTAAGATTGTTGAAAGAATCGGAAAGGTTGCCTATCGACTAGAGCTACCTCCTGAACTTGGGAATATTCACCCAACATTCCACGTGTCCAATTTACAAAAGTGTTTAGCCGATACTGATCTTCACATTCCACTCGACGAAATTCAAGTTGATGACACGATGCACTTTGTCGAGAAACCTGTGGAGATAATGGACCGTGCAGTCAAACAGTTGAAGAACAAGCGAATACGATTAGTTAAGGTTCGCTGGGAGTCCAAACGTGGCCCAGAGTTTACTTGGGAATGTGAGAACCAAATGAAAGCGAAATATCCGCATATGTTTTCAAAAGTTTCCTCTAGTTAAAATTTCGGGACGAAATTTCCTAAAGTAGGGGAGACTGTGACAACTGTGCTCTGTAAATGATGTACCATGTAAAACAATATCAATTATCAATAAAACTATATGTTTTGGTGTTAATATTTGTGTATTTGTGTTTGACGATTTTACGATTTGATTCGAGTTCGATTTCAAGCTTTAAATCGCTTTCTGGAAGGCTATACGCAAACTGATGCGTAAAGGTAATCAGTTTAACACAACAAACACTCCAGAACAGTGATATAGGCTTAACATACCTTAAATAACCTTTACATAACTTAGAAATAAGTTTTGGAGGGTTTGGTGTGTCGAAAACAAGTTTATTCGATCGCAGGGACTATTTGTGTCAAACGGCGAAAGTATGCCGATTTGTACAGTAACAAACATTCCGGAACTTGATCATAAGTTAAACGTACCCTAAATATCCTTTACATAGCTTAGAAATAGGCTTTGAGGGGTTTAATGTGCAAGATTAAACTTATTTGATCAATAGGGACTAAAAGCGTCAAAAAGTGCATAAGTTTGCATTTTCGTGCATATCTTACGTTCTGAACATATCCGGACATCCAAAAATTTTTGTAATCATTAAAATATTTTATTTTAGTGATTGGAATGCAAAAATACCATTCGTCGTGCAATTTGGATCGTTTTCGCGTCCGTTCGTGTTTCGTCGTAATTAACCAAATAACGTGACCGTACGACCAAACGAACCGACATCCGAGATGTTTTCAAGCATTTTTCAGGTTCCCTATACTTTAACTTCATTGTTGAGCCTTTAAATTGGGTTAACGGGGCTTAAACACGTCGATAATGCATCAAAATCAAAGTTTTAAGCTTGCAGGGGCCAAAACTGACAACTTCTGAAAGTGTCTAGGCGGGCCGCGAAGGACCACATCTCCTTCTACGTGGGGCGCAACTGATGCATAGATCATAAACATTGAATCTGGTTTGTGCAGCTGATTTCTTGCAATTTCAACATGGTTTTTGGTTACAATGAGCTTGTTTTTGAACTCCCATTGTATTCTAATCTATGGGCACAAGTGTATGGTGAGTATTGAGCCTTGATTCTTGCAAAAAAACTTGTCAAGATCCTAAGAACCCAAGACTTTCTATAAATACCCACTTGCTTCATCCTCATTTCCTCGCACATTTGATTCAATTCTGCTCTAAGTTGAAGTTTAACACTTCATACCTGAGTATTTTGAATCAAATCTTCCTTGCTTGGACCTTTTGTAAGCTTCTTTCATGCTTTTTATGCTTTTCAAGCATGAAAGTCAAACAGTGTTTGACTTTATGCTTTGACCACGATTTGGTCAACACAAAGTTCGTTTGAACTTTGCAACGTGAGCTTAATCACGATGGTTATAGTCCCTTGTGACTTTACCTACTGATTACCACGTTGATTAGTCGAAGTGACGAGTCAAAGTTTCGATCAAATGAGTTCCAATACTCATTTGGTTTACAAGACCTCACTCTATCCGATCTCCCGATTTAGGTGTCGATTTATTAACTAGCGATCCGATTACTAGGTGCTACTTGAATTCCTTGGTTTACTCGAGCTTTGCTAGTTCATTTAATCAAGGATACTTTGCACTTCACGTGAGTACATAGTTCCCCTATTTTACTATTTTCAATTGTTTTGGGGTGATTCATATGTGTTAAACGATTTCGATGTTTTCAACGATGATTCAAAAACGAATACTATGGTTTATATTAAACAATAATGATTTCGATAATGTGAACGAACTTTTTGGACGTATTTACATAACGAATGACATTCATTAGCTTTGGCCTAGCCAACCAGTATTAGGTTATGGTACCATAGGATCTGACAAATCCCGTTATCGGACTGCCACCATGGTTATGTATGGGGGTTATGTGGGTAACGACTGAACCTGTTAATTGTTAACTTACCCTTTGGTGGTTTGTTAATACGAGTTGAACGATGGACGAGTTGCGAAGGTTTGAATGTTATAAGCAAGACGACCAAAAGTTAGTTTTCACAAATAAAACGAGAACGATTTGAACGATTTTGAACGATTGAACGATTTTGAACAATTGGAACGAATTGAACAATTTGAACGATTTAAACGAGTTAAACAAATTGAACGAACGATTGATTTTTGGTTATGTGATATTTGTGCCTCCACGACCATCAAACAAATACCAAACCAGTGAAATATTGTGTTTCGTACTTGGGATTTGTATAAATATGTGTATCATTTGCACATATCAATTCTCGTTCGATTTCGAGCTCTAAATCGCTTTCTGGAAAGTTATACGCGAACTGATGCGTAAACGTAATCAGTTTAACGCGACAAACACTTCGGAACAGTGACATGGTCTTAACATACCTTAAATAACCTTTATATAACTTAGGAAAAAGTTTTGGAAGGTTTGGTGTGTCGAAATCAAGTTTATTCGATCGCAGGGACTATTTGCGTCAAACTGCGAAAGTCTGCCGATTCGTATGGTATCGAACCTTCTGGAACTTGATCATCAGTTAAACATGCCCTAAATATCCTTTACATAGCTTAGAAATAGGCTTTGAGGTGTTTGGTGCGCAAAAATAAACTTATGTGATCAACAGGGACTAAAAGCGTCAAAAAGTGCATAAGTTTGCATTTTCGCGCATATCTTACGTTCTGAATATATCCGGACATCCAAAAATTTATGTAATCATTAAAATATTTTATTTTAGTGATTGGCATGATAAAATTCCATTCATCGCGTAATTTGGATCGTTTTTCGCGTCCGTACGAGTTTCGTCGTAATTAACCGAACATCGTGATCATACGACCAAACGAACCGACATCCGACACATTTTCAAGCATATTTCATGTCCCCTACACTATGGCATCTTTGTAGAGCCTTGAAAATGGCTTAACGGGCCTTAAACGTGTCAAAAATGGCATTAAACATGTGCAGGGGCTGTTTCTGTAATTTCTGAAACTTGTTTGCTGAACTTCCTGAGGTCGCGGGCCGCGTAAGCTTGCCCTGACTCCTATGCGGGCTGCGAGAGCTGCCCAGATCAGAAAAAACCTGTTTTTCATAATCAGCAGCTGGTTTCTAGGTTATGTGCATGGTTTTAACAAACATGGAGCTGGTTTTCAAGCTCCCATGGTATATAAAATCAGTGGGCACACTTGGAGGGCCAAGATTGAAGCTCGGTATCCAAGGAACGATCCTAACGGTTGTCCAAACTCTATAAATACCCACCTTGATTCATTTGGTTCTTCACATTTGTTCTCATTTCTGCTCTAAGTTGAAGCTCTCATGCTTCATACCTGAGCAATTTGAGTTCAAATCTTCAAGCTTGGACCTTTTGTAAGTATTCTTTCATCTTATATGCGTTTTTAAGCCCGAAAGTCAAACAGTGTTTGACATTCTGCTTTGACCAGTCAATGGTCAACACGAAGTTCGTTTGAACTTCGCAACGTGAGCGTAATCACGATGGTCATAGTCCCTTGTGACTATACCTACTGATTACCACATTGATTAGGCATAGTGACGAGTCATAGTTTCGGTCAAAATGCGTATTTATGCGTATTTTGCAACCAAACTATTCTTTGGTATCAAAACCCTTTGTTTTGATATCAAACTTGTTTTCAAACTTAGTTAAACATGTTTCAACATGTTTAACTCGTCACTTTTAGTTTAGTGCTTATAGGTCATAAGATAAGCAGTCTAAACAACCGCTTAGACTTTCGAACCCGACCCGTTTAGTCAATCTTTAGGATCCGACCAAACATATTTTCTGACCATAGTTGTATAGGGAATAACCTTTCGAGGTTATACCTTATGGTCACTTCGTTTAGTTAGTTGTATGATAGGTAATTTATATGCCTTAGGAAAATGACCAAAATGCCCCTTTTACGCATAAATTCATTTTAAGCATATGTAACCTAATTTTTTACATCTAATCTGATTAGGTAACATTATTAGGCATGTTAAGGCATATAATACTTGTCATAGGACTAGTTAGGCGGTCCGAACGCGTTTTACGCGAACGACGCGTTAAAGTAGCGTAAGCTACCTAAACGGGTCGTAATGGGTCGTAAGCACTTAGGTTAGGTTTCGATTTAGTATGTAGGCTTTGTTAAACCATATCATATGACTTTTAATACTCATTTGGTTTACGAAACTTCATCCTATCCGATCTTCCGATTTAGGTCCGGTTTATTAACATAGTTACCTATATTAGGTGCCGATTGATTCCGTGATCCCTCTAGCTTTGCTTGGTTGTTATTCAAGACTTCTAAGCATTCTCAAGTGAGTACATAGACCCCTCTTTTACTGTTTTCAAATATTTTGGGGTGAAACACATGTGCCTACTTGTTACTTTCGTGCTTTTCATGCTTTCATAACATATACTTGCTATGTTCATTAGTACAAATATAGTACATAATTTCCATTATGTTTTGCTATGTATGTTCACTTAGCATGCTAGCACATTGATTTTCATATATTACATTTTTGTTGCATATGTTCACTCAGCATATGGACACATTGATTTACACTGCATTTCTGTTGCATATGTTCACTCAGCATATGGACACATTGTTTTACATTTCTACTTTTTATGTTTATTTAGCATACTAGGTACATTATTTTCATATAACATGCTTACATTTGGTATAACATTTGGTTTGTTTAACGAAACTAATACATTCATTAACACCGATCATGTCGTTCGTTAGTAGGTAGTGGTACAATAGGAATTGACAACTCCCATTCCTGAAATCCTAGGTTTGTTTGGGTGGAAGGAATGACCGAATTCGATATTCATAAGTTTGATAAACCTTTAACTTGTTAAGGGTTTGTCTCTTCAGTTGCAAGGCTTGGATGTAGACGTTTAACATTACCGCATAGATGTGTGTATCAATAAAGCATTAATTTTACAAAACATAACTTTTGATTTAAATTATGATTTATCAAATACATTGTTTTGTACATTTCTTTCTTATAGGGTTGAGTAAGTGCTTTTATTCATTATACATTACATTTGATTATACATGAACATTTTTACATTGGTGGTTTGTTTGGGTAAGTGATTTAAATAACGAGGCGTGTGTAATATGATAAAAGCATGGTGGATACGCCGCTGGTACTTCCTATATATAAGTGCTTTTATGATATTACATATTGTAGCGTTATTTAAACCATTTCAATTTAGACATATTACACTTTACACAAATAACATATCTTTACAAAAACATTGTTTTACAAACAACATATTTTATACAAACTCATTCTTACTTGGTTATTTATTTATCTATGCATTATTCTTTTATTTCATCTAATTTCTTATCGATTTTCATTTGATTTCTAAAAGAAAACATTTTTAAGGTTCATGACTAACTTTTGTTAAACATTTTCTTTAAACTTACAAGTCATGAATCCTATTTTAATAAAATCTATGTATCTCACAAGCATTTTTATGCTGACGTACCTATTTTCACATGTGTTTTCAGGAGTTGATGCATAGGATTGTGTCACACCCCGACCACGTAAAACAACAAATCGTGGCGGAAACGTCGGGGAGTGTTGTAACAGAATTATTGTTTCACAACCATGGATACAAAAGAGTTTCGTTTTATTAAATATTAAACATTAACATTGTCTTTGAAACTGAACAAGCAAGTTATATATCGACTATCATTATTATTATGTCACTAAGACCTCGTCCAGATCCTATGTGACTCATACATCCTAGCAATCAACATCAAGCAACTTCACCTGAAACATATGTAAAACCAAAGTCAGCAAAGAAATGCTGGCGAGCACATAGGTTTTGTGTGAGTATCAGATTCATGGCTCGTTTATATGTTAAAATAACTCGTACAACTTCGTTGTTCGACAGTAGAAAACCTTGTTTTGTAAAATGTTTGTGCATATAAAAAATGATTTAAACAACTTAAAACAATTGGTTATAGTTTAAAAAAAAAAAATCTCGTTGCCATGAATCTTAACCCAAAACATTTGTTGAAGTAAACCAAATCGTATATCGTTCTCGTAAAATAACTCGTATGGTTTATATCCTTTCGAAAACATCGTTAAGTGACATCGTTTCAAAATCGTTAACTCGTTTATATCATTTCCAAATCATGGAATCGTTTAAATCGTTCAATCGTTCTCGTATCGTTCAATCGTTCTCGTTCAACTCGTTCTCGTTTTAATTGTGAAAACTACTTTTGGTCGTCTGGCTAATAACATTCAAACCTACGTAACTCGTCCATCGTTCAACTCGTATTAACAAACCACCAAAGGGTAAGTTAACAATCAACAGGTTCAGTCGTTACCCACACAACCCACACATAACCATGGGTGCAGTCTGATAACGGGATTTGTCGGATCCTATGGTACCATAACCTAATACTGGTCGGTTCAGCCAAAATTAATGATTGTCATTCGTTATGTAACTAGAACCAACAAGTTCGTTCACATTATCGAAATCGTTATTTATTTAGTATAAACCATCTTAATCGTTTTTGAAATCATCGTTAATTATCGAAATCGTTTTGATACATATGAATCACCCCAAAACAATCGAAAACATGTAAAAGAGGGGATCTATGTACTCACCTTTGGGTGCGTTTTTATATGTTAACACAATCTCTCAAATTGTTTATTCGTCCTAAATTAAATAAGAATGATTTAATAATAAAAAACCCACAAAATACATAAGTTTCTCCGATACTTAGAATTTTCACATAACTTTGAGATTTTTCTCGAAAAGTTATTATTTTTTATTATATTGGTGTATCTGTATATATATGAGTTCACATATATTTTAAAAACATTGTGTCTTGAACGATTTTATTGGTGACCCTCATCATGTCATAAGCAATATATCTACGATTTACGCGTCGTAATATATACTCAAATGTAACATAAATAAATATCGTAATACACATAATATTGTTAACATTAAACACATCATCATACACATATTGTAAAACACATAGCACCTTGTAACACATAAAATTTACCCATGAACAACCCATTCTAGTGTATGTCGAAAAACACTTATTTTAGCGATTCGGTAACATTTTTGGGCGTCGGAAGTCACGTATGACTAACCGAACACCAAGTAAACTTAATATAAGTTAAAATACTTATTTTTATATCAAAAATATCAGTTTAGTTTCTAATCTAAAACAGTTTTATAAAAATCCTCCGAAAAGCCAATTTTTAACCGTTTTACTGCATAGTTTTGCATCAAACGTTACCCGAACCATCCCAAATTGAAACGACTTGATATTTTAACATAACCCATGTTATTTACTGAATAAAATAGTGGTTATACTCATGATAGTGCAGGTCTCACATAAAGCACATAGATCATGCAAATTTCACATATTTTACCACTTTTTAAGCTATATGTACAACATGCAAAGCTATCAAACCTATGTCAAAGTTTCATGCCATTATAATATACCAAATAATGTTATTTTTAGTGTTTATAATCTGTTCTAAAACATTTTTTTCATATAATCATTTTTTATCACTTCTTGAGCTTTAAATCAACATGTATTCTCATGTAAAAGTGTCTAAAGCATACTATCATATCATCAACATTTCATATGAGTTTAGATGCATCAAACATGTGATTTATTCATGTTTGTTTGCTGATGTATTTGAACATTTATCATATCAAACACAAATCATCCAACACTTGCATTTTACCTATCATCCAAGAACTAACAACAACTTAAACAAGTACTTATCAAGAAATCAAACTTCAAAACTCATACACCCATATATATCTGTTCGGTTTATATACACACATAAACATCACCATTTTTATTTGTATCAAGACCCATTTCATTTTAGATTTCAAGTTTGTGAAAATTCCAAGATTCAAGAGAAACTTCAAATCATCAAGAACAACCAAGAATCAAGAGTATGATTTAAACATAAATGTTATACCTTCAAGATTCAAGTAAGTTGTTGGATGAGATTTTGATGATAGGGAGCTTGAAATCACTTGAAAGCACCTTGGAAACTCCTTTGTATCTTCACACCAACTTGAAATATGCTTGAAATGGAGTGAAATCTTGAAAAACAAAGTTGAAGAAATGAAAATGGTGAGGGTGGTGGTGCTTACGGTTTTGGGGAGGGAGGAGAGAAGGAGATGGAGTGTAATGTGAGCTTGAAATGATCTTGTAGGATTAATAAGGATATGCAAGATCTAAGAACATATCATGCAAAAACACTTGGCATAAAAAAAATCAAGCAAGATCATGAAAGATCTTGGCAAAATTTTGGTGGGGTCCCCATATATGTGACCGTAAATTTGAAAGGGGGAGGGGGTCCATGTGTAATTTTGATGGTAATATAGATAAAAACAGGTATTTAACTGGATACCGGCTATTTTATCTAGCGTTTAAATCCGGGTTTATGGCGTTCTAAATTATTTTTATTATTCTATAAAGATAAACTCGCCAAAATATTACTGAAATAAATTTCAGTTGCCGAGACTGGCTGTGTTGTCTGTGTTTTGCAGTAGAAGCACTGTGTTGCGCAGAAACACGTGGTACGCGCTTAAACTTAAAAAATAACGTTTTTAAGCGTTTTAATTTATTTTTCAACATGAACCTGATTAAAAATAAAAATTTTAATCATAACAGAATATTTTCAGGATTTAGATATTATCCGGGCGGTCACCAACGTTCGTTTCGCAGTTTTGTCTTAATTAGTTCTTTAGTTCAAATAAACATGTTTTTGCCATACCGAATCCTTCGAAACTTATTTCTAAGTTATGTAAAGGATATTTAGGGTATGTTTGGCTTACATCACAGTTTCGGAGTGTATGTCGTGTTAAACTGATTGCGTTTACGCACCAGTTTGCGTATAACCTTCCAGAAAGCGATTTAAAGCTTGAAATCGGAATCGAATCAAATTGTAAAATCGTCAAACACAATTACACACATAATAACCCCAAAGCACATTGTTTTATTGATAATCAACATTGTTTTACATTATACGATGATTATAGAGCACAGTTGTCACAGATTGATCAAGATACACTTAGGCGGACTTGGGCCTTAGTGACAATAAAAGATGCAAGACTAGTTAATTATGTTATGTCTCTTTGTTTTTAAGACATTGTATCCTATTTTAATTCAATAAAACAAAACTTCAATTTCCATGTGTTATGAAACAATGATTATGTTACAACACTCCCCGACGATTCCGCCGCGATTTGTTGTTTTACGCGGTCAGGGTGTGACAGAAGAGTTGGTATCAAAGCTCATGGTTATAGGGAATTAAGTTATTAGTAATGCTTTGACCTAGTCTATAACCTTCCTAGGACCCTAACACAAGATTCTTGTGTTTAGATCTTAAAACAATACCGTCACCTATCTTTAGGCGACAACCACAACAAGAACACAAATTTCAAATCCGCTTTGAAAATCAATCATCTGTTCTAGGATGATTTATTTTAAGATTTTGAACCTTCAAAGTTTCCAAAACGATTTTGAAAATAATCACCCACCCTTTCGGATGATTCGTTTTTGGCTTAATGCCTTCCGAATTTTCAAAATCTCATCAATGTTTGGGTCTTATAGTGTGAACACGTGCAATCTGGAAGAGTGGATGCCTGTATCCTGAGTTTTCTGTCTAAGGCTAGAGTGTTCATACAAATCCACATAATCGGACCAGTCACTCTTACCTGGGAACTCTTGGGGTAAGTGTCCACTTATAGGCTAAAACATGTCTTCGCGATACAATAATATGTCCCACTTACTTTGATTAGTCACCGTCTCATTTGTTTGCCTTAGGTAACAAACAAATGATCACCATTTTTGTGCGTTGTCATTCTGTTTTGATTATCCGATAACATTTCACTTGTTTCCTCCTATGTCTTCCATTTCCTTTAGGATGTCTCTTCATCGCGGCGACACTCAAATGTCCGAGCAGGCTACCAAAATTTCCCAACGAATAGGCTTGGTGTTCCAGAAGACTGCTGAATTAGCTTTTGCCATATCTCATCTCAAGGATGAAGACACCCAAGAATCACCAAAGGAAACAGAAGCCAAGCCTTCACGAAAATCAAGGAAGTGTAAAGCTTCAAAGAATCCTCTAGCCGTTGCACCAAATCAAGCGAGACCTAGCTAGGTGGCAACACCACCAGCTAAGAAGCCGTACAAGGGAACCGCTCCTTTGTGCAATCAGTGTAACCACCATCACCATGCCAGTGTCAAATGCCAAACATGTTTCAACTGTGGACTTATTGGCCATACGGCAAGAGTCTGTCGTTCAGTCACTGTGCTAAACCAAGCTATTCAGAACCCTGTTCAATTTCAAGCAGATCCAGCACAAGCTCGTTTTCCTCCTGGTACTTGCTACAACTATGGCGAGACGAGTCATTTCAGGAACAAATGCCCAAAGATTTTCAACGTAAATCTGCCCACGGATGAGCATTTGGCTGATTAGAAGATGCTGCTGCTTTGAATAATTCGAATCTTATGCTTTTGTTTCTTTTGCTTTTCTTGAACTCCGAAACAATCTGTTTGGTTTATAAATAAAATCGTTGTTCGCAATTCTGATGTACAAGTGTAGTTACATGTGTGTTTGGCATGCCCCTACGATACCTACACCTAAGAACTGTATTCTTTGCAAAACAAACTACTCTTGTAGTTCTCCCATTCATGTGATCGCTCATGATTTCCTTGAAAATTCTAAGTACTCGTTTCATTCATCTGACATGATTTTAAAACAATTTATAAACATATTTACCTAATACATCTACCGTATGATTTCAAAAGTATAACGTAAGGTTTCAAAACCATTAAACACATTTCTAAAGAACCCCATGCATAGTGTTCGAAAAACATTCCGCTCGTATGATGGACTTAACAACCTCCAAAATTCTGCTTCATATGTCGCCTTGGCATATTGATGTGTGCAAAATGCAACATATAAATTACATCAATTGTGGCATAAAACTAACCCTTTTTTAGTACTAATGTTGGAAAAAGTGTGCTTTTGTCTTCCTTTTGTATTTTCAGGATTAAATGAGCTCAAATTAACAAAAGAAGCAAAAACGCAGCTAAATCTAACTTAAATACAAGAAAAGGAACAAACGTGGCATGCCCGACCTCCCCGAAAGCATCTTCCCAAGCAAAACAAGAGAACAGAAGGCTGAACACGCCCCGTGCTCAGTGAACACGGGGGCGTGCCCAAGTGTCAGCAAAAAAGACAAAGCTGTAGAAGCTTCTATCGCCCACCACGGGGCCGTGCTCAGCAGAGACGGGGCCGTGGTCAACTATAAGATTCGCAGAATCCAGGCAAATCTTGATAGTACAGATATGCTTCTGCACACGGGGTCGTGCCCAGCGGACACGGGGCCGTGGTCAACTAATGCAGACAAGAGCAATTAATGAAGACAGAGAAGAAGGATGGACACGGGGCTGTGCCCACTGGACACGGGGCCGTGCCCGAGCTACTGTTCAGGCTATAAATAGGGGTGCTTGGCTCATTTGCAAACCATCCCTTGGCACACCACCTCTCTCACACTTCACCCACCACCCACCACCATCATCCATTGTCCATCATAGAGTGTGTGAGTCGTCTCGGGATCCAAGATTGATCGTAAGAGTTCTTGACAATCAAAGGCCATGTTTGCCTAAGTCTCTTACATCACTTGGTGAAGACAAGTGTCTAGTGTAATACTTTTTATTTTTAATCTTTTCGCACTTTTTACTTGGTTATGTATTAATGACTTTAATAACTATTTTCTTATGTTGAAGGTGATTCTTCCTTATCGTTTGTCCGTGGTGTCTTGGCATTATTTTACTGTCTATATAAAATAAAAGATTTTCACCATTCATATCTCCACAGTCTATATGGAGGTATGTTGGCTACCTGGTCGGGGGTTAAGGTATAGATCCTGCAAGGACCTAGGTCAAATTTATTAGGACCTCCTTGTTCAGTGTATAGATCCTGCAAGGACCTAGGTCAAATTTATTAGGACCTCCTTCAATACCCACCGGTATTGGATGGCGGGGGTCCAAACTATTTGATTCCCTCATATGTAAGCTACTATTAATACTTTAACCCGGCTACTTAGGACTGTATCCCTGCTGACTCAGACTACTTAGCCGAGGGTAACGTCACCTTCAAAAGAGGGGCCTACCATAATATGCATTAATAACTTAATTAATTATCTTTCAATAATCCGACCCTTTAGGATTGTATCCTTGTTGACTCAAACTACTGGGTTGAGGGTAACGTTAGCTTCAAAAGAGGGGCCTACTACAATAACTAAGATAATCTCTTAAATAGTGCAAAAGTGCGGAAATAATCAAAGGTTACACTAAACACGAGTCGGAGCCATGTGATTCATCTTGTCTATCTGTTTTTACTTTTATTTTATTTTTCAGCATTTTAGTTAGCTTTTATTTTTCTTGTTTAAAAACCTTTTTTCTAAACTTTTGATTTGATTAGACGTTGAGGATAAACCGATACTAAAAGCTCTTGTGTCCTTGGACGACCTCGGTATCTTGCCAACACTATACTACGCTCACGATGGGTGCACTTGCCCATATGTGTGTTTGGTGTTAGTAAAATATCGTGTTTTATAAATTAAAAACTTGACTAACGTGTAAAAAGGGCTTAAAATATACTTAAATTTATATACCACCACACACGCATCACATATCTAGCACCTCAACTCCACGAACACTTTACCTCGTGTATCGACTTAAGCACGTCTAGTGCAAGATTTCAAAACGTCCCCCGCTATTCAGATTCCAAAATCCATATAGGATCTTCTTATCTTCACAATTAGATCCTTGTGGATGATTATCGCTCAAATCGGAGTCCTTAATTGAATTCCTTGTATGCCTTAATACGTACATTACGATTCAATAAGGACAAAGCCGAATTCCTATTAAGATCTTCCTATCTTCATAGTTAGATTTTTGAAATATTTAAAGTGCCAAATGAAATTCACGGATTGGATTCCTGGTATGCTTTAAATACTCGTTTTCAAATTAACAAACAAATTAACAAAATGATAACAAATTAAAGATCAAGTTAAACAATTATGTGATTTCGTGATTATTTTTATGTGTTTTGTTTTTGTGTAATCTGAATTTTCGTTATCCAAATCCTCGTAGAATTTTCCATATCTTCATGTGAGAGATTCATAGTAGGATATCCAAAGGTACTACCTTAAATCCTTAATGGGCTTCTACGTAATAGTTAAGACCCTTGGATTATAAAGTACAATTCCATAATTCAAAAGAGACCCTTTGGGTGGTCTAGTTAAAAAGATTGATTCAGAATTTGGTTAAGAATGACATGTGATGATATAGCTGAAAGGACTCCTTGGTGGTCTATTTAAAGAGATCATTTATTGATTTAATTAAAAGGACCCTAGGGTGGTCTAGTCACAATCATCACAGGTTCGTTCATTGTTTTTCTTCCCCTACACATTATAAAATGCACTGTGTGGACTATGCAAGGAATTACGTAATTATGGATGCATACATAATTATGAAATTCAGTGCACGGAAACCACAGTAAGATTTATCATGTGTAAGAACCAATAGTGGCAACAATAACGAAACGTGAACAAGATAATAGAGGTACGGTGGACGCACCAATGGCGCTTCATATACTTGTATGTAAGTGTCCCTCTTACATTGCAAGCATGATGTTATCTAAGTTACTAGAAGTTCAGAACCCTAACCAGTGTTGTTTTATTTTTTCGACTTCAAGTTTCGAGCTCTCACGAGTTTCCTCTAAATAAATTTCGGGACGAAATTTCCTGAAGTAGGGGAGACTGTGACATCTGTGCCTCCACGACCATCAAACAAATACCAAACCAATGAAATATTGTGTTTCGTACTTGGGATTTGTATAAATATGTGTATCATTTGCACATATCAATTCTCGTTCGATTTCGAGCTCTAAATTGCTTTCTGGAAAGTTATACGCGAACTGATGCGTAAACGTAATCAGTTTAACGCGACAAACACTCCGGAACAGTGACATGGGCTTAACATACCTTAAATAACCTTTACATAACTTAGAAATAAGTTTTGGAAGGTTTGGTGTGTCGAAATCAAGTTTATTCGATCGCAGGGACTATTTGCGTCAAACTGCGAAAGTCTGCCGATTCGTATGGTATCGAACCTTCCGGAACTTGATCATAAGTTAAACATGCCCTAAATATCCTTTACATAGCTTAGAAATATGCTTTGATGTGACAACTCGTAATTCCTATGCCTTTTCCCTTATCGTTGTTTCCCCTGTTACGCCTTGTGTTCGGATATGACTTATGTGTACGTTATCCGAGTGATAACTAGGCTTGATGTTAAGTGAATGGTTGGGAATATTATTAGTGGTTATATGTACACTGAAAGCTTGTTAAACGTAATTGGGTGTCTTATGATTAAATGATTTTTAGTTTAGTAAAATGAGTACAAGTCGGTTGCACATGCTAGCCGGATCGCACACCCATCATTTAGGCCAAACACCATTTCCCTTGTCATTGATTAGTTTCCCGGCCCAACACCCACGAGTCAAAACTGGGCTCGCCCCATGTATCTCGAATACATACGCACACAAGGGTGTGTGTGGGGATTTCATTTACCTCAAACACACTCAAGGGTGACAAACCATAGTTCTCTTTCAAACACTCTCATGGGGAGACAATTCCTGGAACCCGACAAGTCCCACTCCTCGAAGTGCCTCCTTCCTCGTCTCAATACATCTCCTACGGCCCCATGGTTAGTATGAATATATAATTGTCTTGTTTGTTGTTGATTGTTCTTGGCTAAGTGCCACTTGCCGTGATTGTGAATGTGATCTTGTATTGTTGTTATGACCATATGAATGATGAAGTGAAGTTCTGATAAATCCAAATGTGAAAAGTGAAACCGATCTGATTTGATATATCTATGTCTTGGTGCTAGCGAGGGTTTATTGTTAAACTAGGGTTTGAACAATATTGATGGTTCGATTATTACTGGCATGATATACATGAAATCGTTTGCATAACTAGAACACGAACACGGTACTGATATGGTGACTCGATCTAAATGTTAAACCAGGAATTTCAGGACTCATGAATGATTACGTTATTTGACCCGATTGAATAATTGACTGTGAATAGTAAATCTTGCTGATATGATTGGTAGCCGATGATTAGGGTCATGTCAAGTTTGAATATGTAACTGAATTGATTTTTGGCAACTGTTATAGAATAATTAGGGTTGCATGCAAATGATTGAAACCATTATACTATTGATCTGATTTAGATGAACCTTAATCTATAACTGTTAAGGGTGCGACGAAGGATTGGGTTCTAGTGACTGATGTTCGACGAAACATATGGTTCTTCGTCACATCTTAACTTGACGAAACATATGGTTTTTTCTCATATGTAACCCGAAGAAGAATGGGATGTTTTGTCATGCATGGTCTCGACGAAGTATGTCCTTCGTCGTCTATGATATTTTGTCGTAAGGGTTATAGATGGGATAGTAGAAGTATACGGTGTGTGTGCAATGTTGGATGTTTGTGTTTATGAATGTTAACTGCTACGTGTCTTATGAAATATGAACTTGTGATATGAGCTTGTAAATGAAACAACTACCTACTATGAGATTTCATGATGATAATCGGTTGTTATGTGTTAATTGGGACTTGGACTTGTGAAGTAAACTTGTATGTGGCACAATAATCTATTGTGTGGATAAACTTTGTTACATGAATGATGTGTGACATGGCTAACAGCTATAACATGCATATTATGTGTATATATATATATATATCATGAACGTAACTTGTGTAATATGTGACAAAATACGTAGTTCAATGTGAATACAGAACTGATTGTTATTGATAAACCATGTTAGGACGTGCTTGATCAATTGATAAACAAAGTAATAAAACATACCGAGCAAATCCAAGGTGAGTTCACTTCTCTCAAAACAAGCATGCGTCCGGTGGGGACAATCAAACAGACAAAACTTATAAACGGATTTTTGTAAACCCATATCCTTGTAGGGGATATGAGGCGGTTTTCAAAATACCCACATCCTTGCAGGGGATGTGAGGCGGATCTCACAAACGCATATCCTTGAAGGGGATATGCAACGGTTTTCAGTAAACGTTGATGTTGGATAATACACTCACTCTCTATCACTTAAGTCCCATCACACTACCGGGTTAGTTACTTGTAGGGCAACGGGGTTATTAGTTGATAGCGCTATTAGGTTTGGCACCCTCACGACGTACCTGGATAGGACGGGCGTAGTGACATCTGTGCCTCCACGGCCATCGAACAAATACCAAATCAATGAAATGTTGTGTTTCATACTTGGGATTTGTATAAATATGTGTATCATTTGCACATATCAACTCTTGTTCGATTTCGGGCTCTAAATCGCTTTCTGGAAGGTTATACGCGCACTGATGTGTAAATATAACCAGTTTAATGCAACAAACACTCCGGTACAGTGACATAGGCTTAACATACCTTAAATAACCTTTACATAACTTAGAAATAAGTTTTGGAGGGTTTGGTGTGGCGAAATCAAGTTTATTCGCTTACAGGGACTAATTTCGACAAACTGTGAAAGTATGCCGATTGGTACTGTAACGAACATTCCGGAACATGACCATAAGTTAAACATACCCTAAATATCCTTTACATAGCTTAGAAATAGGCTTTGAGGGGTTCGGTGTGCTAAAATAAACTTTTTGGTCATTCAGGGACTAAAAGCGTCAAAAGTGCATAAGTTTGCATTTTCGCGCATATCTTACGTTCTGAATACATCTGGACATCCAAAACTTTATGTAATCATTAAAATATTTTATTTTAGTGAATGGCATGATAAAATTCCATTCGTCGCGTAATTTGGATCGTTTTTGCGTTCGTTACGACTTCCGTCGTAATTAACCGAACAACGCAACCGTACGACCAAACGAACCGACATCCGAGATATTTTTGAGCATGTTTTGAGTTCCCTATACTTTAACTTCATTTTAGAGCCTTGAAATGAGGTTAACGGGGCTTAAACGTGTAAAAAATGAGCCGAAATGCAAGATTCTGAAGTTAAGGGACCAAAATTGTCATTCTGCCATAGTTATCTTAGGAAGGGAACAAAATGAAAAATATAAATTCCAGCTTGTTCCAGCTGTTCCCCTCATTTACACATGGTTTTAATGAAACTATGGGCTCCCATGGTTTCACAAAACCATGGGCACATGTGTACGGATGAGATCGAAGCTCGTTTTACGATGAACGATCTTAACGGTTGTGCAAAAACTATATAAACCCCACCCCCTTTGCTCTCAAACTCACATTTGATCTGATTTTCATTCTCTAAGTTGAAGTCTTGCACTTCATACCTGAGAGTAAATTGGATCAAACCTCCTTGGACCTTTTGTAAGTCCTCTTTCGTTCTTTTATGCGTTTTTAGCACGAAAGTCAAACTCTGTTTGACTTTCAGCTTTGACCAGTCAATGGTCAACACAAAGTTCCGTTGAACTTTGCAACGTGAGCCTAATCACGATGGTTATAGTCCCTTGTGACTATACCTACTGATTTCCACGTTGACTAGGCGTAGTGACGAGTCGTAGTTTCGGCCAAAATGCGTGTTTATGCGTATTTTGTAACCAAACTACTATTGGGTATCAAAACCGTTTGTTTTGATATCAAAACCTGTTTTCTAACTTAACTAAACATGTTTTAGCATGTTTAGCTCGTCACTTTTAGTTTAGTGCTTGTGTAGAGTCGTAAGTCAAGCGGACTAAACACCCGCTTAGACTTTCGAACTCGACCCGTTTGGTCGATCATTAGGATCCGACCAATCATGTTTAGTGACCATAGTTGTATAGGGAATAACCTTCCGAGGTTATACCTTATGGTCACTTAGGTTTAATTAGTTGTATGATAGGTAGTTTATATGCCTTAGGTAAATGACCAAAATGCCCTTTTCATGCATAATTGGTAATTAAGCATATGTAACACAAACTTTTGTCACTTAATTGATTAGGCATCATATGTAAACATGTTTAGGCATATAATACTTGTCATAGGACTAGTTAGACGTCTCGAACGCGCTTTGCGCGAACGACACGTTAAAGTAGCGTAAGCTACCTTAATGGGTCGCAACGGGTCGAAAGCACTCAGGTTAGGTTTCGATTTAGAATGTAGGCTTTGTTAAACCATGTCATATGAGTTCCAATACTCATTTGGTTTACAAAACCTCATCCTATCCGATCTTCTGACTTAGGTCCGGTTTATTTATATAGTTATTAGGTTGCCGATTGATTCCGTACTCCCTCTAGCTTTGCTTGGTTGTTGTTCAAGACTTCTAAGCATTCTTAGGTGAGTACATAGTTCCCCTATTTTACTGTTTTCAATTGTTTTGGGGTGATTCATATGTGCTAATTGTTTTCGAGGTTTTAACGATGGTTTCAAAAATAAATGATATGGTTTATACAAAATTAATAACGATTTTGATAAAGTAAACAAACTTGTTGGTTGTATTTACATAACGAATAACATTCATTAGTTTTGGCCGAACCGACCAGTATTAGGTTATGGTACCATAGGATCTGTCAAATCCCGTTATCAGACTACACCCATGGTTATGTGTGGGTTAGGTGGGTAACGACTGAATCTGTGATAGTTAATTTACGCTTTGGTGGTTTATTAATGCGAGAAGTGATAGGCGAGTCACGAAGGCTTGGATGTTATTAGCGAGACGACCGAAGGTAGTTTTCACAATTTAAAACGAGAATGATTTAAACGACTAAAGCAATTTTTAACGAATTAAACGATTTGGGTAAACGATTGGTTTTTGGTTAGTGTTTAGATAATAGGACGGGTGTAATGTGATGAAAGCATGGTGGATACGCCGCTGGTACTTCCTATATATAAGTGTTTTCATCGTATTACATACCGTGGCGTTATTTAGTTCACTAGGGTAAACGATTTTGAAACGATGTCACACAACCGAGGTTTTCGAAATGTCATAAACCATACAAGTTTTATTAACGAGATTTATATACGAGTTTTATTAACGAGATTTATATACGAGTTTTATTAACGAGATTTATTAACGAGTTTTATTAACGAGAATTAGTAACGAGTTTTATTAACGAGAATTATTAACGAGTTTTGTTAATGAATTTTATTAAATAAATGTTTTGGGTTAAGAATAATGGCTACGAGATTTTACAAATTATAACCAACTTGAATTGAGTTGGTTAATTATGTCGCAATACTACACTTTTCAAAACAAGGTTTTTAATTAAGTATTGCAACATGTAAACTAGCCATGAATCCGGCACTCTCAAAAACCTATGTACTCGCCAGCATTTCTTTGCTGACTTTGTTTTCACATATGTTTCAGGTGTTGTTGAATGATGTTGATTGCTAGGATGCATGCTCACATAGGACTGGACGAGGCCTTAGTGGCTTAATAACAATGATAGACTATGTTTAACTTGTTTATTTAGATTTCCATACGATGTAAATATTTAATGTTTAATAAAACGAAACTTCAAATTTCCGTGTGTTTTGAAACAATGATTCTGTTACAACACTCCCCGACGATTCCGCCGCGATTTGTTGTTTTACGCGGTCAGGGTGTGACAAAAAGTTGGTATCAGAGCTCATGGTTATAGGGAATTAGGTTATTAGTAATGCTTTGACCTAGTCTATAACCTTCCTAGGACCCTAAAACAAGTTATCTTGTGTTAAGTTTTAAAAGAATACCGTCACTTATCCTTAGGTGACAACCACAATAAGAATACAAAAATTCGTATCCGCTTTGAAAATCAATCATCTGTTCTAGGATGATTTATTGTAAGGTTTTGAACCTTCAAAGTTTTCGAAATCTCGTCAAAGTTTGGGTCTTATAATGTGAACACGTGCAAACTGGAAGGGTGAATGCCTGTACCCTGAGTTTTCTGTCTAAGGCTAGAGTGTTCGTACAAATCCGGAGTATCAGACCAGTCACTCTTACCTGGGAACTCTTGGGGTGAGTGTTCACTTATAGGCGAACATGTCTTCAGTGATACGTTAATATGACCCGTTTAGTTTGATAAATCACCGTCTCATTTGTTTGCCTTAGGTAACAAACAAATGATCGCAATTTCTATGCGTTGTCATTCTGTTTTAATTATCCGATAAGATTTCACTTGTTTTCTCCCATGTCCTTCATTTCCTCTAGAATGTCTCTTCATCGCAACGACACTCAAATGTCCGAGCAAACTGCCAAATTTGCCCAGCGAATAGGCGAAGTAATCTTGAAGACTGTGGATTTAGGTGTCACCCTGTCTCGTCTCAATAATGAAGCCACCCAAGAAGCATCGAAAGAAGCAGAAGCCGAGCCTTCGAAAAAGTCAAAGAAGCGTAAAGCTTCAAAGGATCCCGCAACTGTTACACCAAAATAAACGGGACCTAGCCAAGTGGCAACACCACTAGCTAAGAAGCCATACAATGGAACTGCACCCTTGTGCAACCAATGTAGCCTTCATCATCATGCTAGTGTGAAGTGCCGCAGCTGCACCAAGTCAAGCTATCAACAATCCTGCTCAAGCTCGCTTTCCACCTGGATCATGCTACAACTGTGGCGAGATGGGTCATTTCGTGAATAAATGCCCAAAGCTTGCTAATGCAAATCTGACCCACGGATGAGCATTTGGCCGATTAGAAGAAGCTGCTGCTTTGAATAATCCGAATCTTATGTTTATGTTTCTAGTGTTTTCCTTTGAACTCGGAAACAATCGATTTTGTTTATAAATAAATCTCTATTTGCAATTCTGATGTACAAATATAGTTGCATGTGTGTATGGTATACCCCTACGATACCTACACCAAAGAACCGTATTTGTAGTTCTCTCGTTCTTATGATCGCTCATGATTTCCTCGAAAATTCTAAGTGCTCGCTTCATTCTAAGAAACGAAGTGACAATTTGAGTAATCACTTTAATTCCTTGGTTAGATAACTAAGGAAACCCTTATCTGTCAAAGTTGCTCTTGGTAAACCTCTTGTACTCAATTATGTTATTTGCGACTGTCAATTTAACTTTGATAATCACTTTTTTCCTATTGACCTCATGCCGATGCAACTTGGGAGTTTTGAAATTATCATAGGGATGGATTGGTTAGATAAACATCATGCTGAGGTGATTTGTTTCGATAAGATTGTTCGCATTCCTCTTTCGTCTGGCAATGTTCTGGAAGTTCGTGGCAAGAAACCTTCTGGTGGATTGAAGCTCATATCGTGTACGAAGGCCCAAAGTTATTTACAAAAAGGATATGTTGCTTTTCTGGCACATGTCACCGAGGAGAAAGGCAAGAGCAAGAGTATTCAGGATATTCCGATTGTTCGGGATTATCCAGAGGTATTTCCTGATGAACTGCCTGGTTTGCCTCCAGTTCATCAAGTTGAGTTTCATATTGACCTTGTACCCAATGCCAACCCAATTGCGAAAGCACCTTATCGTCTTGCACCATCTGAGATGCAAGAATTATCGAAACAGCTTCAAGAGTTATTTGATAAAGGATTCATCCGATCAAATTATTCACCTTAGGGGAGCTCCTGTCCTCTTTGTGAAGAAGAAAGATGGATCTTTTCGAATGTGTATCGATTATCGTAAGCTTAATAAGCTTACCATCAAGGATCGATATCCCCTACCTCGAATCGATGATCTCTTTGATCAGCTGCAAGGTGCTACCTGTTTTTCCAAGATCGATCTGCGTTCTGGGTATCATCAGCTTCGTGTATTCGAAGAAGATATTCCCAAGACTGCTTTCCACACAAGATAAGGGCATTACGAGTTCACTGTCATGCCTTTTGGTTTGACGAACGCCCCAGCTATCTTCATGGACTTAATGAATAGGGTCTGTAAACCTTATTTAGATAAGTTCATTATTGTGTTCATCGACGATATCCTTGATTATTCGAAGTCTCGAGCCGATCACGAGCAACACCTTCGTTTGACTTTGGAACTCCTGAGGAAGGAACAACTTTTTGCTAAATTCTCCAAGTGTGAATTTTGGCTTAAAGAAGTTCAGTTTTTGGGTCATATAGTCAACGAGCAGAGTATTCATGTGGATCCATCCAAGTTTGCTACAATTAAGGATTGGAATACACCAATGACACCTACAGAAATTCGTTCTTTTCTTGGTCTCGCTGGTTATTATCGTCGTTTTATTTCGAACTCCTTGAAGATCGCGGTGCCACTCACTGCTTTGACTCAGAAGAATAAGCCTTTGGAGTGGGGATCTAAGCAAGAAGAAGCGTTCCAAACGCTGAAACGGAAGCTATGTGATGCTCCTGTTTTGTCCTTGCCCAATGGAAACGATGATTTCGTTGTCTTTTGTGACGCGTCGAATTTAGGCCTTGGTTATGTTCATATGCAATGAGGTAAAGTCATAGCATATGCGTCAAGACAATTGAAAGTTCACGAAAAGAACTACACAACTCATGATCTTGAGTTAGGTGTTGTGGTATTTGCTCTAAAAAATCTGGAGACACTACCTCTATGGAACGAAGTGTGAGATTTTCACAAAACCACAAAAGTCTCCAGCACATTCTTAATCAGAAGCAGCTGAACATGAGGCAGCAACAATGGGTTGAGCTCTTGAACAATTACGATTTCGAGATTCGCTACCTTCCTGGTAAGGCGAATGTCGTAGACGATGCGCTTGGTCGAAAGGAGCGAGCCAAGCTTCATTCTGTTCAAACTCTATCTGATATTCAATATCGTGTCCTTCAAAGCACAACGATCTTGTGTAAACGAAGGCTTATTGAAATATGAGCTACCACTTCAACTCGAGCTTAAACTCGAAACGAAAGGGGCGATGGGTTGCTCTATTTTAAGAATCCTTGTGGATGATTATCGCCCAAATCGGAGCCCTGATTGGATTCCTTGTACACCTTAATATGTACATTACAACTCAATAAGGACAAACCGAATTCCTATTAAGATCTTCCTATCTTCATAGTTAGATTCTTGAAAATATTTAAAGTGCCAAATGAAATCCACGGATTGGATTCCTGGTATGCTTTAAATACCCGTGTCCAAAGATAACAAATTAAAGGTCAAACTAAACAATTATGCGATTATGTGATTATGTGTTTATGTGTTCTCCTCTATGTTTTTGTGTGATCCGATTTTCGTTATCCAAATCCTCATAGAATCTTCCATATCTTCATATGAGGGATTCATAGTAGGATATTCAAAAGGTACTACCTTAAATCCTTAATGGGCTTTTACGTGGTAGTTAAGACCCTTGGGTTATATAGTACCATTCCATGATTCGAAAAGAGACCCTTGAGTGGTCTAGTTAAAGATTGATTCAGAATCTGGTTAAGAGTGGCATGTGATGATACAACTGAAAGGACCCTATGGTGGTCCAGTCACACTCATCACAGGTTCATTCATTTGGTTTTCCCCTACACATTATCAAATGCACTGTGTGGACTATGCAAGGAATTACATAATTATGGATGCGCACATAATTATAAAAATTCAGTGCACGGAAACCACAGTAAGATTTATCATGTGTAAGAACCAAGAGTGACAACAATAACGAAACGTGAACAATGTAATGGAGGTACGGTGGACGCACCAATGGCGCTTCATATACTTGTATATAAGTGTCCCTCTTACATTGCAAGCATAATGTTATTTAAAGTTACTAGAAGTTCAGAACCCTAACCAGTGTTGTTTTATCTTTTCGACTTCATGTTTCGAGCTCTCACAAGTTTCCTCTAATTAAATTTCGGGACGAAATTTCCGGAAGTAGGGGAGACTGTGACATCTGTGCCTCCACGACCATCGAAAAAATACCAAATCAATGAAATGTTGTGTTTCATACTTGGGATTTGTATAAATATGTGTATCATTTGCACATATCAACTCTTGTTCGATTTCGGGCTCTAAATCGCTTTCTGGAAGGTTATACGCACACTGATGTGTAAATATAACCAGTTTAATGCAACAAACACTCCGGGACAGTGACATAGGCTTAATATACCTTAAATAACCTTTACATAACTTAGAAATAAGTTTTGGAGGGTTTGGTGTGGCGAAATCAAGTTTATTCGCTTACAGGGAATAATTTCGACAAACTGTGAAAGTATGCCGATTTGTACTGTAACGAACATTCCGGAACATGACCATAAGTTAAACATACCCTAAATATCCTTTACATAGCTTAGAAATAGGCTTTGAGGGGTTCGGTGTGCTAAAATAAACTTTTTGGTCATTCAGGGACTAAAAGCGTCAAAAGTGCATAAGTTTGCATTTTCGCGCATATCTTACATTCTGAATACATCTGGACATCCAAAAATTTATATAATCATTACAATATTTTATTTTAGTGAATGGCATGATAAAATTCCATTCGTCGCGCAATTTGGATCGTTTTTGCGTTCGTTACGACTTCCGTCGTAATTAACCGAACAACGCAACCGTACGACCAAACGAACCGACATCCGAGATATTTTTTAGCATGTTTTGAGTTCCCTATACTTTAACTTCATTTTAGAGCCTTGAAATGAGGTTAACGGGGCTTAAACGTGTAAAAAATGAGCCGAAATGCAAGATTCTGAAGTTCAGGGACCAAAATTGTCATTCTGCCATAGTTATCTTAGGAAGGGACCAAAATGAAAAATATAAATTCCAGCTTGTTCCAGCTGTTCCCCTCATTTGCACATGGTTTTAATGAAACTATGGGCTCCCATGGTTTCAAAAAACCATGGGCACATGTGTACGGATGAGGTCGAAGCTCGTTTTACGATGAACGATCTTAACGGTTGTGCAAAAACTATATAAACCCCACTCCCTTTGCTCTCAAACTCACATTTGATCTGATTTTCATTCTCTAAGTTGAAGTCTTGCACTTCATACCTGAGAGTAAATTGGATCAAACCTCCTTGGACCTTTTGTAAGTCCTCTTTCGTTCTTTTATGCGTTTTTAGCACAAAAGTCAAACTCTGTTTGACTTTCAGCTTTGACCAGTCAATGGTCAACACAAAGTTCTGTTGAACTTTGCAACGTGAGCGTAATCACGATGGTTATAGTCCCTTGTGACTATACCTACTGATTTCCACGTTGACTAGGCGTAGTGACGAGTCGTAGTTTCGGCCAAAATGCGTGTTTATGCGTATTTTGTAACCAAACTACTATTGGGTATCAAAACCGTTTGTTTTGATATCAAAACCTGTTTTCTAACTTAACTAAACATGTTTTAGCATGTTTAGCTCGTCACTTTTAGTTTAGTGCTTGTGTAGAGTCGTAAGTCAAGCGGACTAAACACCCGCTTAGACTTTCGAACTCGACCCGTTTGGTCGATCATTAGGATCCGACCAAGCATGTTTAGTGACCATAGTTGTATAGGGAATAACCTTCCGAGGTTATACCTTATGGTCACTTAGGTTTAATTAGTTGTATGATAGGTAGTTTATATGCCTTAGGTAAATGACCAAAATGCCCTTTTCATGCATAATTGGTAATTAAGCATATGTAACACAAACTTTTGTCACTTAATTGATTATGCAACATATGTAAACATGTTTAGGCATATAATACTTGTCATAGGACTAGTTAGACGTCTCGAACGCGCTTTGCGCGAACGACACGTTAAAGTAGCGTAAGCTACCTTAATGGGTCGCAACGGGTCGAAAGCACTTAGGTTAGGTTTTGATTTAGAATGTAGGCTTTGTTAAACCATGTCATATGAGTTCCAATACTCATTTGGTTTACAAAACCTCATCCTATCCGATCTTCCGACTTAGGTCCGGTTTATTTATATAGTTATTAGGTTGCCGATTGATTCCGTACTCCCTCTAGCTTTGCTTGGTTGTTGTTCAAGACTTCTAAGCATTCTCAGGTGAGTACATAGTTCCCCTATTTTACTGTTTTCAATTGTTTTGGGGTGATTCATATGTGCTAATTGTTTTCGAGGTTTTAACGATGGTTTCAAAAATAAATGATATGGTTTATACAAAATTAATAACGATTTTGATAAAGTAAACAAAATTGTTGGTTGTATTTACATAACGAATAACATTCATTAGTTTTGGCCGAACCGACCAGTATTAGGTTATGGTACCATAGGATCTGACAAATCCCGTTATCAGACTGCACCCTTGGTTATGTGTGGGTTAGGTGGGTAATGATTGAATCCGTGATAGTTAATTTACCCTTTGGTGGTTTATTAATGCGAGAAGCGATAGGCGAGTCACGAAGGTTTGGATGTTATTAGCGAGACGACCGAAAGTAGTTTTCACAATTTAAAACGAGAATGATTTAAACGACTAAAGCGATTTTTAACGAATTAAACGATTTGGGTAAACGATTGGTTTTTGGTTAGTGTGTAGATAACGGGACGGGTGTAATGTGATGAAAGCATGGTGGATACGCCGCTGGTACTTCCTATATATAAGTGTTTTCATCGTATTACATACCGTGGCTTTATTTAGTTCACTAGGGTAAACGATTTTGAAACGATGTCACACAAACGAGGTTTTCGAAATGACATAAACCATACGAGTTTTATTAACGAGATTTATATACGAGTTTTATTAACGAGATTTATATACGAGTTTTATTAACGAGTTTTATTAACGAGAATTATTAACGAGTTTTATTAACGAGAATTATTAACGAGTTTTATTAAATAAATGTTTTGGGTTAAGAATCATGGCTACGAGATTTTACAAATTATAACCAACTTGAATTGAGTTAGTTAATTATGTCGCAATACTACACTTTTCAAAACAAGGTTTTTAATTAAGTATTGCAACATGTAAACTAGCCATGAATCCGACACTCTCAAAAACCTATGTACTCGCCAGCATTTCTTTGCTGACTTTGTTTTCACATATGTTTCAGGTGTTGTTGAATGATGTTGATTGCTAGGATGCATGCTCACATAGGACTAGACGAGGCCTTAATGACTTAATAACAATGATAGACTATGTTTAACTTGTTTATTTAGATTTCCATACGATGTAAATATTTAATGTTTAATAAAACGAAACTTCAAATTTCCGTGTGTTTTGAAACAATGATTCTGTTACAACACTCCCCGACGATTCCGCCGCGATTTGTTGTTTTACGCGGTCGGGGTGTGACAGGCATGAACTAATAACTTTAAATCATGACCAATGTTTGATAGAGCATTGGAGAAGGGCAAAAAGGGCCGTCTGCGGTATCGAGTTATTATCAGCATAACATAACATAAATCTGTAATCGGTAACGAATGGTTAAAGAACTCAGTGAACTCACCAGCGTTGTCTGATACACGTTTTTCTACATGCTTGCAGGCCTTTAGGTACATGTTGTTGGGACTTGCTGTCTGGGATGCTGGAGTGGTCATGGGTCAAGTTACAAGGAATCACAAGACAAGTTTAATGAATTTATACGCTTGAGTTACGAAATTGTTGACTATTGTATTATGCTTCCGCTGATTAATAAATAATGTTTTATAACACTTTATTCTAATAAATGAATGTTTAATTGAATTATTGTATGAGTTCAACGTGATTGGTGGCTAGATCCTAGTACGTCACACGCCTCGCGGGGAATCCTGCTTGTGGTATTTTGGGGGTGTGATAGTTTGGTATCAGAGCCACTGGTTATAGTGAACTTGGTTTTAAAAATGTTTTTATAAAACCAGACTATAACCGAACAGTTCTGAATACGTGAATACGCCCATGACACTCAGCTCCAGATTGCAAGGTTCGTCTTTCTCACTTGTTCATACATTACATGACTAGTACACATCTGTTTATGACGTAACATACGAACACACACTCGTCACTATAGCATGAGGCATGGATTGTTTGCTTACTTTAAGATGCGTTGATAGTATGCCATAGTCCTTGGATTTTTGTGATCTTATTACTTTGACAACCTCCGTTGATATCTGGGTTTGAAGAACCATTTGACACGAGTTAGGAGGAACTGAGATGAGCATGCAAATCACAATATTATTGTGGGTGCACACATAATAATAATGTGGGATGCATGTGAGTCCCAGGGAGGCTTAACAACTGAAAAAGGGGTTCTGTTCTGTTATTTAATCAGTGAGAAACGTAATCAATCTATAGGAGTCCTAGTAGTGATTGTCTCCTACTCGAGCATGATCTTTTCATTCCTCCCTGAATCCTTACAAATCTCGATGCTATCGAGTATCACCTGAGCACTCATCTAAACGTCTAGTGAACTGTGTAGAATGTTAGGTGCCAGTACGAACGTCCCTGAGTTGTATGTCGCAGCGTCGAATGATTGGTCTATACATCCCTCAGTCCTCTTTGTTTGCTGGAACTCAATGTATTGACGTCTTAGATCCTGAAGTGTGATCACTTCTGCCATACTCTCGCAACAGACCGTGTATTACTCAAACAACTTGCAACGTGGTGGACAAAAGGATGAGCGTAATACTTTACCGACCTCAGTATTTGGACGACCCCGATTACGGGCAACGAACACCAGCGAATTGACTTCAATCGAATCCTTAACCCTAGTCAGCGACCTATGGGAGTCAACTCTTACGAATCACTCGAGACATAAGCGATGCCAATTGACTATAGTGTGGAATATGTAACTGCCAGCACAATGAGTGGCGCCCTAGGATGTGGCACGAGATGTGAAAAGATGGACCCTGTTGGTGAAAGATCCTAGGGCTCCGTTACAAGCAACGACATCCGAGGAAACGGTCACGATAACATCAAGGTACTCGTAATCATAGCCTACAGTGTGGAGATGAAGGTGCCTACGACATGGATTGGCCGTTGTTAAGTCAAGACGACAACAACCCCGGGGAACGACGACAGTACTGAAAATTCTCGTAACAAAAACAACAACACCGGAAATGATGCTCAGGGAAGGGCATTTAGGATTGGCGTGGGCGACGCCAGGCATAATAGCAACGAGGTAACTTGTATGAGTAGCCAATCGCTTCGTCTTCATCTTTTTTTTTTTGGGTAAAGGGTTACCCCGGTGATTCTATTATAAAACAACCGCAAATAAGTACAAGTAGTGAGGAAGAGTTCCACACTATTTCATATATAGGACATGCCCCATATATGTAAAGCCAACCAACAAAGAACCTATGAAAACACATACCCTAGTCTACTAAACATCAAAAATGACTATCTAGTAGACAAACAAAATAAACAAAAACAAAACATCATCCTCCATCATCAAAAATAAAATTGTCGAGAACCGGCAGCCCCTTCACACGACCCCGAGACAATCTATCCATTGTAAAACTTTGAGGAATATGTGCTTGCTCCTACTCTTGTAGACGAGGAGGTCATATCTCCATTTGTTTCATTGTATACTTCTGTGACTTCCTCATCATCCGAGTCTTGCTGATCATTATGAGCCCCACTAGAAGATTGACCCATAGGAAGACCCTTATCCCGTAAAACTTTGAAAGAATTCTTAGAAACGACATTCGATTGTTGAGCCGATGGATTGGTCTTGGGCCCAATCGGCCTATACTCAAACTTCTGTTTCTGCTTGCTTACAGGAAAACCTGTTTTCCTAGCCGCTTTCTTACGAACCACATCCATAAACCCATCCTTGTCTATTACCGGCTGTTTCCCTTGCTGCCTACTAGTCCCTTCATATTGTTTCTGAATGTTAACCGGCTCCTTAGGAATCCTCCTAGTCTGCCTCGGGCATGTATCATCAGAATGGCCAAACACTTTGCAATGAGCACACCTATAAGGACTCCATTCATACTCCACATAAAGTTTTTGTTTAACAAAACCTTCACCTTCAAGGTCAGGAACCGCTATAACTATCTCCTCTTTAAAATCATTATCGGCTGAGATTTCTAATAATGCTCTAGCATAACTACTCCTTCCCCAAGTATCCATACACATGGACGAGGTGTACAAGTCCAACATTTTCGGATCACCAATAGCCGTAGCTATCATACTCAAACCATCCTCCGTATACGCAGCAATCGGAACATCATGGATTTTGACCCACAATTGCAATTTCTTGACCTCCTTCTTTTCCAGTTTTGAAGTGGGCGACCAAACATTAAGAAATATAGGCTGACCTCGAATAATCCATGGTCCTTCTTTCAGCACATTCGTCATCCCGTCTTTATCAGCAAACTTGAAAAAGAAGAATCCATTAGCATTCATCATGGATTTTTGCAATCCATGCTTCTTCCAATTTGTCCGCACAAAATAATCCACCACCGGGTACGCAACTCGGTCCCCTAGGAAGTAACCATAAAGAGTATTTGCTAACTTCTCTTGAACTACTTTAACAGAGTCACGAGGCAGCACCACATCACAACCCTCATGCGCATCAGTGCTTACAAGAAACCTGAAATTTACCTTAACCGACTTGGCTGCACAAACTGAGTCTGCATAAGACATTGGCTTAGAGCTGTTGTTCAGACCACTTCGGTTCCCCTGCGACGCTGCATAACCTTCCAAATTATCCGAAAAACTAATATCAGGCCGCACATTCTCAACCGGAACTGGGTCAGACACCTTGAATAGGTTATCAAGCTGAACCGGTGAAGAAACCCTTATGAGTTGTTCGATGATGTTGACGCCACGTTTTGGCTGTACAGTGTTCCCATCAACATCGAGAATTCGATCTGCTATTTCTTTAAACGACAGTGGCGGCTTGCCACCAGGATACATGCGTTCATCCATTGAACCCTAATCTGATCAAACAGAAAGGGTATGACGGCTGAAAACCAAAAGAACCCTGATAAAACCCTAGCAGCCGTCAAGCAGGAAAACGTTCAATACCCAAAACAGATTTAACAATCGGAACCCTAAACTTCAACAACCGAAAGCAATCAATTAACGAATTCAGAAAAGAAACTGGAACCGTAAAGCAAAATTGGAAATCAACAGCTTAGTCGAACGAAACAGACATAAATCCTATACTCGCGAAACCCTAGACTGATTTCAATCGATTAGAAACTAAGGAATGTAATCAGGAACTCCCTAGATGCTAAACAAGATCGATCAGAACCAGGATTGAATTAACGAGAGGATTAATTTCACAGAAACCCCCAAGTCGCCCAAATTGCCCTATTCGCCCAGAGCCCCATTATTGTTTCGTATGCTTCGTCTTCATCTTGTTTAGCCCTGATGCTTCTTGAAACCAAACCTGTGGTGGAATCGGCTGATAGCAAGTCCATTGAAACCTTATATGTTTGTTGGGATGCAAACTCGACCTTAGGGGACAAGTGTTCGACATCGACCTTCCTTCTGCTACCCTTAATAGTTTTGATGCAGTAGATAGTGTGGATTGGTTATCCTGATATCGCATAGATATACCCTGTGAGGAGAGAATCCTGCATATCCCTCTCCCTAGTGGAGAATCATTGTCTGTCCTAAAGTATCAGAGTGGTGTAAAGGTTAGCATCATTTTAGCAATGAAAGCCCAGAAGTGGCTACGGAGGGATTACCCCGCTATTATAGCACTCATGTTAAGACTAAGGAAAGAGGATCGAGGATCCACCAATTGTTTGTGATTCCTCTCAGTGCGCTATTCGAGGAACTTTCAGGTTTACTTCTGCAACTGATTAGGTAGAATCTCAGTTTGATCTCACGACCAAGAGGCAGCGCTGACTACTCGTACTTCTTACCGTCTTGCACCAGGAGGGTTGCAAGAATTGTCTAATCAACTTTAGGAACTACAGGATAGGAGTCTACCGAACTAGCTCCTCGTTTTGGGGAAAACGAGCTCTATGAACTTGTGATATGAACTTGTGATATGAGCTTGTAAATGAAACAACTACCTACTATGAGATTTCATGATGATAACCGGCTGTTAAGTGTTAATTGGGACTTGGACTTGTGAAGTAAACTTGTATGTGGCACAATAATCTGTTGTGTGGATAAACTTTGTTACATGAATGATGTGTGACATGGCTAACAGCTATAACATGCATATTATGTGTATATATATATATCATGAACGTAACTTGTGTAATATGTGACAAAATACTGTTGGACTCTGTATGCCCAAGACACATATTAAATTGATGTGGCTAGTACGTTATGATCCAAGTCGGGTCATACCCAATAACAAGCTAGACAAACACCTACAATATTTATTTATGATATGATCAAACAAATAAATATTAACACTTAGAATATTTAGAAATTGGTTTTCTAAATAATTACACTTGACAAACTAATAAATTATATGGATAATTTATTTTTGAGAGAATATTTTATTTTGTTATTTAACAAGTTAAATAACAATTAAAAGGTTGCATGTGTTTATAAAATGTTATATTAAGTTTTATAAAAGTTATAAAACTTAAATAGAAGACATGGAGACAAGTTAAAAAATTTTGATTGGGTGAAATGGGAGGTGGCTTTGGCCGCCCCTATGGGTCTTCCCAAGGTGTTTCCACCACTCATATTACATGCAAAACTTTTCAAAGAACAAGGCACTTGATTTTTTTTTAAGTTGCAACATCTTCTCTCATTTTATAGAACAACAAATTCAAGTGTAAGAACTCTCCAATTTTTCTCTAGAAAATTTCGGCCAAGGTGGTCATCCAAGAGAGTTTTCAAGTGCAAATCCTAGCAATCTCAAGGTGTTTGTTGGGGCTTTCGGGTATACTAGCTTGAGGCTTTCTCGTTTGGAAGCTACCATTCAAGATTCATCATCATCTTCCATCTCCTTGCTCCAAAGAAAGGTTGAATTCTCAAACACCCTATGGTTGCGTTTTGATAGCATGCATGTCATATATGGATCCGGTTATTGGGTTTTGCATTTAAAATGGTTTTAAATCTTGTAAAGTAACATGTTTTAAATATATACTCCGCTGCGTTTTAATTTTATTTGGATAAAATTACTTTGATAAACATGTACAAAACCCAACAAATACAGAACTGGTTGTTATTGATAAACCATGTTAGGACGTGCTTGATCAATTGATAAACAAAGTAATAAAACATACCGAGCAAATCCAAGGTGAGTTCACTTCTCTCAAAACAAGCATGCGTTCGGTGGGGACAATCAAACAGACAAAACTTATAAACGGATTTTCGTAAACCTATATCCTTGTAGGGGATAGGAGGCTGTTTTCAAAATACCCACATCCTTGCAGGGGATGCGAGGCGGATCTCACAAACGCATATCCTTGCAGGGGATATGCAACGGTTTTCAGTAAACGTTGATGTTGGATAATACACTCACTCTCTATCACTTAAGTCCCATCATACTATTGGGTTAGTTGCTTGTACGGCAACGGGGTTATTAGTTGATAGCGCTATTAGGTTTGGCACCCTCACGACGTACCTGGATAGGACGGGCGTGAACTAATAACTTTAAATCATGACCATTGTTTGATAGAGCATTGGAGAAGGGCAAAAAGGGCCGTCTGTGGTATCGAGTTATTATCAGCATAACATAACATAAATCAGTAATCGGTAACAAACGGTTTAACAAATCAGTGAACTCACCAGCGTTGTCTGATACACGTTTTTCTGCATGCTTGCAGGCCTTTAGGTACATGTTGTTGGGACTTGTTGTCTGGGATGCTGGAGTGGTCATGGGTCAAGTTACAAGGAATCACAAGACAAGTTTAATGAATTTATACGCTTGAGTTACGAAATTGTTGACTATTGTATTATGCTTCCGCTGATTAATAAATAATGTTTTATAACGCTTTATTCTAATAAATGAAAGTTTAATTGAATTATTGTATGAGTTCAACGTGATTGGTGGCTAGATCCTGGTACGTCACACGCCTCGCGGGGAATCCTGCTTGTGGTATTTTGGGGGTGTGACATTTGACGTGTTTGGTGCGCAAAAATAAACTTATGTGATCAACAAGGACTAAAAGCGTCAAAAACTGCATATGTTTGCATTTTTGCGCATATCTTACGTTCTGAATATATCCGGACATCCAAAAATTTATGTAATCATTAAAATATTTTATTTTAGTGATTGGCATGATAAAATTTCATTCGTCGCGTAATTTGGATCATTTTTCGCCTCCGTTCGAGTTTCGTCGTAATTAACCGAACATCGTGATCATACGACCAAACGAACCAACATCCGACAGATTTTCAAGCATATTTCATGTCCCCTACACTATGGCATCTTTGTAGAGCCTTGAAAATGGCTTAACGGGCCTTAAATGTAACATCTGTGCTTGTAATCATTGTGAACAATTCTGTTATCAATAAAACAATGTTATTTGATCCCAATGTTTGTTTGGTTGTGTTTTACATTTTTCATGTTTTGACTTTTATTCCATTTCAAACTCTACATCGCTTTCTGGAGAGTTATACGCAAACTGATGCGTAAACGTAATCAGTTTAATGCGACAAATACTCCGGAACATCAACATATACTTAACATACCTTAAATAACCTTTACATAACTTAGAAATAAGTTTTAAAGGCTTTGGTATGGCAAAAACAAGTTAATTCGCTTACAGGGACTAAACTTGACAAACTGCGAAAGTATGCCAATTTGAACTGTAACGAACATTCCGGAACATGACCATAAGTTAAACATACCATAAATATCCTTTACATAGCTTAGAAATAGGCTTTGACGGGTTCGGTATGCTAAAATAAACTTTTGGGTCATTCAGGGACTAAAAGCGTCAAAAAGTGCACAAGTTTGCATTTTTGCGCATAACTCACGTTCTGAATACATCCGGACACCCAAAAATTTATGTAAGCACTAAAATATTTTATTTTAGTGTTTGGCATGAGAAAAATCCATTCGTCACGCATTTTGGATCGTTTTTCGCGCTTATGCGCATTCCGTCGTAATTAAGCGAACATCGCGATCATACGGCCAAACGAACCGACATCCTAGATATTTTTGAGCATGTTTTAAGTTCCCTATACTTTAACTTCATTTTAGAGCTTTGAAATGGGGTTAACGGGGCTTAAACGTGTCAAAAAACGCATCGAAAACCAAGTTTTGAGGTTGCAGGGACTGAAACTGTAAATCTGCCAAACTAGGTCCGTAAGTAGGGGCCAGATGCAGCAAAACGTTTTTTTACAGCTGTTAACAGCCCTTAACACTCTCCAAAGGCCAAGTGCCAAGTGTCAAACTCTTATGGTGGATGGCAAATGAGTTACCACAACTTTCCAACAAGTGTACGGCTTAGATCGTGCCCCCTTTTCCAAGAAATGACCCTAACGGTTCGGGAAATCCTATAAATACCCATCACATTTTCACTCATTCCTCACAAGAATCTGATCAAAAAGACTCTAAGTTGGAACCATTGTTTCATACCTGAGTTATATTGATCTAGATTAGCATTCGGGGACCCTTTGTAAGTATTCTTTCGTTCTTTTATTGCTTTTCGAGTCCGAAAGTCAAACTTTGTTTGACTTTCTGCGTTGACCAGTTTATGGTCAATGCAAAGTTCGTTTGAACTTCGCAACGTGATTGTAATCACGATGGTTATAGTCCCTTGTGACTATGCCTAATGATTACCACGTTGTCTAGGGTCGTAAGGGTAAGCGATCTAATAAATCGCTTATACCTTCGAACCCGACCCATTTGGTCAATCATTAGGATCCGACCAAACACATTAGGTGCCCATAGTATATAGGGAATAACCCTCCGAGGTTATACCTTATGGTCGCTTCGTTTAAGTAGTTGTATGATAGGTAGTTTATATGCCTTAGGTAAATTACCAAAATACCCCTTTGATGCCAAAATTCGTTTTAAACATATGTAACATAACTTTTGACATCTAAACTAATTTGACAACCATATTAGACATGTTAAGGCATATTTTACTTGTCATAGGACTAGTTAGGCGTTCCGAACGCGTTTTACGTGAACGACGCGTTAAAGTAGCATAAGCTACCTAAACGGATCGTAATGGGTCACAAACACTTAGGTTAAGTTTCGTTTTAGTATGTGGGCTTTGTTAAACCATGTTACACGAGTCTCCATACTCGTTTGGTTTACAAACCCTCATTCTATCCGATCCTCCGATTTAGGTCCGATTTATTAACATAGTTACCTATATTAGGTGCCGTTTGATATCCGTGATCTCTAGAATTGTTTGGTTGTCACTCAAGGACTTCTGAGCAATCTCAAGTGAGTACATAGACCCCTCTTTTACTGTTTTCCAAACTGTTTTGGGGTGAAACACATGTGCCTACTTGTTACTTTCATGCTTTCCATGTTTCCACATCATATAACTGCTATGTTCGTTAGTACATTATAGTACATGATTTCATTACCTTTCATGCTATGTATGCCCATTGTGTGTGTACTTAGTACATTGTTTTACATTACATTTCATGCTATATATGCCCATTGTGTGCATACTTAGTACATTGTTTTACATTACATTTCATGCTATATATGCCCATTGTGTGCATACTTAGTACATTGTTTTACATTACATTTCATGCTATGTATGCCCATTGTGTGCATACTTAGTACAGTTGCTTTCATCACATGTTTACATTTTGGTATGACATTTGGGTTGTTTACAATGGAACAATACATTCATTAACATTAGCTACGCCGTTCGTTAGTAGGTAGTGGTACCATAGGAATTGACAACTCCCGTTCTTGAAATCATGGGTTTGTTTAGATTGGAAGGAATGACCGAATTCGATATACATAACTTAGATAAACCTTTAATTTGTTTAAGGGTTTATCGCCACAGTCTCAAGGCTTGGATGTATGCATTTTCACAATACCGCATAAATGTTTGTATCAGTAAAGCATGCATTTGTTACACAAAACATAACTTTGATTTAAACCATGTTTTATTTCAATACCTTGTTTTTGTGCATTGTACATATGGTTTAGTTGATATATTTCACTTACCATACATGACATTTTTGGGATACACATTAAATGATTTACATCAAACGTAAACATGTTGACATCGATTACAAATTTGGGGATTTACATTAGACATGGACATTTTGATATGGTTTACACAATAACACTTGACAATTGATTTGTACATGAACAAGTTACATTGGTGGTTGTTTGGGTAAGTGATTTGAGTAACGATGCGTGTGTAATATGATACAAGCATGGTGGATACGCCGCTGGTACTTCCTATATATAAGTGTTGGTATGGTATTACATATCGTAACGTTATTTAAATCATTTCAATATTTGACATGTTACATTTTACATAAACAACTTATTTTCACAAGACATTGATTTACAAAACAACTTATCTTATACAAACTCATTTTTACTTGGTTATTCATTTAACCTTACATTATTCTCTTATTTATACATATCATTGCTTTTTAATGATTTACAAAACAAAACAACTTACAAGGTTCATGACTGACTGTTATTAAACAATTTTTCCTAAACTTATAAGTCATGAATCCTATTTTCACAAAACCTATGTATCTCAAAGGCATTTTTATGCTGACGTACCTATTTTCACATGTGTTTTCAGGAGCTTTTCCGTAGGATGATGATCGTGACACTAGGGCGGACCTGTGCCTTAGAGACATAAAATGAAGATAGACTTAGTTTAATTATGTTCTGAACTCTTTATTTCCTGTTTAAGACAATGTAACTCTTATGTTTATAAATAAAATACCACTTTGTATGCCATGGTTATGAAACAATTAATTCTGTTACAACACTCCCCGACGTTTTCCGCCGCGGTTGCATGTTATACGCGGTCGGGGTGTGACATTAAACGTGTCAAAAATGGCATTAAACATGTACAGGGGTTGTTTCTGTAATTACTGAAACTTGTTTGCTGAACTTCCTGAGGTCGCGGGCCGCGTAAGCTTGCCCTGACTCCTACGCGGGGCACGAGAGCTGCCCAGATCAGCAAAAACCTGTTTTTCATAATCAGCAGCTGGTTTCTGGGTTATGTGCATGGTTTTAACAAACATGGAGTTGGTTTTCAAGCTCCCATGGTATATAAAATCAGTGGGCACACTTGGAGGGCCAAGATTGAAGCTCGGTATCCAAGGAACGATCCTAACGGTTGTCCAAACTCTATAAATACCCACCTTGATTCATTTGGTTCTTCACATTTGTTCTCATTTCTGCTCTAGGTTGAAGCTCTCAAGCTTCATACCTGAGCAATTTGAGTTCAAATCTTCAAGCTTGGACCTTTTGTAAGTATTCTTTCATCTTTTATGCGTTTTTAAGCACGAAAGTCAAACAGTGTTTGACTTTCTGCTTTGACCAGTCAATGGTCAACACGAAGTTCGTTTGAACTTCGCAACGTGAGCGTAATCACGATGGTCATAGTCCCTTGTGACTATACCTACTGATTACCACGTTGATTAGGCATAGTGACGAGTCATAGTTTCGGTCAAAATGCGTATTTATGCGTATTTTGCAACCAAACTATTCTTGGGTTACGGGAAGAGTTAATTCGTTAAAGCAAGGTAATCTACATAAAAAAGTTAATTCGTTACGGGAAGAGTTAGATGAGGTTAAAAAGAAAATGGATTCAAACCCAACTGATGTGCTGCTTCGAGAAAGTGAATCGGCTATTTTGGCCTCTTATCAAGAGGCTTTACTTGACGAAGAACGGTTCTTGAAACAAAAATCTAAGGTTGAATGGTTGGAAGTTGGTGATTCTAACTCAGCATACTTCCATAATTCTGTAAAATGTAGGAATCATAGAAGCCGAGTTGACATTATTAAAGATGTTGCTGGTAATCTTTATGAAGGGAATGATGTTCCGAATGCGTTTGTGAATCATTTCACTACTTTTCTAGGTCAAAAGGGTGATACTACAAGAATGCCTACACCGGAATTGTTCCAGAATGTTTTGGACACTCATATTGCTGAGCATATGGTTCGAGAAGTAACAAATGCAGAAATTAAAGCGGCCATGTTTTCTATAGATGATAATAAAGCTCCAGGCCCGGATGGTTATTCATCGGCTTTCTTTAAAAAGGCGTGGCCGATTGTGGGAACTGATGTTTGTGAAGCTATAAAAGATTTTTTCAACTCTAAGAAAATGCTCAAGGAGGTAAATCATACAGTTATAGCTCTCATTCCTAAGGTGACTACACCTTGTCGTGTGACAGACTATCGGCCTATTTCTTGCTGTAATGTTCTTTATAAATGTATTACTAAAATTCTCTCTACTAGAATTTTAGAGGGTTTGGATAAGACGGTGAGTCTAAACCAATCAGCCTTTGTCCCGGGTAGGAGAATATCGCACAACATCCTCTTAGTTCAAGACCTTATGCACAACTATCACAGAGATATTGGTCCCCCTAGATGCGCTTTTAAAGTGGACATTCAAAAGGCATACGACACGGTAGATTGGGATTTTCTTTGTGCTATTCTCAATGGTTTTGGTTTTCATCAAAATATGATTGATTGGATTATGGAATGTATCACATCCTGCTCTTTCTCTCTGTGTGTAAATGGTAATCTTTTCGGATATTTTAAAGGTAAACGAGGTCTCAGACAAGGGGATCCAATGTCCCCCTACCTCTTTACGCTGGTTATGGAAGTTCTTACGTCTATGCTTCAGGTTGCAACTGTGACAACTCGAGTTTCCAAGATTCCATCTTCGCATTAATTGCACGTTAATTTTTTTTATGTTGTTTGTTACTCGACTTGTTTGTTTCACAACGCTTACATTTGTAAAACGTTAAATCGTATTGCGATTGATATTTTATAATTGGGGTGCATTATATTTGAGTGTATGATAATAGTATAATTGTGTTAATAGGGGTATATAGTTAATATGGATCATTGGCCCCAACACCCCTGCTCATATGAAAACACCCCCTGATGAAAACACATGGTGTTTTCGTCCATATGTGCTGGCGAAAACAGCAAATGGGCTTTAGGCCCAGTGGGGAATTATATATATATATATATATATCTTTTTTTTTCACAACCTTCACGGAGAAGTTTCTCATTTGGCAAACCCTAAGCACATTGTTTCTCTCTCCTTTTGAAACCCGACGGCGACTGCAAGCCTACGGAGCCTTTGTTTTCGGTCAGTCCATCAGTTTTACATCTCGGTTAGTTTGCACCGTGGTCTATTGTGTATAACTTTCGATTGATTGTTTCATGTCTGCGTATGTGTATATATCTGGTTATTATATATATATGCGATTGGTATAATAGTGATGTTGTTGACTTTTCTGATTGAACGATTGCTGGTTGAAATCATGTAACTGTAATGAGTTTATAGTTGCTGGGTTAAATTACAGTAAGTGTTGTTGAAGATGAAGTCTTAGGCGAAAACACCCCACAAGTATAAACTGGACGAAATCACATAAAGTGATTTCGGCCCACATAGAGATTTCGGCCCAAGAGCTTTTAAGCCCAAAATGTTTTCGTCAAAGTTTTAAGGCCAACGAAAACACCCCTACATTTAAACATAATTGGACGAAATCACTAAAGTGATTTCGGCCCAAATGATTTCGGCCCAATGATGGTTTTCGTCCACACATAGGGTTTTCGGCACTAGGGTGTTTTCGGCAACATATACGCTGTATTTACTAATGTCTTTTTATATGTTATTCAACTTAACTAATCACTGGAATAACTCAGTTAGTTTATTTAACTCTGTTAAATATGTAAGTTGATAACTTCATTGTTTGAGTAACTCTGTTAGTTGACAAATTCTGTTAAGTTGTTAACTGGGTTAACTGACTTACTCTGTTTATTTATTATTCCAATGAAGTGGATTAATTCTGTTATTTCATGAAATCTGTTAACTTTATTCACTCAGTTAACTTGCTAGTTCTGCTAAATGCCAACTCTGTTAAGTGTAGGATTGGATTGTTATATTGGAATAAACTGTGAAGGACATATATGTGGTACATGAACTATATGAAATTGATTAACTGTTTACATGATACAAGATACTAACTACCAAGCAGACTCTGTGATATTCTATGATACTTGTTACATGTGAAATATTACGAACGTGAACTGATTGAGTATACGTGCACTATAGGACTATTGTCAATATACCTTCAACATAGGAGGGACCTTCGTGATAGCTCACGTGTCAACGTTCGTTGTCCTTACTCGCCGAACGGTACGGCGTTAGGTGAAATAGAAATGAAAAGAATCTGTAATAATAACAATTGAAGAGGCACCTTCAGGATGAATACTTCATCTTCCTTGTAAGGACAAGAGTATATCCACCTTGATTAGTATGAGTCACATGGATCTCGTCCCACTAATGGAGTTGTTGTCCAAGGTTACCACCTTCGCCTCATCGTCATTATCATGGTCAGGCATCTCAGCATTCGCGAGAAAGCAACCATATTTTACGGAATTAAGTTTAAGATTTCACTTAGGAATCATGTTCGCCATATGCTCCGCAATAGACATGAGGTCGATATTTTCACCGTGTGAGTAAAGAATAATAATAGAGTTTGAAGTCGAAGGTATTTTGTTCTTGGCAAAATATTTCATGCAACATATATATGAACCACCTATATATATATAATCATGTAAAATCCTATCAATCAAGGATTTCTATCTTTGTATAAGCTGAACTTGTAAACTGTTTATAATGCATAAACTGATAGTGTAATGTGTCTATCTTGTATAAGCACTGATAATGTAATGTATTGTAGGCACATAGTCTATTAATGTATTGTGTCTGTTTCTCATAGACTTCACCCATGGAAATGTCCTTGCTTGCTTTGTATGAGATGAATTCTTGTTGAAAATGGACCATGAAAATGTTTATGCAAATGAAAACATGTGTTTGTGTTTAGATGGTTTTCATGAGAGATCCCTAGTGATTGTAGACTTAGACTCAATAAAGAATCCTGGTTCACTACAATCGATGCTCTGATACCAGTCTGTCACACCCGCTCGTAGCGGAAACGCAAGGTGTGATCTGTATGGTTTTCATTGCATAAATATCGATGTACATGAACAAACTATATGAATAAAACATACTCCATTGCCATTGCCACTACATAAGTGTTTCCCAAAGGAATGCAACATAAGTTGAATGTATTGGTTACAAACCATCAAGTGAAAATAAGTTGTCATCGTTTTATACATAAAAATGTAAGTCTTAAAATGTCAAGGCTTTGACCACTATATCACCGCAAAGAGGCGGTATATAACGGGCAAACCCTTCAAATGGTGGCATGGAGTCTTGATACTTGCTTTCCTTGACTGAAATGTCTGCCAGGTCCACTAATTTCCTGAAATACATGTTAAGTTTGGAAAACATCAACAAAAGTTGGTGAATTCATGCAATTTAGTTGTAAACGATGTATGAAAAATGTGAGTTGTAGTATGTAAAGCGTCAATGAAATCGTTGATCATTAATGTTTTGCAAGGACATTAATATGTGTGCCGAAAAAGGAAGCAAACCAACCCTAGACGATTTTATGCCGATTCCTATCGACTGGGACACAAACGCACTCTTCCGTAGGGGTCCATGACCAAGAGTGGGGCTCGCCAAAACCCATTAGATCTAAGCCTTTGTTCCTTGGTCCAATCTGGATTAATGGTGCTTATAGTAAGGCCCTAATTCGCACATGATCTATGGTGTTTCATTACCTAACTTTAACATACCCTGAACATGTATCCTCCCCGATAGTTGTAAAGTTTGTAAAACATTTAAATGAATAGGGGAACATGAACTCACAGTATCGCGTCCTGAAAATAGATGAAAATAAGACCTCACGTGCGGTCGTCCTGTATAGCGTGGCGACCTACAAACGTTCTTATTTTTGTTAGACACTTCGGTCTTTGAAAAGGACTTGAGTACAAGTCTTGTGTCTTGAGTATATGTAAGACTTGTATGTCTTTACTGTTTGCTAACTTTGTATTCGATGTATGAGTTGTTCAAATGTTCGTTAACTGTGTATTCGATGTATGAGTTGTTCAAATGTTCGTTAACTGTGTATTCGATGAATGAGTAGTATAGTCGGATCTCGTCCGCTGAATCTCGTGTCTTGTATGTATCACTTGTATAGTTGTGTTTCCAATAATAGTATCATTGGGCCAAGCCCATGTTTTCAAGTTATTGGGCTTAAATAGTGCTGGGCCTCAAATAGTGTTGGGCCTCAAATAGTGTTGGGCCTCAAATAGTGTTGGGCCTCAATAGTGTTGGGCCTCAAATAGTGTTGGGCCTCAATAGTGTTGGGCCTCAATAGTGTTGGGCCTCAATAGTGTTGGGCTTGAATAGTGTTGGGCTTGAATAGTGTTGGGCCAAAATAGTGTTGGGCTTAAATAGTGTTGGGCTTCAATAGTGTTGGGCCTCAAAAGTGTTGGGCTTCAATATTATTGGGCCTTGGCCCATATGTTTGGTATTGGGCTTAGCCCATGAATTTATGTTAAGCCCATTATGAAGATAAGCCCATTAAGAAGATAAGCCCATTAAGAAGATAAGCCCATTAAGAAAAATAGTAGTCCATTAAGTAATATAAGCCCATTTGTTATAAAAATAGCCCACTAGTATAATAAGCCCATTTGTTATAATTTAGCCCACTAGTAAGTGTAAGCCTTTCATTTTTATAAAAACCTTTTTATAAAAATTTACTAAGTACACTTGTTAGTAAATAAAAACATACTAGTTTTTATAAGTTTATAAACATCCAAAATTTGTTATCGATAGGATACTTATATTTCGTGTCGAAAGATCGTCTAAACGTCGTAGTAACTCCTCGGAATGGCGATATGTTCAAAGATTTGCCCGTCGTCCGAATTGTCCATAAGTTGTATCCGATGTCCAAATGATCCGTAAATTGTATTCAAGTGTGTATATATGTATTCTTGTAAGTCTTTACTTGTAAATGTGTCTTGTATTTATTTGTATCATTGTTATCAAATACCTAATTATTGTACATAACTAATACAAATAATAAACACATAGTAAATAACTTGTTAAGATCACTAATATATATTTTCCCAAAAATATATATTTATATCTATTTTTGTTTTTAGAAAGACCACTTTCTAATCTTGTAAAGACTTTGTTAAAAATGATAATTTTTCTAACCTATGATTTCTAAGAAAAATTGGCCATATAACCTTTGTATTATGTACTTTGCCATGTTTAGATAAACATATCATTTTCTTTTCAAATTCATCATCAATTTACTCATAACATCTTAACTAAAACATATGAGATTTTTATAACATAAACTTATCAAAATGATCTCCAAATCATGTAGGGTTTTAACCATGATTATTTCATATGCTAACAAGTTCAAAAACCAAGTTTAATTTTAGTTTTAACAACTTTTATAAAAATCTCTAGTTGTATGTTACTTTTTATAATCTTGTGAGAGTATTGTTTTTAACCAAAAACCTTATATATTTTCACAAGATCAATAGTTATGATCATCCATTAATCCTTTATGTTAAAAACCCTTTAACATAAACATGCATAATTTTTAGATCATAACTTAAAACATCTTCTAATAATTTATTTGCATCATAAACATCATAACAAGACTAAATAAGCATATATCAAGTCTTAGATCATAATATAAACAATCATAATTATATCATGATTTTTATCTTTGCTTCTTTGTATTTTCTTCATGTATATTATGTATGATTTTCTTGGTTATTATTAGCAATAATAACAATCATAATCTTAATACATTTGTATAAAAAAAAAAATAGATAAAGAAGCTTACTTCTAGCACTAGGCTAGGGATGATCTTAGAAGATTATTAAGAACTAAGAAGATGATAATCTTGATGGTAGAACACTTTTGTATGGATGAAAACCCTTCCTTTTACTTCCAATAGCTTTAGATCACCTTATGTTACTTGGAAATCCATGTTGATCATGAAGGAGGTGATAAAAATAATTGGGTTTTTGGATGGTGTTCTTGGTGAAATGATGAAGATTGAAAGAGTTTTCTTATGTGTGTGTAAATAAAGGTGTAAAGTGGTATTAAAATGCTAGTAAACTTATGTGATTAAATGATATAATCATCCACCAACTTAACCACTTGCAACATAATAAAAATATCTAGTTACTTAGTTAGTAAGTTGTTAATTTATCACCAACATCATCCACTTGCAACACCACTTGTAATTATAGAAAATATCTAGTTATTTTGCATGTGAAATATGGGTGTGGGACCCACATAAAACGTTCACACATGGGGGGGGGGGGTCTTGAATTGTTGAAATGTTATTAAGTGTGTAAAGTGTTAGAAACTTTTAGCAAAGTTTAGGTGTTTAAATGTTTCAAGTGTATAAATGTGTTAAGAAGGTGTTAAGTGACCATTATAAGTCTAATATGATCTAAATAATATTAGATGGTCACTAAAAAAAAGATCCGACATTGTTCGGATATTCGTTTCGAATTGTTTCGGTTAGACGTTATTTGAACGCTAAGTTGTGTAACTTGTAAGAATTGATGTAGTTATTGGTTCGGATGATACCCGAAAGTATCCTCATATGAATTATATGTTAAATAATATTTTTACATGTCGTAAAAATATTACAAAACTGATTTCTGCAGAATTTCTGCGGAAAAGTGTAGAAATCGTCTCTTTTAGTGCTTTTCGGCAGTTTTTAGTGCTACCGGACATCGGTAAAATATTACCCGAACTCTTGTATTCCCATATCGGGTTTAATATATAATTGATATTGGACTCTCATCCGAGTCCTAAAGATGTCATTTTAGATGTTTTCTGCGGATCCGGAGTTTTCGTCAGCACTACCGTTCACTAGGCACTACTCTAGTTGTTTCGGTGAATTGTTTGCACTATTTCAAATGTACCCAATAAAAGTGAATCATGTGTAATAATAAACGAATATTCCATGAATTTTCTTAGATGTATATCGTGTAATCATGCAGTCCGAATATTCAAAACACATACTTGTATAATGTAAATCATTGCTTTAAATGTACGTAAATTACCCGAAAGTGGCAGTTGTCACATTCTCCCCCTGTTATTGAGAATTTCGTCCCGAAATTCAAGATGAGTCATCCTTTGCAGGATTGTTCTCAAACAGGTGAGGGTATTTGGCTTTGATTTAATGTTCTCGTTCCCAAGTATACTCGGGTCCGTGTCGAGAGTTCCAACGTATATTTTTAATAATTTGATACGACTCCTCCATGATTTCTTGACTTTACAGTCCATGACTTCAACAGGTTCTTTAGTGAATTGGAGTTTGTCGTCAATGTGGATAGAATGATAACGGTTACTTTTGTTGGGCTCTTTTTAAGATTCGACACATGAAACATGTCGTGCATACTGTTAAGTTCATCTGGTAACTTCAACTTGTAGGCAACAGTGCCAATCTTTTCTACGATTTCAAATGGTCCAATGTAACGTGGGTTAAGCTTTCCACGTTCACTGATCCTCGCTATGCCTTTCCAAGGCGAGACTTTCAACAAGACTTTGTCTCCAACCTCGAAAGATAATGGTTTTCGTCTTTTATCTGCGTAGCACTTTTGTCGATCGCGAGCCGTCTTGATACGGTCTCGGGTCTGAAAAATTTTATCCGTAGTCTCTTGGACTAGTTTCGGACCAATTAATTAACTATCGCCTGTTTCCGCCCAACATAGCGGAGAGCGACACTTTCGACCATAAAGAGCTTCAAATGGTGCAGCTTGTATAGTAGTATTGTAGCTGTTATTGTAGGAAAACTCAACTAAAGGTAGATGAGTATCCCAATTGCCGCCTAAATCCATAACACATGCGCGAAACATATATTCGAGTGTTTGGATTGTCCGTTCGCTCTGGCCGTCAGTTTATGGATGAAAGGCCGTACTTGGATTCAAATGAGATCCAAAGGCCTGTTGAAATTATTTCCAAATTCTAGAAATAAAACGACCGTCTCGGTCTTAAATGATTGAAATAGGCACTCCATGACGAGCCACTATTTCTTTGAGATAGAGTTCTGCTAGTTTCTTAGTATTATCCTTCTACCAAATCGGTAAGAAGTGCGTGGACTTTGTTAGTCTATCGATGACTACACATATCATGTAGTGACCTCTTGAGGTCCTGAGTAACTTCGTAATGAAGTACATCGATATTTGTTCCCATTACCAAACGGGAATCTCGGGTTGTTGTAACAAGTCCGAGGGATTTTGCTACTCGACTTTTACTCTCGCGCAAGTCAAGCATTCTCCGATATAAGTCGCGATATCACTTTTGAGGTTAGGCCACCAGTAGTATTCTTTCACTACTTAGGCCTATGTGCTTCCTCAAAATATCATCACGAAGGCCGCCAAAGAATGGAACCCAATTTCGACTCATAAGGTATAAAGTTCCATCTTCTTTACAATAATTGTTTCTTCATGCCACGAAGTGTTTCTGCTTGAATATGCTCTTCCTTGAGCGCTTGTGAATCATCTTCTCTAATGCTTGAACTCTCAGTGTTCTAACTCGTTCCTTGCGGCTCAAGGCATCTGCTACAACATTTGCCTTGCCCGGATGGTACTTTATTTCACAATCATAGTCGTTCAACAATTCAACATACATCGTTGACGTATATTTAATTCTTTTTGGTTGAATATGTGTTGAAGACTTTTATGATCCGTGAAAATAATGCATTAAGTACCATATTAATAATGTCGCCATAATTTTTAAGCGAATACCACCACGCCTAACTCAAGGTCGAGAGTGGTATAGTTCTTCTCATGAACTTTTTAATTGGGCGCGACGTGTACACAATAACTTTTTCACATTGCCTGAGTACGCAACCCAATCCTTGATGCGAGGCATCATAGTCTACAACAGAGTCATCGGTATCGTCGGATAATGATAAGATTGTAAAATACTATGCACCAACCTTAAGAATAAGTTGTAAGGCTATATCTTGTTTTTCGATTTGGGGCGAATTTATTGTCTTTAACAACTCTAAAATGGTTCTCAAATGTTGCTCATGTTCATCAGTCGATCGAGAGTATATCAAAATGTCGTCAATAAACACTATGACGAATTTGTCAAGATACGGCTTGCACACACGATTCATTAAATCCATGAAGACCTCTGGTGCATTTGTTAAACCAAAAAGGCATAACGAGAAACTCGTAATGACCGTAACGAGTCTTAAAAGCCGTTTTCGGTATGCTTTCCTCTTGAATTCGTAACTGATGATAATCCGATCGTAAGTCTATCTTAGAGTAGAGGCTAGAACCTTTCATAAACCATTTGAGTTAGTTGGAAATTCATTTGTAACATGGTTTAGAAATATGAATTTTCGTTCATCGAAATGTTGTGCATTTTTGCAAAACTTGCATGTCTTTCCACCCCCAAAACCTTTATAAAGATGTATAGTGCTTAAGAGTAGGGGTTATGTACTCACAACATCCTCATTCGGTCAACTACAAGGTTCAGAAGGTGCTAATCGACATGGAGATTTGGCTATGGGTGCGGCTTCAGGTACCAAGTTGATGTGAAACTCAACTTGTTGATATGGTGGTAGTCCTGGCAAGACTTCAGGAATTTCTTTTACCACAGGAATATCTGTCAGCTGCGGCCCAACGGCCTTCTTGTCGACAACTCGTGCTAGGAAGGCAGTACAACCTTTTCGTAAACACTTCTAAGCCTTCATGCAATTGATGATCCGCAATGATGTGTTGAGCTTTTCTCCATGGATAACAAGTGTATCTTCATTCGGTAGTGGTAAGCAAATGATCTTCTCATGACAGAAGACTTTGGCTCGATTATTGGATAGCCGATCCATGCCAACCACTACGTCAAAAATACCTAACTCAATGGGTAAGAGATCGATATGAAATTTCAGCTCCTGAATCGGCTAGTTTACCGTTTGCCAATTCTATAGGATGAGGAAACGTCTAGCTTACTTGACTCTAGGCCAAGTATATTTTGAATTCTATGTAGTAAAGACTTCCCTGTACAGATGTAGAGGACAACTCAATCCCTATGTTTAGATGTAGGATAACCCAATCCCTATGTTTAGATGTAGGATAACCCAATCCCTAATTGTAGCTAGGACAATCCCGTCCCTAGCCAAGAAACTCATGTAGGTGAAATGTTGAGATGAAGCTAAAATTGCCAATTGTATAAAATAACATGGATGTGAAATGTTGACGAATAGGATACATACCGGTGGCCCTTAATGATTTGATATGTCTCAGCTAATTACCCATTAGCTAACTTGATATAGTAATGTGTGTCCAACATGACTCTAATTCTAGTATATGCTTAACATTTAAAAGCAATGGCTAAGGTCGGTGTTGGTATTAAAAGAATTGATACATGATGATCGTAGAGTGTTACGTACTCATGAATTCATTTCTCTCATGGCGAGAGTTATTGTTTGAGTGATTGAGGTAGGGAGGGATGATGTGGTTATGCTTCGGATCTCCGAGGCTAAACCTAAAATGTAACACTCAGTGTGTTTGAATTCGGGTGTTTTCCAGTATGGAACAACCCTTGAGAGACCGTGAAAGCATCAAGTGTAACCATCAATATTGGCTCCAGTTATGATCGAGTTTTTTTTTTTTTTTTTATAAAATTATATGAAAATAGATATGAAAATCAGATGATATAAAAGAATGATGTATGGTTAAATAAATAACCAATGAAAATGTAGTGTATAAATATATCATGTCTTGAAATAGAATATTATGTCTTGTGTAGAGGATGTCGCGTCTTGTGCAAAAATGTCATGTCTTGTCTTTGTCGAAGAGATTTGAATAACACCACGATATGCAATATAACATAAGCACTTATATATAGGAAGTACCAGCGGCGTATCCACCATGCTTTTATCATATTACACACGTCTCATTACTTACAAATAACCACGGAAAAAAAAAATGTCTTGTGTATACCAACGTCAAATGACGTGTATCACAATGTCTTGCGTAACAATGTCATGTATAAACCATGTCTTGTGTAAAAACAATAGTTTTCAACACATAACTTTTAACTTAAACAATTGATTCTTTTGGCACCATGTTCTTTTTAATACACAAAATTAAAAGAATCTAGACATTTATTTGAATAAATAAAGTCTATCATGTGCCCAAGAATGAAGAATACAATCAATCGGTCATGGAAACCTCAAGACCATATTGTTCATATATGTTTGAATAAATGATAATGTGGATAACCAAAACCAAAAGGTGTAATGCCTCTTGCATGTATTGGTCATACGTCTAAATGGAAAGAGAAATAATTCGTTGAGGAGGGGAAACCAATCAGTGGTCTTCGTCCATATAATATGTATTCCCTACTCTATGGACCTCGATCGTCCTAAATAGAGAAAATCCTTTGTCTTACTTGTCCATGTGACAATTATGGTAATAGTGCTTGAGTTTCACGAGCTCTAGCAAGATTATTAGAATCTCCAAAAATGTAGAATAGAATGTAATGAGGGAGTTGCAGTATGGCGCATGCCGTACTATCCCTTGGAAAAAGACAAATGTCAAACGACGGAATTTATTGTATCACTTCCAATAAATATGATAAGGTGGAATATGATAAGGTAAGGTAAGGTAAAGTAGGATAAAGTGTCATAGACACCCTGGAACCAACCCATGTTCAAGAATTTCGAGAATGTTGAGGAAAATCCTCCATGAGTAGCTAACACGTTTTGTTTGTTTAAATGACTAGTCTCAACTGAATCGTGATATAGATCGAATGTTAGGTGTGAACAAATATGTGTCGTCTTCCCGTATTGTATTGTATTGTATTGTATTGTATTGTATTGTATTGTATTGTATTGTATTGTATTGTATTGTATTGTATTGTAGGGTGTTATACTAACCACCACAGTTCGTGTTCTAATAGATAAGAAACATTGAATCTCAAGTAATAATTTAAGACTTTGAACGAATAGTGATCATTAGCTTGGCCCGTAGAGTCCACCAGAATTCCCATGCACTACAAGTTGTTATTACGTTGGCCACCGTAATAATAAATTGCCTTGCATGGTCACCCTAGCGTTCTCTCGTACGAAGCAGCCGATCAATAAGAGAGGAAACACTATTGTCAATATACCTTCAACATAGGAGGGACCTTCGTGATAGCTCACGTGTCAACGTTCGTTGTCCTTACTCGCCGAACGGTACGGCGTTAGGTGAAATAGAAATGAAAAGAATCTGTAATAATAACAATTGAAGAGGCACCTTCAGGATGAATACTTCATCTTCCTTGTAAGGACAAGAGTATATCCACCTTGATTAGTATGAGTCACATGGATCTCGTCCCACTAATGGAGTTGTTGTCCAAGGTTACCACCTTCGCCTCATCGTCATTATCATGGTCAGGCATCTCAGCATTCGCGAGAAAGCAACCATATTTTACGGAATTAAGTTTAAGATTTCACTTAGGAATCATGTTCGCCATATGCTCCGCAATAGACATGAGGTCGATATTTTCACCGTGTGAGTAAAGAATAATAATAGAGTTTGAAGTCGAAGGTATTTTGTTCTTGGCAAAATATTTCATGCAACATATATATGAACCACCTATATATATATAATCATGTAAAATCCTATCAATCAAGGATTTCTATCTTTGTATAAGCTGAACTTGTAAACTGTTTATAATGCATAAACTGATAGTGTAATGTGTCTATCTTGTATAAGCACTGATAATGTAATGTATTGTAGGCACATAGTCTATTAATGTATTGTGTCTGTTTCTCATAGACTTCACCCATGGAAATGTCCTTGCTTGCTTTGTATGAGATGAATTCTTGTTGAAAATGGACCATGAAAATGTTTATGCAAATGAAAACATGTGTTTGTGTTTAGATGGTTTTCATGAGAGATCCCTAGTGATTGTAGACTTAGACTCAATAAAGAATCCTGGTTCACTACAATCGATGCTCTGATACCAGTCTGTCACACCCGCTCGTAGCGGAAACGCAAGGTGTGATCTGTATGGTTTTCATTGCATAAATATCGATGTACATGAACAAACTATATGAATAAAACATACTCCATTGCCATTGCCACTACATAAGTGTTTCCCAAAGGAATGCAACATAAGTTGAATGTATTGGTTACAAACCATCAAGTGAAAATAAGTTGTCATCGTTTTATACATAAAAATGTAAGTCTTAAAATGTCAAGGCTTTGACCACTATATCACCGCAAAGAGGCGGTATATAACGGGCAAACCCTTCAAATGGTGGCATGGAGTCTTGATACTTGCTTTCCTTGACTGAAATGTCTGCCAGGTCCACTAATTTCCTGAAATACATGTTAAGTTTGGAAAACATCAACAAAAGTTGGTGAATTCATGCAATTTAGTTGTAAACGATGTATGAAAAATGTGAGTTGTAGTATGTAAAGCGTCAATGAAATCGTTGATCATTAATGTTTTGCAAGGACATTAATATGTGTGCTGAAAAAGGAAGCAAACCAACCCTAGACGATTTTATGCCGATTCCTATCGACTGGGACACAAACGCACTCTTCCGTAGGGGTCCATGACCAAGAGTGGGGCTCGCCAAAACCCATTAGATCTAAGCCTTTGTTCCTTGGTCCAATCTGGATTAATGGTGCTTATAGTAAGGCCCTAATTCGCACATGATCTATGGTGTTTCATTACCTAACTTTAACATACCCTGAACATGTATCCTCCCCGATAGTTGTAAAGTTTGTAAAACATTTAAATGAATAGGGGAACATGAACTCACAGTATCGCGTCCTGAAAATAGATGAAAATAAGACCTCACGTGCGGTCGTCCTGTATAGCGTGGCGACCTACAAACGTTCTTATTTTTGTTAGACACTTCGGTCTTTGAAAAGGACTTGAGTACAAGTCTTGTGTCTTGAGTATATGTAAGACTTGTATGTCTTTACTGTTTGCTAACTTTGTATTCGATGTATGAGTTGTTCAAATGTTCGTTAACTGTGTATTCGATGTATGAGTTGTTCAAATGTTCGTTAACTGTGTATTCGATGAATGAGTAGTATAGTCGGATCTCGTCCGCTGAATCTCGTGTCTTGTATGTATCACTTGTATAGTTGTGTTTCCAATAATAGTATCATTGGGCCAAGCCCATGTTTTCAAGTTATTGGGCTTAAATAGTGCTGGGCCTCAAATAGTGTTGGGCCTCAAATAGTGTTGGGCCTCAAATAGTGTTGGGCCTCAATAGTGTTGGGCCTCAAATAGTGTTGGGCCTCAATAGTGTTGGGCCTCAATAGTGTTGGGCCTCAATAGTGTTGGGCTTGAATAGTGTTGGGCTTGAATAGTGTTGGGCCAAAATAGTGTTGGGCTTAAATAGTGTTGGGCTTCAATAGTGTTGGGCCTCAAAAGTGTTGGGCTTCAATATTATTGGGCCTTGGCCCATATGTTTGGTATTGGGCTTAGCCCATGAATTTATGTTAAGCCCATTATGAAGATAAGCCCATTAAGAAGATAAGCCCATTAAGAAGATAAGCCCATTAAGAAAAATAGTAGTCCATTAAGTAATATAAGCCCATTTGTTATAAAAATAGCCCACTAGTATAATAAGCCCATTTGTTATAATTTAGCCCACTAGTAAGTGTAAGCCTTTCATTTTTATAAAAACCTTTTTATAAAAATTTACTAAGTACACTTGTTAGTAAATAAAAACATACTAGTTTTTATAAGTTTATAAACATCCAAAATTTGTTATCGATAGGATACTTATATTTCGTGTCGAAAGATCGTCTAAACGTCGTAGTAACTCCTCGGAATGGCGATATGTTCAAAGATTTGCCCGTCGTCCGAATTGTCCATAAGTTGTATCCGATGTCCAAATGATCCGTAAATTGTATTCAAGTGTGTATATATGTATTCTTGTAAGTCTTTACTTGTAAATGTGTCTTGTATTTATTTGTATCATTGTTATCAAATACCTAATTATTGTACATAACTAATACAAATAATAAACACATAGTAAATAACTTGTTAAGATCACTAATATATATTTTCCCAAAAATATATATTTATATCTATTTTTGTTTTTAGAAAGACCACTTTCTAATCTTGTAAAGACTTTGTTAAAAATGATAATTTTTCTAACCTATGATTTCTAAGAAAAATTGGCCATATAACCTTTGTATTATGTACTTTGCCATGTTTAGATAAACATATCATTTTCTTTTCAAATTCATCATCAATTTACTCATAACATCTTAACTAAAACATATGAGATTTTTATAACATAAACTTATCAAAATGATCTCCAAATCATGTAGGGTTTTAACCATGATTATTTCATATGCTAACAAGTTCAAAAACCAAGTTTAATTTTAGTTTTAACAACTTTTATAAAAATCTCTAGTTGTATGTTACTTTTTATAATCTTGTGAGAGTATTGTTTTTAACCAAAAACCTTATATATTTTCACAAGATCAATAGTTATGATCATCCATTAATCCTTTATGTTAAAAACCCTTTAACATAAACATGCATAATTTTTAGATCATAACTTAAAACATCTTCTAATAATTTATTTGCATCATAAACATCATAACAAGACTAAATAAGCATATATCAAGTCTTAGATCATAATATAAACAATCATAATTATATCATGATTTTTATCTTTGCTTCTTTGTATTTTCTTCATGTATATTATGTATGATTTTCTTGGTTATTATTAGCAATAATAACAATCATAATCTTAATACATTTGTATAAAAAAAAAAATAGATAAAGAAGCTTACTTCTAGCACTAGGCTAGGGATGATCTTAGAAGATTATTAAGAACTAAGAAGATGATAATCTTGATGGTAGAACACTTTTGTATGGATGAAAACCCTTCCTTTTACTTCCAATAGCTTTAGATCACCTTATGTTACTTGGAAATCCATGTTGATCATGAAGGAGGTGATAAAAATAATTGGGTTTTTGGATGGTGTTCTTGGTGAAATGATGAAGATTGAAAGAGTTTTCTTATGTGTGTGTAAATAAAGGTGTAAAGTGGTATTAAAATGCTAGTAAACTTATGTGATTAAATGATATAATCATCCACCAACTTAACCACTTGCAACATAATAAAAATATCTAGTTACTTAGTTAGTAAGTTGTTAATTTATCACCAACATCATCCACTTGCAACACCACTTGTAATTATAGAAAATATCTAGTTATTTTGCATGTGAAATATGGGTGTGGGACCCACATAAAACGTTCACACATGGGGGGGGGGGGTCTTGAATTGTTGAAATGTTATTAAGTGTGTAAAGTGTTAGAAACTTTTAGCAAAGTTTAGGTGTTTAAATGTTTCAAGTGTATAAATGTGTTAAGAAGGTGTTAAGTGACCATTATAAGTCTAATATGATCTAAATAATATTAGATGGTCACTAAAAAAAAGATCCGACATTGTTCGGATATTCGTTTCGAATTGTTTCGGTTAGACGTTATTTGAACGCTAAGTTGTGTAACTTGTAAGAATTGATGTAGTTATTGGTTCGGATGATACCCGAAAGTATCCTCATATGAATTATATGTTAAATAATATTTTTACATGTCGTAAAAATATTACAAAACTGATTTCTGCAGAATTTCTGCGGAAAAGTGTAGAAATCGTCTCTTTTAGTGCTTTTCGGCAGTTTTTAGTGCTACCGGACATCGGTAAAATATTACCCGAACTCTTGTATTCCCATATCGGGTTTAATATATAATTGATATTGGACTCTCATCCGATTCCTAAAGATGTCATTTTAGATGTTTTCTGCGGATCCGGAGTTTTCGTCAGCACTACCGTTCACTAGGCACTACTCTAGTTGTTTCGGTGAATTGTTTGCACTATTTCAAATGTACCCAATAAAAGTGAATCATGTGTAATAATAAACGAATATTCCATGAATTTTCTTAGATGTATATCGTGTAATCATGCAGTCCGAATATTCAAAACACATACTTGTATAATGTAAATCATTGCTTTAAATGTACGTAAATTACCCGAAAGTGGCAGTTGTCACAAGCAGAACACTTACGTAAAACCTACGTAAACAAGTACTTACCACTGTCCTCAGGTTTTGAGGGACACTTACGTAAAACCTACGTAAACTCACACATGCAACTGTCTTCCGGAGTCAGGAAGGACACTTACGTAAAACCTACGTAAACCCCACGCGTACCACTGTCCTCGGGTAAAGAAGGGCACTTACGTAAAACCTACGTAAACCTTGTACGTACTACTGTTCTCGGGCTATGAAGAACACTTATGGTTACAAATTGTCTAGTTTATATACAAATATGGGAAGCCCCCACTAATAGAACATACTATCGGCCTAGTAGAGCCACATGTTATGAAGAGAATTTACTATTACGAACTTTCTTACTGTGAACTCGCTCAACTAGTTGTTGACTCTCTGTTACATGCCTTGCAGGACCATAGGTACTCTTGGAGCTTGCACGGGAGGCGCGGTCGTTGTGGGCACGGATTTTTGGATGTTATGATACACTCTTTTGTGACACTTCAACTTAATACTTGTTGGGTTTTTACATTATTGCTTCCGCTACACACTTGTTTATGTTTGGTTATGAAAACACCTATCGTATTGATGAATGACTTTCACTATTTACTTATATGTTCAATATGATTGGTGGCTTGATCCTGGTCAGTCACGCCTCCAAGCGGTGAAACTCCGCGTGTGGATTTTGGGGGTGTGACAGATTGGTATCAGAGCCATTGGTTATAGAGAACTCGGTTTTAATAAGGGGAAAACGTTTTTATTAAAACCAGACTATAACCAGAACAGTGCTCAACGATCCACAACGACGCTTCGCTCCACGTGCAAGACTCAACATCCTAGGTAATATGGTACATGTCTTATTGCCTACTTGCTAGAATTGCATAGAACTTTGCTCAGGGTATGCTTAGATTAACGTAACACTATTGCATGAAAACACTTGTGTGTTTACTCTCTTCTGTCATCGCACTACTCGCGAACCTCTCACACCTATGTTACATTTGCTATGAAGATCATGGCTGGACGCATTAACATGACACAAGCCCAGTTGACGGCTCTTATTAACGAACGAGTTGCTGCGGCACTTGCAGCCGCACAAGAAGGAGGTATACCCTGCAGTTGTAACTCACACTAGGATCTTTAGATCCTACACTCCTAAAACAACTCTTGTGCTTAATCTTGTCCTGGTTCTTATACACAACAGGTCAGCACGCTCAGCCACCTGTTTGCACCTTCAAAACTTTCATGGACTGTCATCCTACTACTTTTAGTGGCACGGAAGGAGCGGTTGGACTCCTCCATTGGTTTGAAAAGCTCGAGTCCGTATTTGAAATGTGTGAATGCCCTGAGGCTCGCAGGGTGAAGTACGCCACTGGTACTCTAGAAGGCATTGCGCTGACTTGGTGGAATGCGCAGGTTCAGATGTTAGGGTTGGCTGTTGCTAACGCCACACTCTGGAATGATTTTAAGGAGTTGATCAAAGAGGAATACTGTAGCCGTGATGACATTCATAAGCTGGAAGTAGAGTTTTACCACTTGAAAATGACGGGGTCAGAAATTGAAGCGTACACCAGAAGATCGAATGAGTTGGCTATTCTGTGTCCTACTATGGTAGACCCTCCCATTAAGCGTATCGAACTGTATCTCAATGGTCTGGTGCCGGAGATTCAAAGTCACGTAACCTTAGCAAATCTTGGCACCATTCAGCAGATCGTCAAGTTAGCTCATCGCCTCACCGATCAGGCAGTGGAACAGAACAGGCTGCCTAAACGTATCAGCGCTACTACTACCGCTACCACACCAGTTACTCCTGCTACTCCCAGTGACAACAAGCGGAAATGGGAAGGGGATTCCAGCAGGGGTTCAGCTACCGTACAGTCTCAAGCACAGCAGCAGCGCAAGACTAATGACTACCAGAGTGCGGGTCAGCAATCCTCTGGTAGTCAGGGGCAGAAAAGATATCAAGGAAATCACCCAAAGTGCAACAGATGTAACATGCACCACAGTGGCCAGTGCAACAAGGGTCGTTGTCTGAGGTGTCTTAAGATGGGTCATGAGGCTAAGGATTGTAGGAGCCCACGGCCTGTAACTCAGAATCAACAGCAGCAGCAAACGCTGCAGAACCAACAACAGGGTAACAAGGGATGTTTTCATTGTGGTGCAGAAGGTCACTTCAAGCGAAACTGCCCCCAGTTAAACCAGAACCAGAATAACAACATCAACAATCAGGGCAACGGGAACAACAATGGAGGAAACAACAACGGCAATGGTGCTAGGGGTCGTGCATTTGTGATTGGTCAGGCTGATGCAAGGAACGATCCTAATGTGGTTATGGGTAAGTTTCTTCTCGACGAATTTTATGTTACTGTATTATTTGATTCAGGTGCGGATACCAGTTATATATCTCTGAAAGTTAGTCAAATGCTTAAACGCGCACCAACACTTTTGAACACCAAACATGTCGTAGAGTTAGCTAATGGAAAAAGTCTAGAAGCCACACACATAGTTCAGGGTTGTAATCTTATCCTCGCTGGTCAGACTTTCTCTATCGATCTCATTCCTATAACTCTGAGTAGTTTTGACATCGTCATTGGTATGGATTGGTTATCCCAACAACAAGCAGAGATCCTATGCAAGGAGAAGATCATTCGTATTCCCAGTACTGGCAAAGAACCTCTTGAAGTTCAAGGCGACAAGAGTGGTGTCGTGAGTGGCATCATCTCCTTCTTGAAGGCACAGAAGTGTTTGCGAAAGGGCCACACAGCTATTTTAGCACTCGTTACTGATACATCGACGACAGAGAAGAAGTTAGAGGATATCCCAGTTGTACGTGATTTTCCTCAAGTGTTTCCTGAAGAGTTACCTGGGCTACCGCCCCATAGCCAGGTCGAATTTCAGATCGAGCTAGCTCCTGGAGCAGCACCCATAGCTCGAGCGCCTTACCGCTTAGCTCCAACTGAACTGGAAGAACTGTCTAAGCAATTGCAAGAACTCTTGGAAAAGGGTTTCATACGTCCTAGCTCTTCGCCCTGGGGAGCTCCAGTATTATTTGTAAAGAAGAAAGACGGTACCTTTCGTATGTGCATAGATTACCGCGAACTGAACAAGGTGACCGTGAAGAATCGCTATCCACTTCCACGCGTCGACGACTTATTCGATCAGTTGCAAGGGTCGAGTTATTACTCGAAGATTGACCTGAGGTCAGGCTATCATCAATTGAGAGTCCGGGATGGGGACGTCTCCAAAACAGCATTCAGAACTCGCTACGGCCATTACGAGTTTTTGGTCATGCCATTCGGGTTAACGAACGCGCCTGCGGTTTTCATGGATCTTATGAACAGGGTGTGCAAACCTTATCTTGACAAGTTTGTTATTGTTTTCATCGACGACATCCTGATCTACTCGAAGAGTCGGGAGGAACACGAGCAGCACTTACGACTTATTTTGGAACTCTTACGAACGGAACAGCTATACGCTAAGTTTTCAAAATGCGACTTCTGGCTTCGTGAAGTCCACTTTCTAGGCCACGTGGTAAACACGGATGGGATTCATGTCGATCCATCCAAGGTAGATTCGATCAAGAACTGGCCTGCACCTCGTACACCAACCGAAATACGCCAATTCTTGGGTTTGGCGGGTTATTACAGACGGTTCATCAAAGACTTCTCAAAGATTGCACAGCCGCTCACATTACTGACACAGAAAAGAGTTGCTTACCGTTGGGGTAATACACAGGAAACAGCGTTTCAGCACTTAAAGGATAGACTTTGTAGCGCACCTATCCTCTCATTGCCTGAAGGCACGGACGATTTTGTAGTCTACTGTGACGCATCCATTCAAGGTCTTGGATGTGTGTTGATGCAACGGGATAAAGTTATTGCTTATGCTTCGCGCCAACTTAAGATTCACGAACGAAATTACACTACACGTGATCTAGAGCTGGGAGCTGTTGTTTTTGCGCTCAAGATATGGCGACATTACCTGTACGGCACCAAGTGCACCATCTACACCGATCACAGGAGTCTTGAGTATATTTTCAAGCAGAAAGAATTGAACATGCGACAACGTAGATGGGTCGAGTTACTGAACGATTACGAGTGTGCCATAAAGTACCATCCGGGCAAAGCCAATGTGGTGGCCGACGCCCTCAGTCGAAAGGATACTACACCTAGGCGTGTACGAGCGTTACAACTCACTATTCAGTCTAGTCTTCCTTCACAGATACGAGATGCTCAGGTAGAAGCATTGAAACCAGAAAACGTCAGGGCTGAAGCTCTACGCGGTTCAAGGCAACGGTTAGAACAAAAAGCAGACGGCGCCTACTATGTAACAGGACGCATTTGGGTCCCACACTATGGCAACCTACGCGAGCTTGTAATGGAAGAAGCTCATAAGTCTCGCTACTCAGTACATCCTGGTTCAGATAAGATGTACCACGACCTCAGAACTACATATTGGTGGCCTAGCATGAAGGCCCACATAGCCACTTACGTTAGCAAGTGCTTGACTTGTGCGAGAGTTAAAGCGGAATATCAGAAACCATCAGGCCCACTCCAACAACCTGAGATACCACAATGGAAATGGGAGCAAATTTCCATGGATTTTGTTACTGGCCTGCCTAGATCTCAACGTGGAAATGATACTATTTGGGTGATCGTGGATCGACTCACAAAGTCTGCTCACTTCTTGGCTATCAAGGAAACGGATAAGTTCTCCACTCTAGCAGACGTATACCTTAAGGAAGTTGTCTCGAGGCACGGGGTGCCCACCTCTATTATCTCTGATCGTGATGCACGTTTTACTTCAGAACTGTGGCAAGCAATGCACAAATCTTTTGGCTCTCGTTTAGACATGAGCACAACTTATCATCCTCAGACCGATGGGCAGTCTGAGCGCACTATTCAAACTCTAGAAGACATGCTTCGGGCGTGCGTAATTGACTTTGGCAATGGGTGGGAAAAACATCTGCCACTTGTGGAATTTTCATACAATAACAGTTACCACACCAGCATTAAAGCTGCTCTATTTGAGGCATTGTACAGGCGTAAATGCCGATCACCTCTTTGTTGGGCAGAGGTGGGTGACAGTCAGATCACAGGTCCAGAAATGGTAGTTGATACTACTGAAAAGATTGCTCTAATACGGCAACGCATGGCGGCAGCTCGTGACCGTCAGAAAGCATACGCCGATAAAGACAGGAAACTACTCGAGTTCCAGGTTGGGGATCGAGCGCTACTCTAAGTGTCACCCTGGAAGGGTGTTGTTCGTTTTGGCAAAAGGGGCAAACTCAATCCACGATACGTTGGACCATTTGAAGTCATTGAGAAAATAGGCAAAGTGGCCTACAGACTGAACTTACCAGCTGAACTCAGTGCAGTTCACAACGTCTTTCACGTGTCGAATCTGAAGAAGTGTCTGTCAGATGAGACCTTCATAGTTCCTTTGAAGGAGCTCACTATCGACAAACGGTTGCATTTCGTCGAAGAACCAGTTGAAATCACGGACCGGGATGTTAAGGTCCTCAAGAACACCAGAATACCTCTTGTTCGAGTTCGTTGGAACTCCCGTCGTGGCCCAGAGTTTACCTGGGAACGAGAAGACCAAATGGAACTCAAATATCCCCAGTTGTTCGAAAACAATGCAACTACTACTGAGGTTGAAGCTACTACAGAATTTCGGGATGAAATTCCAAATCAACGGGGGGATGATGTGACACCCCAGGAAAACTAGTAAACGATACAACTTACCTAGCTTCCTCAGTAACCGCATGCTAAATTTCGGGACGAAATTTCTTTCAAGTTGGGGATAATGTGACAACTCGAGTTTCCAAGATTCCATCTTCGCATTAATTGCACGTTAATTTTTTTTTATGTTGTTTGTTACTCGACTTGTTTGTTTCACAACGCTTACATTTGTAAAACGTTAAATCGTATTGCGATTGATATTTTATAATTGGGGTGCATTATATTTGAGTGTATGATAATAGTATAATTGTGTTAATAGGGGTATATAGTTAATATGGATCATTGGCCCCAACACCCCTGCTCATATGAAAACACCCCCTGATGAAAACACATGGTGTTTTCGTCCATATGTGCTGGCGAAAACAGCAAATGGGCTTTAGGCCCAGTGGGGAATTATATATATATATATATATCTTTTTTTTTCACAACCTTCACGGAGAAGTTTCTCATTTGGCAAACCCTAAGCACATTGTTTCTCTCTCCTTTTGAAACCCGACGGCGACTGCAAGCCTACGGAGCCTTTGTTTTCGGTCAGTCCATCAGTTTTACATCTCGGTTAGTTTGCACCGTGGTCTATTGTGTATAACTTTCGATTGATTGTTTCATGTCTGCGTATGTGTATATATCTGGTTATTATATATATATGCGATTGGTATAATAGTGATGTTGTTGACTTTTCTGATTGAACGATTGCTGGTTGAAATCATGTAACTGTAATGAGTTTATAGTTGCTGGGTTAAATTACAGTAAGTGTTGTTGAAGATGAAGTCTTAGGCGAAAACACCCCACAAGTATAAACTGGACGAAATCACATAAAGTGATTTCGGCCCACATAGAGATTTCGGCCCAAGAGCTTTTAAGCCCAAAGTGTTTTCGTCAAAGTTTTAAGGCCAACGAAAACACCCCTACATTTAAACATAATTGGACGAAATCACTAAAGTGATTTCGGCCCAAATGATTTCGGCCCAATGATGGTTTTCGTCCACACATAGGGTTTTCGGCACTAGGGTGTTTTCGGCAACATATACGCTGTATTTACTAATGTCTTTTTATATGTTATTCAACTTAACTAATCACTGGAATAACTCAGTTAGTTTATTTAACTCTGTTAAATATGTAAGTTGATAACTTCATTGTTTGAGTAACTCTGTTAGTTGACAAATTTTGTTAAGTTGTTAACTGGGTTAACTGACTTACTCTGTTTATTTATTATTCCAATGAAGTGGATTAATTCTGTTATTTAATGAAATCTGTTAACTTTATTCACTCAGTTAACTTGCTAGTTCTGCTAAATGCCAACTCTGTTAAGTGTAGGATTGGATTGTTATATTGGAATAAACTGTGAAGGACATATATGTGGTACATGAACTATATGAAATTGATTAACTGTTTACATGATACAAGATACTAACTGCCAAGCACACTCTGTGATATTCTATGATACTTGTTACATGTGAAATATTACGAACGTGAACTGATTGAGTATACGTGCACTATAGGACTTGACTGATTTATTGTGAGCACTTAACTTAGCATACCGAGCAAAACAAGGTGAGTTCACACTCTTACCAAGGCATGGGGTTCCCCGGGTTGGGCATGGGTTGAATGATGGAATTTAACAATTACTCGTACTTACGCGGCTACTAGACTATCTACCATCGTCCTCGGGTTAAGCAGGACACTTACGTAAAACCTACGTAAACAAGTACTTACCACTGTCCTCAGGTTTCGAGGGACACTTACGTAAAACCTACATAAACTCACACATGCAACTGTCTTCCGGATTCAGGAAGGACACTTACGTAAAACCTACGTAAACCCCACGCGTACCACTGTCCTCGGGTAAAGAAGGGCACTTACGTAAAACCTACGTAAACCTTGTACGTACTACTGTTCTCGGGCTATGAAGAACACTTATGGTTACAAATAGTCTAGTGTATATACAAATATGGGAAGCCCCCACTAATAGAACATACTATCGGCCTAGTAGAGCCACATGTTATGAAGAGAATTTACTATTACGAACTTTCTTACTGTGAACTCGCTCAACTAGTTGTTGACTCTCTGTTACATGCCTTGCAGGACCATAGGTACTCTTGGAGCTTGCACGGGAGGCGCGGTCGTTGTGGGCACGGATTTTTGGATGTTATGATACACTCTTTTGTGACACTTCAACTTAATACTTGTTGGGTTTTTACATTATTGCTTCCGCTACACACTTGTTTATGTTTGGTTATGAAAACACCTATCGTATTGATGAATGACTTTCACTATTTACTTATATGTTCAATATGATTGGTGGCTTGATCCTGGTCAGTCACACCTCCAAGCGGTGAAACTCCGCGTGTGGATTTTGGGGGTGTGACAGCAACATCTGTAGGCTCTTCGTTTCGATTTCATAAGAGATGCGAGAAGCAAAAGATTGTTAATTTGTGCTTTGCAGGTGATCTTTTTATTTTTTCTAGAGGAGAGGTTCAATCTGTGAAGATTATTATGGATACCTTGGATGATTTTAAAGACATGTCTGGATTGATTCCTAGTCTTGCGAAGAGTACGGCTTTCTTTTGCAATGTTACTACTTTAGTGAAGTCAAACATTTATGCTATCATGCCTTTTGAAGAAGGATCGCTTCCAATAAAATATCTTGGTGTTCCCTTAATCGCCACAAGACTCCTTCATTCTGATTGTAAAGTGTTAGTGGAAAAAATGGAGAATAGAATTTCGGATTGGAAAGTTAAATATCTTTCCTTTGCTGGTAGACTTCAATTGGTGATATCAGTCCTATCAGCTTTCTATGTTTACTGGGCCTCGGTTTTTATCCTTCCGGCAAGCATAGTTAAACAGCTTGAGCAAAAACTAATTTCTTTGGTGTCAAGGCCGTATTGTTAAGGGGAGAGCTAAAGTTTCATGGAATATTGTATGCTTACCAAAGAAAGAAGGCGGCTTGGGGATTAGACGCATTACCGACGTTAGAGCTTCATTAATGTCACACCCCGACCGCGTAAAACAACGAAACCGCGGCGGAAACGTCGGGGAGTGGATCAACAGAATTATTGTTTCACAACCATGGATTCAAAAGGTTTCGTTTTATTGATTTTTTAAATATTTACATTGTCTTTGAAACAGAACAAACAAGTTAAACATAGTCTATCATCGTTATTAAGTCACTAAAGCCTCGTCCAGTCCTAAGTGAGCATGCATCCTAGTCTAAATCAACATCATTCGACACCACCTGAAACATATGTAAAAATAAAGTCAGCAAAGAAATGCCGATGAGCACATAGGTTTTGTGTGAGTGTCAGATTCATGGCTCGTTTACACGTTGAAATAACTCGTACAACTTCGTTAATTGATATTAGAAACCTTGTTTTGTAAAATGTTTGTGTTGTAAAATGAATAACCAAATCAAAACCGATTGGTTATTGTTTATAAAACTTAGATGCCATGAATCTTAACTCAAAACATTTGTTTATGTAAACTTGTAAATCGTTCTTGTCATAAAACTCGTATGGTTTATATCGTTTTGTAAACATCGTTTGTGTGACATCGTTTAAAATCGTTCATCCAAGTGAACTAAATAACGCCACGGGATATAATATGATAAAAACACTTATATATAAGAAGTACCAGAGGCGTATCTACCATGCTTTTATCACATTACACCCGTCCAGTTATCTAAACACTAACCTGTCACACCCCGACCGCGTAAAACAACAAATCGCGGCGGAATCGTTGGGGAGTTGTAACAGAATCATTGTTTCATAACACATGGAAATTGAAGTTTTGTTTTATTGAATTAAAATAGGATACAATGTCTTAAAAACAAAGAGACATAACATAATTAACTAGTCTTGCATCTTTTATTGTCACTAAGGCCCAAGTCCGCCTAAGTGTATCTTGATCAATCCTATGCATCAACTCCTGAAAACACATGTGAAAATAGGTACGTCAGCATAAAAATGCATGTGAGATACATAGGTTTTATTAAAATAGGATTCATGACTTGTAAGTTTAAAGAAAATGTTTAACAAAAGTTAGTCATGAACCTTAAAAATGTTTTCTTTTAGAAATCAAACGAAAATCGATAAGAAATCAGATGATACAAAAGAATAATGCATAGATAAATAAATAACCAAGTAAGAATGAGTTTGTATAAAATATGTTGTTTGTAAAACAATGTTTTTGTAAAGATATGTTATTTGTGTAAAATGTACAACAACAACAACAACAACCATACCCAGTATATCCCACAAATAGTAAAAGCTACTTATAGGGTCTGGGGGTGGGATGTAGACAGACCTTGCCTCCATCCCTAAGGATAGAGAGGCTACTTCCAGAGAGACCCCTGACTCTAAAACCAACAACATACCAACGCACCAAGTCAATATATATATATATATATATAATATATAAATAAGAAGTCAGAGAGTATACCAACACACAACATACCAACATACCAAGAAAGTGATCAGATAGTGACACAATATAGTGTAAAACATGTATAATAGCATACAACATCATATGGGTATAAACACAAGAAGACAATCACCTGTAAAGTCACTTAAAAGATAAGAAAAATCTACGTCCCTAAAATACACCTAAGACCCTACTGCAAATTGAAATGTAATATGTAATATCATAAAAGCACTTATATATAGGAAGTACCAGCGGCGTATCCACCATGCTTTTATCATATTACACATGCCTCGTTATTTAAATCACTTACCCAAACAAACCACCAATGTAAAAATGTTCATGTATAATCAAATGTAATGTACAGTGAATAAAAGCATTTACTCAACCCTATAAGAAACAAAACAATGTATTTGATAAATCATAATTTAAATCAAAAGTTATGTTTTGTAAAATTAATGTTTTATTGATACAAACATCTACGCGGTAATGTTAAACGTCTACATCCAAGCCTTCGACTGAAGAGACAAACCCTTAACAAGTTAAAGGTTTATCAGACTTATGAATATCGAATTCCACCCAAACAAACCTAGGATTTCAGGAATGGGAGTTGTCAATTCCTATGGTACCACTACCTACTAACGAACGGCATGATCGGTGTTAATGAATGTATTAGTTTCGTTAAACAAACCAAATGTTATACCAAATGTAAGCATGTTATATGAAAATAATGTACCTAGTATGCTAAATGAACATACAAAGTAGAAATGTAAAACAATGTGTCCATATGCTGAGTGAACATATGCAACAGAAATGCAGTGTAAATCAATGTGTCCATATGCTGAGTGAACATATGCAACAAAAATGTAATATATGAAAATCAATGTGCTAGCATGCTAAGTGAACATACATAGCAAAACATAATGGAAATCATGTACTATATGTGTACTAATGAACATAGCAAGTATATGTTATGAAAGCATGAAAAGCACGAAAGTAACAAGTAGGCACATGTGTTTCACCCCAAAATATTTGAAAACAGTAAAAGAGGGGTCTATGTACTCACTTGAGAATGCTTTGAAGTCTTGAATAACAACCAAGCAAAGCTAGAGGGATCACGGAATCAATCGGCACCTAATATAGGTAACTATGTTAATAAACCGGACCTAAATCGGAAGATCAGATAGGATGAGGTTTCGTAAACCAAATGAGTATTGGAAGTCATATGATATGGTTTAACAAAGCCTACATACTAAATCGAAACCTAACCTAAGTGCTTACGATCCATTACGACCCGTTTAGGTAGCTTACGCTACTTTAACGCGTCGTTCGCGAAAAACGCGTCCGGACTGCCTAACTAGTCCTATGACAAGTATTATATGCCTTAACATGCCTAATAATGCTACCTAATCAGTTTAGATGTAAAAATTTAGGTTACATATGCTTAAAATGAATTTATGCGTAAAAAGGGCATTTTGGTCATTTTCTTAAGGCATATAAATTACCTATCATACAACTAACTAAACGAAGTGACCATAACGTATAACCTTGGAAGGTTATTCCCTATACAACTATGGTCACAAAATATGTTTGGTCGGATCCTAAAGATTGACCAAATGGGTCGGGTTCGAAAGTCTAAGCGGTTGTTTAGACCGCTTATCTTACGACCCTATATAAGCACTAAACTAAAAGTGACGAGTTAAACATGTTGAAACATGTTTAACTAAGTTTGTAAACAAGTTTGATATCAAAACAAAGGGTTTTGATACCCAAGAATAGTTTTTTTTTTTTTGGGTAAAAGGGTATACCCCGGTGATTGTATTTCTATCAAAATAAAACTAGTATGGCTGAATGCCAAACTAGTTCAGAAGTGTGACATGCCACACTAATGTAAACAAGCTATAAAAGCAAAACGACAAACCAATCTCAACATCTAAACACTAAACATTAAACGACAAAAATTGCGAGATGTTTAATTGCTATTGGCTTCAGCTAACGATGAAATCTTCCAAATCTTCAACAGTCTTGTAACACGATCGTTCATCTTGAACTTAAACGAGTGTAGCTTCAAACGAACTGTCTCTATAATCTGTTCTTCCAACTTCTCCGGCGGCCTTAACTGATTATTAAAAAATCTAGCATTCCTTTCTTGCCAAATAAAATAAGCAATAGCAGCAACCACTAACTTTCGGATAACCCAAATCGTTAATTTAGATGCTGCATTCGGAATTACCCATGCTAGCACATCTTCCCATTTTCCTTCAATCTGAGACATGTCTACTTTTGAACGAAGCGAACACCAAATTTTATTGGAGTATGGACACTCAAAGAATAAATGTTCATGCGATTCCAGCCCCCTGTTGCAAAAGAGACAAGACATTAAATTCATATTACCAGCTGCATTATTCCACACTTGAATCCGATCTTGTGTAGCTAACTTCCTTCGACAAATCAACCAGTATAAGAACGCATGTCGCGGAATAGAAAACGACGACCACACCATTCTATACCAATCCACTACTTGACCCGAGTTTCGCAAAGAGTCCCATGCCGTTTTTGTAGAAAATTCTTCATTAACATTCGGCTCCTTTTCCCATACAATCATGTCCATCTTATTTGGTATTAAAGAAATCGGGTTCAGCTGAAATAAAATATGAAACAAGTCTCGCCAAGCATCTGGCCAAACCCATCTATTTTCATGGATAACATCAGCCACTTTTGAGTAAATATTTAACCCTTCTCTATTTATTTGTCTAGGGGTAATATACGAGCTCAGAGGACACCGATCACACCACTTATCATGCCATAAGAACGTGTGCTCGCCATTACCTATTTTGGAGACAAAGAAACTTCGAACGATTGGTCTTAGTTGAAGCAATTTCCTCCAACTCCAACAATTGTTTATTTTTGTAGGAATATCCCAAAAACTTCGACCTTGCAAGTGATACGAGTGCACCCATTCAACCCAAAGAGATCGTCTATGAGAGAGAATGCTATATATATATGGAACTTAGGTAAGCACTTAGGTTAGGTTTCGATTTAGTATGTAGGCTTTGTTAAACCATATCATATGACTTCCAATACTCATTTGGTTTACGAAACCTCATCCTATCTGATCTTCCGATTTAGGTCCGGTTTATTAACATAGTTACCTATATTAGGTGCCGATTGATTCCGTGATCCCTCTAGCTTTGCTTGGTTGTTATTCAAGACTTCAAAGCATTCTCAAGTGAGTACATAGACCCCTCTTTTACTGTTTTCAAATATTTTGGGGTGAAACACATGTGCCTACTTGTTACTTTCGTGCTTTTCATGCTTTCATAACATATACTTGCTATGTTCATTAGTACACATATAGTACATGATTTCCATTATGTTTTGCTATGTATGTTCACTTAGCATGCTAGCACATTGATTTTCATATATTACATTTTTGTTGCATATGTTCACTCAGCATATGGACACATTGATTTACACTGCATTTCTGTTGCATATGTTCACTCAGCATATGGACACATTGTTTTACATTTCTACTTTGTATGTTCATTTAGCATACTAGGTACATTATTTTCATATAACATGCTTACATTTGGTATAACATTTGGTTTGTTTAACGAAACTAATACATTCATTAACACCGATCATGCCGTTCGTTAGTAGGTAGTGGTACCATAGGAATTGACAACTCCCATTCCTGAAATCCTAGGTTTGTTTGGGTGGAATTCGATATTCATAAGTCTGATAAACCTTTAACTTGTTAAGGGTTTGTCTCTTCAGTCGAAGGCTTGGATGTAGACGTTTAACATTACCGCGTAGATGTTTGTATCAATAAAACATTAATTTTACAAAACATAACTTTTGATTTAAATTATGATTTATCAAATACATTGTTTTGTTTCTTATAGGGTTGAGTAAATGCTTTTATTCACTGTACATTACATTTGATTATACATGAACATTTTTACATTGGTGGTTTGTTTGGGTAAGTGATTTAAATAACGAGGCATGTGTAATATGATAAAAGCATGGTGGATACGCCGCTGGTACTTCCTATATATAAGTGCTTTTATGATATTACATATTACATTTCAATTTGCAGTAGGGTCTTAGGTGTATTTTAGGGACGTAGATTTTTCTTATCTTTTAAGTGACTTTACAGGTGATTGTCTTCTTGTGTTTATACCCATATGATGTTGTATGCTATTATACATGTTTTACACTATATTGTGTCACTATCTGATCACTTTCTTGGTATGTTGGTATGTTGTGTGTTGGTATACTCTCTGACTTCTTATTTATATATTATATATATATATATATATTGACTTGGTGCGTTGGTATGTTGTTGGTTTTAGAGTCAGGGGTCTCTCTGGAAGTAGCCTCTCTATCCTTAGGGATGGAGGCAAGGTCTGTCTACATCCCACCCCCAGACCCTATAAGTAGCTTTTACTATTTGTGGGATATACTGGGTATGGTTGTTGTTGTTGTTGTTGTACATTTTACACAAATAACATATCTTTACAAAAACATTGTTTTACAAACAACATATTTTATACAAACTCATTCTTACTTGGTTATTTATTTATCTATGCATTATTCTTTTGTATCATCTGATTTCTTATCGATTTTCGTTTGATTTCTAAAAGAAAACATTTTTAAGGTTCATGACTAACTTTTGTTAAACATTTTCTTTAAACTTACAAGTCATGAATCCTATTTTAATAAAACCTATGTATCTCACATGCATTTTTATGCTGACGTACCTATTTTCACATGTGTTTTCAGGAGTTGATGCATAGGATTGATCAAGATACACTTAGGCGGACTTGGGCCTTAGTGACAATAAAAGATGCAAGACTAGTTAATTATGTTATGTCTCTTTGTTTTTAAGACATTGTATCCTATTTTAATTCAATAAAACAAAACTTCAATTTCCATGTGTTATGAAACAATGATTCTGTTACAACTCCCCAACGATTCCGCCGCGATTTGTTGTTTTACGCGGTCGGGGTGTGACAGGTTAGTGTTTAGATAACTGGACGGGTGTAATGTGATAAAAGCATGGTAGATACGCCTCTGGTACTTCTTATATATAAGTGTTTTTATCATATTATATCCCGTGGCGTTATTTAGTTCACTTGGATGAACGATTTTAAACGATGTCACACAAACGATGTTTACAAAACGATATAAACCATACGAGTTTTATGACAAGAACGATTTACAAGTTTACATAAACAAATGTTTTGAGTTAAGATTCATGGCATCTAAGTTTTATAAACAATAACCAATCGGTTTTGATTTGGTTATTCATTTTACAACACAAACATTTTACAAAACAAGGTTTCTAATATCAATTAACGAAGTTGTACGAGTTATTTCAACGTGTAAACGAGCCATGAATCTGACACTCACACAAAACCTATGTGCTCATCGGCATTTCTTTGCTGACTTTATTTTTACATATGTTTCAGGTGGTGTCGAATGATGTTGATTTAGACTAGGATGCATGCTCACTTAGGACTGGACGAGGCTTTAGTGACTTAATAACGATGATAGACTATGTTTAACTTGTTTGTTCTGTTTCAAAGACAATGTAAATATTTAAAAAATCAATAAAACGAAACCTTTTGAATCCATGGTTGTGAAACAATAATTCTGTTGCTCCACTCCCCGACGTTTCCGCCGCGGTTTCGTTGTTTTACGCGGTCGGGGTGTGACATTAATGACTGTGCTGATTAAAATTAATGACATGAATGCTTCTGATATTTGTCATATACATACACTAGGTGTACACCCGTGTGAACACACGGGTTTGTTCTAATAACAATCGGAATCAAATGCTAAAAAAATATTATAACATATTATTTAAATTTTTGTGTTTAGTTACATGGCGCTTTATAAAACAATGTTAAAGATAGTTTGTTTTAGTCTACATGTTTGATAAGCATGACCTAATTTTATGTTGTGTAATAACTTCTTATATATGACATTAATTTATTTTGATAATTCAATAAAAGGCCTATTCATTTTATGTTACAATTTTATGTTATTGTATAATTCAATAAAAGGCCTATTCATTTTAGGTTGTAAATAATCAAATTTCAAAATGGGCCAAAGAATTTGTATCCAATTAGAAGCTGTCAATGGGCTTGTGGGTTGAAGGCCCTGTGTTTGACATATAGCCCTAAAGAAATTTTGTATCGAACATATAGCCCTGTGAAGTCTTGCGGAAGTAACTTGCGAGAACGAACGGAGACCTTTCTTCAAGATCTTGGGCAAACGAATCCACAGGTAATCATCTATATGCATCAATCGAAGAGTTTGTTGTTGTAAAATGTTCTCTTCTGTTAATTTATTATACGACGGTAGTATATATTCGGCTCTTGGGTGTTTATTCTATGACTTATACTTCTGATTTTCATTTTTAAAATTTCATCGATTGAAGTTAATAGTTGTAGGCATTGATGATCGATTGAAGTTAATAGTTTTAGTATTTGTCAAATTAATTTATTTCTACTCAATTAGGGCAATGTTAAAAAGGAGTGTTTATTAGACTTTGTATGAAGATTTTGTACGATTATGTATGGAATGATATTTGCTGAACTGGACCAAGTTACCGTAAGTCTAGACTAATAACAGATTATGCTCGAGTAACAATATATATTTTAATAGAATTTTGATTTGATTTTCTAAAAAATAGTGTAATTCTGAAATGCTTTTTGACTGTAATTCTGAAATGTCAGCTACTTGTGGATTCTAAAATCGTTCTAAATCGTATCGAGTTACATGGGAATTATAGTGCAGATTTAATATACATTTTATGGATGTATGATTGAAGATTTGTAATGTACATATGACTGGCTGTTATGTAATGGTCTAAATTTTGTTAGTTGACCTTTTAAAACAACATATATCAGAAATCAAATATGTAGAAATAATGAAAATCTGCAAGTTTATGTTGTTTAGTCTTCAAATTTTGTATAAATATTTTGTATAAAATTTTGTAAGACTATGTTGTTTATTATAATTTTAGTTTGTGTTTTTGATATTGAAATAGTGCGGATATATACTTTTGGGTTGGAACAGTATATTGTATTATTGCTTAGCAACAGGGTTTTATAGCAACAGTTGATTGTATTAAACAGTAGATTGAGTGTGCATTAGGAACAGTAAATTGCACTAAATAGTAGATTGAATGTCATTTAGGAACAGTAGATCGGCTTCCTGGGTAGCAACAGGAGTTTTGGTTAATTATTCAATCAATGAGCTAGATGATACATTTATGTTTTCAAGTCTTTTTTTTTGGTCATTCATATTCAACAGTTATTGGCACTATTTCAGTTTAGATGATACATTTATGTTTTCAAGTCTTTTTTTTGTATTCTTAAAATTTTTTTGAATAATCTTTTAATATTTTATTATTTTATTTATTAATGATATTAATACAATTTTATTTGATTCCTCAAAGTTGTAAGGATGTATGGTTTTGCATGTTACATGGAGGACAACCAAAGAAAATGTTTGGTTAGTACCCTGTTCTCGGTTATGGTAAATTTAGTTTTCTTTATAATATCATATTACACAATTTCTAATTTTAATTTATTTATGCATAGGTTCTCCCAAAAAAATATAAAGAATGGATAACAGACTTTAACTATCCATTGGGCTTTGTGAAAATGCGGACAACGAATGGGCAGGTCTTTGAAGTGAAGGTATATGAGTTAGCAAACTTCTGTTATTTTTACAATGGGTGGCATTCTGTTGTTGAAACTTTGAAGCTACAATCTGGATCCTGGCTGGTATTTCAGTATGAAGAAGCATTATCAAGTTTCCGAATATTTTATTTCTATGACAATATTGAATTTGCTCCATCTGATTATTTTTACTACAGACCCTATGGTGCTTTTGATAAACCGGATGCTATGGTATGTAGTTCACAATCTGAATTAATTATATTGATTATGGTTTGTTATTTATTTATTGTTAGTATATATATTACTAATGTCTAACTTTTTTTCATTGAAGCATATCAATCGTTTATTTGTACATCACAAGATGGACAATACCATCCCAAACTATCCAGTAGTTATTAGAGGTCCTGGAAAGCTTAAAGTGTTTGTTCGAATGGAAGTTTTTGACAATCAGCTTTACATAACCACTGGATGGGATCGGATTAAGAAGAAATTGTCAATAACTGATGAGCATATGGTAGTGTTTGAAATGATTGATCTTCACAATTTTGATATGTTCGTTTTCAATTGTTCAAAAAATGCTGATTTACTGTTGCCGCCGGAATTATATGCTGCTGCTGTTAAGGAAGAAATTGAAGAAGACGTTATTAGTATTTCTGATGCTGAAGATGTGGATGAAGTTAGTAATCGCACAGAAGCTAATATGCTCCCTGTAGCCAGGAATGAGGAAATTATTCCAATAGTTTTTCGCGTGGACAATCATTTTGTAAGTTTCTGTAACCAAAAAGTACTTACGATCTTTAGGATGTATTAATGATATCATTATATTATCTTTGTTAACATAATTTGTTTTTTTTGTTACAGCGCATTAAAAAACATCTTGCTAAAAAAATTGGCTTGCATAGGAAGTGGTGTTTAAAGATTGTAGATGCTGAAGGTAATGTTTGGGATGTTCAAGTGGGAATCGAGGCTCCGGATGGTCGGTTTTACATAAAAAACATGAAGAATTTTGTGAAGGACAAAAAGATGGTTCCTCGTGAAGAATTTACCCTTAAGTTCGTGATGGGTAAAGGTATTTTCATGTTTGACTGAATGCTTGTATGGCTGGTGGAGTTTATGTTATGATGTATGGAAACAATGATTTTGGAATATGGTTTTTGGTTTACTTAAAACTGTTTTGTAATATTTGAAACCGGCAGTTTTGACCCTGTGGTACGAAGGGTGTACATACAGATCAGTTTTTTTTGGTTAATCAAATACTAAAATTTCAATGTATTAAAAGCATGTATTCTTCCTAATGACTAATGAATGGAAGTATTACTCACATTAGTGATTCCTTGTGTTTTGTATATATATTATTATTATTTGGCTTTCATTGTCTTATAACTATTAAATCTATCACAGTTTAAACATGTCTACTTTTTGTTAAAACAATATTAATAACCATCATTATTATTAGATAAAAGAACCATGTTGATAGGATATTCAAAAGATTATAACATATTCATTCATACATGAAAAAGAGTTTTATACAAAATGATATTTTTACGAGCACTACAGATTTTGTAGAACTTCTTTGTAGACCACATTAGTTGTGGTTTTAGATACTTGTTTTTCGCTGTCACATATCAAAATCTTCAAACCACTCCTGCTCTTTACTCGAGATACAGCTACGTATAGTTGCCCGTGACTAAAAACCGGACGTGGAAGATATAGTCCTACACGTTCAAGTGATTGTCCCTGGATTTTGTTGATAGTCATTGCAAAGCACAGGGATAGTGGGAACTGTCTTCGAGCAATTTTCACTGGTAATCTTTTATCACTTGGTGTCATTTTCAATCTTGAAATCAAAGTATGATGACCTATATTAGTTCCGGTAATAATCTTTGCTTCAATTACAAGTTTTCCAAGTTTTGTTACTTGAAGCCGTGTACCATTACACAAACCATTTGTTTGATCAATGTTTCTAAGTAACATTACCGGAGCTCCAACCTTAAGAACCAATTTATGGTTAGGTAATCCTGACAAATGCATTTTGTTTAGCACATCCGGAGGAAACAATGCCATGTCAAGGTCGGAATGTTGTTCAGTATCACATAAAGAATCCGAACTTAGATATATCTTCTCTTGACCAACGATACTATTTAACAGTTCTGTGTTTATTGAATCAACAACATCATTTGTCGGAGCAAGAATGGCTCTTTGTTGAAAGTAATTTGAATCCCACATAAAGTTTTGCATATCCGGATATGTGAATGATATCAATGAGGATATAGGATTGACTTCATCTAATATAAGTAGATCATCTGGAATTTCAATCTCCACATCTCCATCATTTGGATCACCAAGTAGACCATCACCAAGGCGTAAAATCCATTCAGCAAATTCCTTGGTCTCCTGAAGATTACTTGCTTTTGTACCGACTCTTAACCTCATGTTTTGAGTTAGTTTGAGTAATTGACAATCATGCCATATATAAGAAAAATTCAATGAAGAATTTACAATCATGCTTCTAGTACCTTTTGGAATGACCGGAAGGATTTGTCAAAAATCACCGCCAAAAAGGACTATCTTTCCGCCAAAAGGCTTGGACTGCAAGGACGAATTATTGGAACGGACTATATCTCTCATTGTTCTATCCAAAGCTTCAAAACAATGCTTATGTGTCATTGGCGCTTCATCCCAAATTATCATTTTAGTTTCTTTTATTAAGCCTCCTAGCTCACTGTTCGGTTCTATAGAACATATAGAATCCTCGTTAATGTTTATCGGAATAACAAATCTGGAATGTGCTGTTCTACCGCCATCTAACAGGAGTGATGCAATACCACTGGATGCAACATTCAAAACAATTTCACCCTTGGAGCGTAACGCCGCTGCAAATGTTTTCCATAGAAATGTTTTACCAGTTCCACCGTAACCATATACAAAAAAAACACCTCCATTTCCTTTAGCAACTGCATTCATGACAGTTTGATACACTTTGTGCTGTTCATCAGTTAAAGATTTTAAGAAAGATGCAAGTTCCTTTTTTAAGCTACTCCGATCATAGGAAAGTTCTTTCATTATCATTTGATTGTTCAATGCTGAAATGTAGTTTCCAGGAACATTCGGCATGTCTGAAAAGCAGCTTAACGTACTTCCATAAGCAAGTAATAATTTTTCAATATGTGATAGGCAAATGTTTTCAATCTCTTCCTCTGGAAGAACCAAATCTGAAAAATAAAACAGATGTTTGGTAATTAGCATATAAAAATATTTATTTACAAACGGAATAGAATATTTGAGCTTTATTTAAAGTTTTAAAATTACCAGAAATACCAGTAACCTTCCGTTGCTGGTATAATATATCTTCACACAACAGAGATTTTGTTTGTCTCCAGAAATGACCAGGCCTAGAAATGGAATTTGACATCAACAACATTACAAAAAATGTACGCAAGAAATCAGAAGTGGACCATGTGCTTGCTTCCTCCATGGCAATTATATACTCATTATCATCATCCAACAGACCGCGAGCGAGGCACGCATCTTTAAAGGTAGGATAAATTTTTCCATCAACTGTTTTTATATCATCGAAACTCATTGGTCCTATAACGTGATTCAATAAAATTCTCAAGAAATAACAATCACCAAGTGATGGAGGTACATAATGTATCCTACCAACGGCACCAAAAGGTCTTTTTCTACGAATCCACTTTCGTTCTTTACGTATCCATACAAAGTGTCTTGGAAACTCTATATACTTCAATGTTCTAGCGAATGCATCCATTTGGTTACATTTCATCCATTCTGTAAACATAGACATTTTCACAGTTGGGTTACTAACCACGTCACACAAGTTTGAATTATCGTCATAAACAATAGCCTGACCATCTTCGCAATGAAAAGGCAATATTTCAACAGCTGGAAGTCAATAGTGTATGTCAAACTTGAAGATTCTCCAAGCAGCTTCACATGCTGAAACATATCTACAATCAAGATATGCTTTAACTTCATCTACTTCTGTTTTGTTTGACGGATTTTGATTATTGGTCATTTCCTCATTTTCCTTGTTCTTGCCAGCAGTTGTTTTACTTTGGTAAACAGAAGCTGTCACTCTATCTGGACCCTTATTAATGTATTTGAACAAATATTTGATGGATCCTGTTTGGTTACACCACTCAACATTTATGTGACACTGATACTTTTTTAGTAACATAGCATTGTAGGGAACTACAAACCTATTGTCAAGCAACACGCCATTTTTTTCTACAGTGTTACGTGTTTGACGACGACGGTAGATAGGATATCCTTCAGAATCAACACAAGTCTCATCTACATACTTTTTTGGAAACTTCTTTGAACATTTTAAATTAACCATGCATGGACAATGAGGGTTGTCTGTACCACACGGACCGTGCATCATAAACTGTTTGACAAGTTCATACAGTTCAGAATCCGTCTCTTTGTCAGGTATTTCAGCACTAATAGCCAAATCAATTTCTTTAGCAGTTGGAAACTTGTTCTTGGCACTTAAAAACAAACATATATGAGCATGAGGTAGGCCACGTTTCTGAAATTCGATTGTATAAATAACTGAAATTTTACATGAAAAAAACTGTTATTAAAGAATTTATGGTTGACAAATTAATTAAAACATTTTACAATCACTTACTTGCTTGTATCTCACCAAAGAATTTATGTTTCTTGAAATCTTGAATTAGGTGATTGATTTTAATTTTGAATACACGTGAGATAATATCCGGTCTGTCTTGAGGATTCAGTCGTTTGTCTTTTAAACATCTATAAATCTCAGGCCAATTGGGATTACAGGTGACTGTTATGAAGAGATCCGGATATCCTACAGCTTTGCAGATTGCCATAGCATCTAGGTACTTTTGCATCATATATCTCGATCCGCCGGTAAATGATGAAGGCAACAAAATTCGTTTTCCACAGTTTGACGCATCGCTTTCTCCACTTTGAACACTTTGATTTAAATTCTTAAAGGTTTGACTTCTAAGTTTGGGTTGTTGTGTCTTTATGTAAGCTAACCGTGCAGATTCTATCATTGTATAAGCATCAACCACAAACTGTTGGAATAGCTTTTCAGCATTGAGTAACAATGAAAAGTGGTTGGGTCTGTCTTGTAGTCTGTAACTAAAAAATTCTCTCATTGTCGTGCTGGTTCTAACTATATCAGAATCAACTGAAATACCTCGATGTTTAATACCAAGTCTAAATCCATCTTCTGCATATGGGAAAATAAGTGGATATTGCAATGCAAGATAAGAGGGATGAAGCTCACTAATTCTCTGAAGACCGCCTGATCTTGTTTGGACTATGATATCTCTTTTATCAAAGGCTCCATCAAAATCACCAATTATTAATGCAGCAATTTCTTCAGATGTAGGCAAGTTAAAAGTTCTACCATCCTTATCCCTTGTTCCAATGAGCTTGAGTCTTACATCTTGCCACTCATTTTCTTTAAAACAATCTCGTACCATTCTAAATGACTTCACAAGTGGATTACAAGAATCCAACATTTTTTTAACACTGGATATGATGGAAAGATCAAGGAGTTGTTTTGTAGTTGTTTTGGAACCTTCCTTGACACTATATAGAACATTATTTTAGTACATATAGGAGATATAAGTAAAAGAGTTATTCAAACTAATATTTAGTGAATTGTTAATTTACCTTACAGCCTTTTGACGATTAAAATCCTCATTTTGGGAATCATAAATATAAAGCTGTGAAAATTTGGGCTCTTCACCCTCATTTGGTAGCAGAGTACCAATGCGATGGTAATTTTGTCCTTGTAAACCAAAAACATAAGGACCTCTGCTTTTTTGAAAACTTTAAGAAACCTTGCCACCAAGAGATGTGAAGGAAAACATCATGTTGTATGCTCGAATATTATTCATGAAATTGCGGCTTTCAGGCGAACTTCTTCTGTAAAGTTTTTCAAGAAATGGAGGAGGATCAGGTGAGGGTGGCAATTCAACATCTCCGTTCGAACAACAAAGAGAAAAAGCCGATTTCTTAGAATCCAAATCCCCCCTAAGCATTTCATCTTTCCAAAGCATTGCATGACAGTAAGAACATGTAAAAATAGCATCTCCATGATCAACGTACTCTACAAAATTATATAGATACATAAGAAAGATGATTATATAAGAGAAATATTAGGAGATGTCAGTGTTATCTGAAGATCAAAATACTTTGATAGGTTAAAAGAGGGTATGTACCTCTTGCAATTCCGGAAATGTTTTTTACGACAGAAGATGGTAAACGATCAGAAGAATTGGAATCATCACAGTTAGAGCTTTCACCAGGGTAAGAGTTTTCTTTTCCTGCCGTTTCATTTAAGAAATGACCATTAAACTCAGTTTCAACAGGCAGGAGCATATGGAATACATTATTCAAAATACAATGAATCGGAAACGTATATTTAGTCAGATTGCTAAAAATAAACCACATACCATTAGTACCTACTACCGAACACTTTGGCAAACGTCGAGAAGTTCTAATATCAATATTCGGAGGAGTTGGAATATGACTTCCACGGGAACTTACTGTAACACGATCCACTTGCAAGAAAAAAATATACAAATGTTATACAACTTCGAGCAACATTCAATGAATGATTAACAGTAATAAGAAAACTATAAAGAACTTACAGTTTGTAATATTCATTAAAGGACTGCTCTGAATATAATGATTGGATGATGCAGGTGGTGTAACCATTGAAGTTGTCCTCCTTTCATCACCTTCAATAATTTTCAATCTTTGTTTCCTCTTTCTAGACTCATGCACACCATAATTAGCATTTTCCAATTGTCCTAAAAATTGAAACAAAGTGACAAGGTCAAATATGATATCATACCTTAAAAAATATGATTTATAAACTTACCAAAACTGGATGAAGTCAAATGAATCCTACTAACACATGATGGATCTAACTTGGCAGGCGTGTGACATGCTGTACATGATGAGATTTGGTTAATTCCAGAAATAAATAGTTACAATTTTCACATTTTTTACAATCAGTATGTGAAACAATTTGAAAAGTACCAATAGAGTTGTTTACCCATATTTGTAGAAGAGGATTCGGACGACATTACAGTTTGACTGTGATTTAAGTTCCTTGGCTTGTAATATAGACTTGAGGGTTCATACAGACCTTTTGATGATACTGGTTGTTATAGATACGCAAATAGATTTCAGTTAATATAATATTAAAATTATATACGTATTATAAAAAACAATGATCAAAAACAGACCTCCATTATCGTTTGTAGTAATAAGAACATTGGCCGGAAGTGTATGAATAATAGGAGATGTCTGTAGAGAGTGAGACACACCACTGTTTCTACGCTTATTCAGAATAGACTTTCTTATCCTCCTTGTCTCTTTGGACATTTGGGTACTGCATTGTGGAAAACACTTTCTATCTCTTGCTATAAAATTCTTATTATTCTCCATAACTATACATAAGAATTGGGGAAATATACTTGATTTAGGGCTAGTTACAAGTAATTATTGTAACCACTTGCCAAAAAATCAATTTTTTAAACAGATAGTGATGATTGAACATCCACATTAAAAACCTAACTAAAAAAACAATCAAAGAAGACAAACCTGCAGAGAAGATTTCCAACTTCTGGAATAGAAAAACCTACAATTAAATGTTGATCGAGTGCTTCTAAAGTGTGAGGGTTCTCAAATATGCATTGAGATTTGGCGCTAATTTTTGATCTTCAGTTTGATACAGAGCGAGTTAATAAGAGGGTATGTTTAGCGGAGGTAATGAGATTAGGATTTAAGAAAACTGATTAAAGTTTTGGGCCTTATGGGTTGGTTTTATAGTTCACAACTTATGGACCATAAATTATTGAAAGGCTTATACCATTTTGTACTGATTTTATTTCTTTGTTTCTTTACAAACTGTTTTTTGGATGCTCCATATCTAAGTAATTTACATTGATACTTAACATAATTTATATGGATTTAATTAATACATATTTTGTTAATCATGCTTGTCTTGGTTTTATCAATCTATTCATTCTTACAATGAAGTTACCATACCTGAGATATACCCGATTTATATTTGGATTTGAAGTTTGATGATTCATTTTAACGGAGTCACACCTTCTTACTAATTTATGTGATCCTTAATTTATGTGCATGGAGAAACTTCTATGGATTTAAATGCTACATATTTTCCAAACATCCTTGTATTCGTCTTATCAATCTATTGGTTCCTACATATTTATGAGTTATCTATATTAAATTATCAATTTGACATAAAGAAAACTTACTTCTGGAACTTTAATTTAATAACTTGTTTGACATAATTAGTGGATATTAAGAATTTGTTTATAATGTGGTTATAAACTAAACATACATTGAAACGTACCATTGGTGAGTTAGAATTTATACTACGACAAAGCATACTAAGCATCGCATAAACTATATTGCAAAAATCAAAACACATATTATAAGCAAAGATTATAGTTAGAAGTATAAAAACATAGTTTATAATACAAAAAATTAAACCACATCATGGTTTACCACACAATCCAAGTTCATAGGCTTACCAACATCTAACACATACATACAAACTGTTTCAGTAGTTAACACTTACCAACAACAACCCAACTTCCAAAAACACATACTTAAGTAGAGACCAAAAGTTAGACTCGCTTAAACATCAAAAGATAAAGACATGAAAGGAGCTAGGTTTTAACCCTAGATGACCTCTTCCGATTATTTTTGCTGGTAGAAGACAGTTCCCCGATATTTTGACCTTCCACATCCTGCAACGAACGTTTACCATTCGGACTGGTGCCCGAATCCTTCTCGGCTTCGACAACAGAAGAGTCGGCGGTAACAGATACAACATCCTTGAATTAAATCACAAAACAACTACTAAAGTATCAAATAAGGTAATATAATCTACAGTCAAGAAAAAACAAAATCATAGAATCCATATTCACCTTTGAAATAGCAGCACCAGCTATCTGTGAGGACTCAGATAATCTCTCAACTTTGATTTCTGAACCTTCTTGACTAAACACCTATTATCAAAATATTACCAAAAAAATTCAACTAAGTTATTTAAACTACAAAAACTGAAAACCAAAAACACATCAATAAAAGATATCCAAAAACTATTACCTCATCAACAACCTCAAGACCATTACGATTACCAGCAACCAACTCAGCAAGTATTTCCGGATCATCACATAATTTTTGGATAGTGTAAACATGATAGTCATGGTTAAGGTTGTAATCAGAAACTTCAATTTTAAAAGCCAACTTTTTTTCAACCAACCGAGATATTTCATGTGGAAAACTCTCAGTATCATTGGCCTTCACTTGGCGTTCCCTTATATCACTCGCAGTTGAACCAATGAGCTTCATTACATCTTTATCAAACATCACGAAAGAGATACTACCGGTTTCATCTTGGACTCTCAAATGTACCTTGAACCTGAAATAAATAGTAGTTAAATTATCAGCAGAAAAAAAGCTTTCTAGGTTTGTCAGGTGCAATGGGTAAAAAACCCTAACTCTCTCTCCTTTTTGGCGATTTTTTGCTCATCATGAATCCTTGTTTTCTTTGTGATCTGATGCATAACAGTCTGTAATTAGAATTTTGTTTACGAAATTCTATAACGAACTCGTTAGCATTAGGGATCGATCTAAACTAGGGTTTTCTGTTTCTTTTTTTTTCAAATCGCCGGCCTTGTTCATCAATTCGAATCCCTGATTTATTAAGCTGGTTGTTATTGATTGCGGTTAACTGAGATTAATTTAGCTAGATTGATAACTCTGGTTTAATCGATTAAGGGTAGTAGGTTTGTAAACAGGGTTTTAAAAGGATTAGGGTTTTCTGTTTTCTTGATCGTTGGTGCTGTGGTGTTTTGTTTATCGTGCATGTTTGATTGGTGCTGAGTTTAATGGAGAGAGGAGGTGATGCTAGTTTGTCTGATCGTCCAAAACCTGATGGAAGACTCTTACATGATCGTGGGAAGCTTCCAAATGTTAATAAGGGAATTGCTAGTAGAGTGGTGAACATTGACGGCAATACTATTTTACCTCGTAGGGGTATTGTTTCGAATCCTCAAACTGATCCAAATACAATTAATGTTATTGATGAATTGTTGAAGGTAGCACAGCCGGTGGTAAACGAGTTTATATCCCCTGTGCAATACCCTGATATAACTAATGTTGATCCGATTAGGGCTGATGTCAGCAAAGCTGGTGATGGTAACCAGGTTAAGCCGATAACCTATGCTGATTCGTTGAAGACTAAGAACACTCCTAGGGTTAATTTCAGGTCTTTAGCTAGTTCTATGAAGCATGATGATTGTGATGTTGTTCTACCGGTAGAATCGGTTAGGGTAGTGCAGGATAAGTTAGCAAACACTTTGTATGGCTACTTCTTTGGAGATCAAATTGCATATCCTGTGGTCGAATTTTTTGCAAAAAATAACTGGAAAAAGTATGGTCTACAAAAGGCAATGATGAATGCTAACGGATTTTTCTTTTTTAAATTTGCTGATCATAAAGGCATGATGGATGTGTTGGCGTCGGGTCCATGGATAATAAGGTCACAACCGTTCTTTCTTCAGGAGTGGACACCAACTACAAAGCTTGAGAAAAAGGAAGTTAATAAAATTCAGGTGTGGGTGAAAGTCCATGAAGTTCCGATAGCTGCTTATACGGAAGATGGTCTTAGTATGATTGCGACTGCCATTGGGGAACCTAAGCTTCTTGATTCTTATACTACATCGATGTGTGTTGATAACTGGGGACGCAGTAGTTTTGCTAGAGCTCTTGTGGAAGTTTCAGCTGAGAAAGATCTTAAAGAGGAAATTACTATGGCTATTCCCAAGTTAAATGGGGAGGGTTTTATTAAAGAGAAATTGTACGTTGAATACGAATGGAGCCCCCTTAGATGCTCGGCTTGTTGTGTATTCAGTCATTCAGATGACTCATGCCCAAAGAACCCAGCAGGTCGTGTTCCCGTTCAGAAGGGGGGTAGGCAAACTGGAAACTATGGTAAATCGCAAATGAAGACGGTGTCTAGAGTTGATGAAGATGGGTATACGGAGGTTCAACATAAAAAGATGGCTAGGAAGTCAGGCATTCCTCTAACTAAACCTAAGCCAAAATTTGAATATAGGCCGATTGGTAATAAGCAGAATCATGTTTTGAACATTAAGTCGGTTAATAAATCTGTTGGGGGTAACAAGAAGCCGGATAATGCCGGGGCCTTTGTATCTAGTAATCCTTTTGATGTGCTTAGAGATGAAGTTGGGGAATCTAGCAAATCGGCTAGGATATTAGATGATGATGGTGCAGAATATTCGGATGACGAAGAGGTAGTAGAGGTTTTCAATGAGACGAATGAATTTCTTAAAGTTGATCCAAACAATGATGCTAATAAAAAAGGGGCAAGCACTCCTTCTTCAGGGGTGTCTCAATGATTAGTTTGGCCGTTTGGAATATTAGGGGGTTGAACCGCCCGCTAAAACAAAATGAGAAGGTTTGCAAGGCTGTCTTTCGTAGATGGGATTGGACTTCCAATGGGGGTTGTTGTAACAAAGGTGCTCGGATTATTTTGGGGTGGGACCCGATGGAGATTGATGTGATGGTTCTTGCGCAGGATGCTCAAGTCTTACATATTCAAGTTTTTTGTAAGGCTAACAAGAGTACGTTTTTTTGTTCCCTCATTTATGCTGCGAATTATTATATCTCTCGTAGGGATCTCTGGCATAATTTAAGACTTCATAAAGCTTTGGTTCATGATAAACCTTGGGTAATAATGGGTGATTTCAATACCGCTCTGAATATTGAAGATAAGTCTATCGGCTCGTCATCCATGACTTCTGGTATGCGTGATTTTAGAGAATGTCTTGAAGAGATTGAAGTTTTTGATATAAATCGTACTGGGTTACATTTTACATGGACTCAAAAGCCAAAAGATGGTATTGGTTTGCTGAAAAAGATTGACAGAGTGTTGGGAAATGCTCCTTTTGTTAGCTCTTATCCAGAATCGGTCGCCATCTTTAAACCATATGGTATCTCGGATCATTGTCCTTGTGTTTTAAAGCTGTTTTCGGCTTGTAAACCGAAACCGAAACCTTTCAAGTTTGCAAATTTTTTAGTTCACAAGCCGGAATTCTTGGATATTGTTAAGACTAAATGGGACGTGCAAATTAATGGAGTTCATCAGTTTCGAGTTATGAAAAAACTCACTCTCATGAAATCTTCGCTTCGTGCTCTTTTGTTTAAACAAGGTAATCTCCATGAGAAGGTTGATAACCTTCGTGGAAAAATTGAGGCGCTTCAGCGTGACATTGATTTGGATCCTCTAAATGATATTATACGAGCTCAAGAAGCTGCTATGCTAAGTCAATTTCAAGAGGCGCTTCTTGATGAGGAAAGGTTCCTCAAGCAGAAATCTAAAGTGGAGTGGCTCCGTGCAGGCGATTCTAATTCGGCTTTTTTCCATACGTCTTTAAAGTGTAAAAATCATTTTAAACGTATTGAGGTGATTACGGATGCGAGTGGCAATATTTTTGAAAGTGACAACGTGGCGGAGGCTTTTGTCAGCCATTATGAACAATTTTTGGGATGTGCAGGTCAAGTTTCTTTAGAGCCATCTCCTGATTTATTTACTAAAAAGCTGGATGCTGATACTGCAAACCATATGGTTCGTCTGGTTACTTTGGAGGAAATAAAATTAGCTATGTTTTCGATTGGGAATGATAAGGCCCCGGGTCCTGACGGTTACACGGCTGCTTTTTTCAAGAGTGCTTGGCAGATTGTGGGAGGTGATGTTTCAAATGCTGTTCTGGACTTTTTTAACACTGGTAAACTGCTGAAGCAACTTAATCATACTTTGGTTGTTCTGATTCCCAAGGTATCCTCTCCTACTAGGATCAATGACTATCGTCCTATATCCTGCTGTAATGTCATTTTTAAATGTATTAGTAAAGTCTTGGCAGATAGAATTAAAGGTTCGTTAAATCAGATTGTGAGCATAAACCAATCAGCATTTATTCCTGGTCAGAAAATTTCGGATAACATTCTTCTTACTCAAGAGTTGATGCATAATTACCATCGTCACTTTGGCCCTCCTCGATGTGCGTTTAAAGTAGATATCCAGAAGGCATACGATACGGTAGATTGGGGTTTTCTGAAGAATGTGTTAATAGGATTTGGTTTCAATGGTATTATGGTTGATTGGATAATGTTATGTGTGTCTACTGCATCCTATTCGATATGTGTCAACGGGAATATTCATGGGTATTTTAAGGGGAAAAGAGGATTAAGACATGGTGATCCTCTATCTCCTTATCTTTTCACTCTCGTGATGGAAGTTTTGACGTGTATTCTCAATCATGCCACAAGAATTGATTCGTCTTTCAGATTTCACAATAAATGTGAAAAACAGCGAATTGTTAACCTTTGTTTTGCGGATGATCTTTTTCTATTTGCTAGAGGAGATGTGGGTTCGGCTAGATGTATTATGTCTTCTCTCACGGAATTTACTCGAATGTCGGGGTTATATCCGAGTGCCCAGAAAAGTACAGGATTTTTTTTGTAATGTTCCGAATAATGTGAAAAGGGAAATCTTGACTATCATGCCGTTTGTGGAGGGTATGCTTCCGGTGAAATACTTGGGTGTTCCGCTTATTTCTTCTAGACTGTTGTACAAGGATTGTAGTGTTCTTGTGGAGCGTCTTCAAAGTCGGATAGATAGTTGGAAGAACAGAATGTTATCTTTTGCTGGCAGACTTCAACTAATCATCTCGGTCCTCTCAGCTCTTCATGTGTATTGGTCCTCGGTTTTTATTTTACCAGCTAGAGTCATTAAGGAACTGGAAGCAAAAATGCGTAATTTTCTTTGGGCTCAGTCTCCCTCTCAGCGTGGTAGAGCGAAAGTTTCGTGGAAGTCGGTGTGTGTGCCGAAGCATGAAGGAGGCTTAGGTATTCGTCGGATAGCTGATGTAAATAAAGCTCTCATGGTTTCGCATATTTGGAGTATCTTAAGCAACCGGAACTCGCTTTGGGTAACTTGGATTCATTCTTATCGTTTAAGAGGGCGTAGTTTTTGGGATCATAGGGTTCCGTCTTCTTGTTGTTGGAGTTGGAGAAAGATGGCTCAGCTTAGGCCTTTAATTCGTCAGCATGTATGGTCTTAAATTGGGGACGGAAAAAATACGTATGCTTGGTATGACTTGTGGAGTAGTATCGGTCCGCTTTGCAATTTTCTTTCTCCAAGAGTTATAACACGAGAGGGTTTCAATCTAAATGCTAAAGTGGCGGATGTTTATATGAATGGTTCTTGGATGTGGCCGGATGCTTGGAAAGATACTTATCCCGTGCTTATTCAACTAGACTTTATTCAGCGGAACTTAAATAATAAGGATCGGATTTTGTGGATGGAAGGTGATAAGCTATCCGAGTATTCCTCTTCTGAAGTTTGGAATTCGGTTCGAAATAGGGAGCAGGAGGTGAATTGGGCCAGCCTTGTTTGGTTCTCTCAGTGCATCCCTCGGCATGCTTTTTTGATGTGGCTCATTGTTCGACGAAAACTCTTAACGCAAGACAAAATCTTGCAATGGAGCTATACACGGAGAAACAATATGAACATGATGTGTTGCCTCTTGTGCTATGAAAATGTGGATTCGCATGATCATCTCTTTTTTGAATGTAAGTTATCCTCACAAGTTTGGTATACGGTTCGTTCTAAAGCTGGTATGGATAGAGTAGATTCAAGGTGGACCGATATTGTGGAGTGGTTAGATCATCGTGCTCGGTCAAAATCAGCGAAGAATTTGATTTGCAGATTGTTAGTTGCTGCTTCAGCTTACATAATTTGGCAGGAGAGGAACAATCGTCTGTTCAGAAACCATGCGAGGCCTCCTGATACCATATCCAAAGCGATTTTAGAAAGTGTGAGGTACAAATTGATGGGGCTCAGATTCAAGAACACAATCAGAGTTCGAGAGTTGCTGGAAGAATGGGATGTTCATGACGCTGATTTACTTATAGTGAATGGCTGATTCTTGATGACTAGTGTTGTGATGGTCTAGATACTTGTCTAGTGGTTTTTGTTTCGTTTCTCCTTTGTTTGGTTGTTTTATTTTTGCTCTACTTTCATGAGGGTATGTCTCATGTCTGAACTAGTAAGGATGTCACCTTACTACTTGTTTTGTTTGTTTGTGAATATATAAAATCACCGGGGTAACCCTTTACCCAAAAAAAAAATAGTAGTTAAATTACATTCATATTATAGGAAGCAATAAACCTATAAAGCAACATTAACTTACTTAATGGTTATCGATGTACATTCTTTATCGCATTTCGGACAAACCAATGAAGCAGGAGACAGATTCATGACCTCATCAGAAATGATTTTAGCATATTGTAAGTATTCAGTTTTAGTCAACACCTTCTTGTTACAGTTTCGACATGCCGGATAAAACCACCCATAGTTTTCTTGAACAATTTTGATCGTTGCAACTACCACACATGACATTACCTATAAAATGAAAGACAAAACTTTATTAACATACTAATATTATAAAGAGTTAATTACATAGTTAGTCCCTGTGGTTTGCAAAAAATAACAACCTTAGGTACTAATAGTTTAGAATCACATTCTAGGGTATTAACTTTTCATTTTGTAACGTTTGAGGGTATTAGCACTGTTTAAAGGCTTAAAATCACATTTTATTAGTACCCTCAAACGTTACAAAATGAAAAATTAATACCCTCAAACGTTACAAAATGAAAAGTTAATACCCTCAAACGTTACAAAATGAAAAGTTAATACCCTAGAATGTGATTTTAAACTATTAGCACCTAATGTTGTTATTTTGTGCAAACCACAGGGACTAACTATGTAATTAACTCTATTATAAAACATAGAAAACACTAAAGGAAATTAAATGACTTTGAATGGATATAGAAATATTCATACGCTTTCAATCTCAATTATTTCATCAACATGTTTCTTAGGAGTATCAATTAGAAATTCTTGACGGACTGGAAATACACTCTGAGATGAAAGGACGGTTTGAGAAGAAGAAGCACCAGCTTGAAAGTGTTTCACTAAAAGCCTATGAAAACAACATTCGTGTTAATACTCAAACTCGTATTAAGAAAAAAAAATTTGTAAATAAGAAATATAATTCAGTAATAGTACCTCCTACGAAGTTCATCCACCTCATGAATTTCTTCGTTGAGAAACAGTCGAGTTCCAAACTTATCATTCTGAACGGTATATTGTCTTGCATGTAACAATATACATATACAACAAATTCATTACAAATGAAAAAAACACATTGGAAACACTAAAGTCAATGAATCAGTCAAATGTAAATTACCCTGCCACAGCTTACTCTTCGCATGCTGAATGACAGCCATGACATTCTCAATCGGATTGTTTTGCGTCAAGAAATCATTAAATTGTTGTGCATATCCATTCCACAAAGTACAACGAACTACTTCTCCCCTACAACAAACAGATAAAAAAAAACAGCATTAAAAGTTCCACTAAAATTTATACTATCTATTAAAAGAACAATAATCAGTCACAATAAATAATGCCAATGATTTAATCTGTCTTTGTATTAAAATTTGTATTAAATGCAATGAATGTCCAACTCCCACATTAATTAAAGACAATAATAAAACAACAATCTGTCTTTACATTATTTCCAATGAATGTGCTAATAATAACATAATCATTAAAGAACCATAAACAGATATAAAAAAACATGAATAAGAAAAATCATTTAATGAATCCTCAATACATTAATTAAATACAATAATAACACACAAACAAATTTATTTAAGTGGGATAGAAAAATTTACTGCACATCTTGAAGATCAAAGTTCATCTTTTTTCTTTCATTCGGAAAGACTTCCATATCTCCACACGACACAACAATTCCAGCAACATCTAAAATGGCAAACATAGCAACAGTCATCAGATTCAAAAATGTAAGCAAAATATATATCAGACTATGAGAAACAGTCCTACCAACAGTGAGCAGATTCTTTCCCTCTCCTTTAAGAATTTCTGAATGTGCCATGAAGTTAAATCCATAATCAACCCCTTCCCAACCACTGGCACGTGTAACAACCGTACAACGGTAAAAGTTAATCTTGTAACCATGATTAACAACTTTGTAGGTATCAGTGTTTTCTCCAACACCAAATCTGGATAGAATAACAACCTCATCCTCATGGAGTTGAGAGATAAACACAGGTATCAATGGAGCCTTAATACCTGCTTGAATTTTACGACCCTGACCATTGTAATGAAATTACCATAGTTTAGAAATAATCAACCAAACGATACCTCATTATTTCTAAACTTCTGAAACAATTAGTAAGATACCATAGTATCAAATTTAATAAGACTAAAACAAAGAAAGACCAAATAATATTCAACTCAGTTTCATGACATGAAACACTAAAACAAAACACAAAATATACACAAAAGATTGAACTCAGTTTGATGAAATGAAACACTAAAACAAAACACAAAATATACAAAGAGAAAATATACACAAAAGTAAATTACACAAATCACAAAATAACTTTTGAAAAAAACCTTCCATTTCATTTCATGTCACCAACATTAAAACTTCACCAAAGTATGCATCTTTCTTTCTTTATAACTCAGCCTAAACTCATCTAACACTAAAACAAACATACTTTTCAGAAGTTTAGAAATAAACAACCAAACGATACCTCATAAAAAATATAAAACATACTTTTCAGAAAATATAGACAAGCCCAAATAACACAAAACAAAGCAACAATTAGTAAGATACCATAGCATCAAATTTAAGAAGACTAAAACAAAGAAAGACCAAATAATATTCAACTCAGTTTCATGACATGAGAAAATATACACAAAAGTAAATTACAGAAATCACAAAATAACTTTCAACACTAAAACAAACATACTTTGTGTACAAAAGTAAATTACATAAATCACAAAATAACTTTCAACACTAAAACAAACCTACTTTGTGTACAAAAGTAAATTACAGAAATCACAAAATAACTTTCAACACTAAAACAAACATACTTAGTTAGACTTTGTGTACAAAAGTAAATTACAGAAATCACAAAATAACTTTCAAAAAAAACCTTCCATTTCATTTCATGTCACCAACATTAAAACTTCACCAAAGTATGCATCTTTCTTTCGTTATAACTCAGCCTAAACATACTTTTCACTCAGTTTAGAAATAAACAACCAAACGATACCTCAAAAAAAATATAAAACATACTTTTTAGAAAACATAGATAAGCCCAAATAACACAAAACTCATCTAACACTAAAACAAACATACTTTATGCTTCACAGAACAAACATCTATCGATGATCAATAACCAACTAAACAATATTCATCTTCAGTCTGTGATTCTTTATAACTCAGCCTAAACTCATCTAACACTAAAACAAACATACTTTATGCTTCACAGAACAAACATCTATCGATGATCAATAACCAACTAAACAATATTCATCTTCAGTCCTTTATATCTAACCCTAAAACATGTAAGAGTATCAGAAAAAACACAAACCTAAACTGTCCAAAGAACACAAACACAAACATCTATTACAAAACCAAGAAGATTAGAAATAAAAAACAAACCCAAAATCATGGGGATTTGTGGAATCATCTCTGTATAAACACTAAAACAGTAAAATAAGAGAATCATCAATACACAAATACTAATACCTTCTCATCGATCAACACGAGATCCATCCGAAAGGGCTGAATCCATTTGCGGATGATTCGACACTTGATAGTCCACATATCTTTGGATGGATTCAAATCGTCTATGAAACTGATTGACAAACACTTTGATTCACCGACGGATTTATTCTCCGATGACATTTTGCTGAGAATGCTTTGTATTTTGAAACCCTAGATTTTCTTTAGAAATCGCCTGAAATGAAGAAACAGAGAAATGTAGAATTTGAATGAAGAAAGCTTTGAGAAGAAAGAGAAGGTATTAGTATTTGAGAAGAAAGAGACGGTGATATGATGTGCATTAAATGGGGATTCAACTCCCCATGCATTTTCAAATTTACCTCCTAAAACAAACCTGATTTTTGTAATTTTTTAAATTAAAATACTTGATTTGTATATACATTGAGATTAAAATGATTAAAACAAAATCGGATTAATGACATAAGCGGAATGACATCAGCGGAGCTTATGTGGCATCCTATGTGGCATAGCTGAGAGGCTGACAAGTAAGCAAAGTGAGGTCAGCCTTTAAGCTCCTTTTATAGATAGTATATAGATGTGCATCACAAATTGCATAATGTCATATCATTATTGCATGCAACACTTTATTGATTCAAATGATGCACGAAACTGATGGGTTTTTAACATGTTTATCAAAGTTAATTTTATCCGAATAAAATTAAAACGCAGCGGAATAAGGATTTAAAACATGTTACTTTACAAGATTTAAAACTCTTTTAAATGCAAAAAACCCAAAATCGGATCCATATATGACATACATGCTATCAAAATACAACCATAGGGTGTTTTAGAATACTACCATTCCAAGAGCAAGGTGATATGAAGAAGATGATATTCTTGAATGGAAATCTTCAAAGGAGAAGACCTCAAGCTTGCATACCCCAAGCTTCCAACGAACACCTTATGTTGCTAGGATTTCTACACTTGAAAACTCACTTGAAATTTCTCCAAAAACACCATATGTTGGCCGAAATTTTGAAGAAGAATATAAGTTCTTGCACTTGAATTTTTAGAGAGAAATAATATGCATCTTCATTCATTTTTTTTTTGTCATACAAAAAAGGATATAAAACAATGGAAGATGGAGCCACCCAATTCACCCAATCAAGACCCTCCTAAACATGCAAAATGCATGTATGATGATTGGACCACTTTTGTCTTGGAAAGACCATGGGGAAGGGGCGGTGTTGGCGGCCTAGCTTTTATTTTTTTTAAAAAAATTCAAAATTTTCTTTTAATAATAATTCAAGTCTTATATAATTTTATAACTTTTATAAAATTATAAGATCACATGTTATAAAACTTATACTACTTTATTATGTTATTTAACCCATTAAATAACAAAATAAATTATTCTCTCAAAATAAATTATCCATATAATTTATTAGTTTGTCAAGTGCAATTATTTAGAAAACCGATTTCTAAATATTCTAAGTGTTAATATTTATTTGTTTGATCATATCATAAACAAATATTATAGGTGTTTGTCTAGCTTGTTATTGGGTATGACCCGACTTGGATCATAACGTACTAGCCACATCAATTTAATATGTGTCTTGGGCATACAGAGTTCAACAATCTCCCACTTGCACAAGATACATAGAAGATTGATGCAAGCAGTAAATGACGCCTAACAACGGTTTACTACCCCTAATACGTATGACGAAGTGCCATTCAATAACATCATCCCCTTCAAGTCCCTTACTTGAAAATGATTTAGGTGAATCTATCATTTATCCTTTCGTTACAAATGTCATGTCAAATCCAGAGACACAGTGTGATCATTCTCTGTTGATTTAACTTAAGCAGGCCTTAGACATCTTACTCTCAACGAATAAGAGGAACAAATCCCTTCTTGACTACATACGTCTCTCACAATCACCTCGTACCACACCTGAGCTTAGTCTTATGTACTATCTTACTACAGACAGCGAAGAACTAAGTCAAGGCATAATATTTGGTGAATATCAAGACCCAATATGTATCTCAGGTCAGAGGATACTATGATATCCGCCTTTGCTCAAATTTACTTATGATCAATCAATGATTCCATGCAGTAACATTTGAGAGCGGGTCAGTCCAATATTTGTATCCCACAAATATCTATGAACTTTGGCAGCAACACTTTGCTCTATATTCATACCTAATGAATATCCACTAATCCAAGTTCATAATAGTCTTATATTCATATTTGTTCCCACAAGTATGATCGACTACGGACATTTAGAATAATTAATTTATTCACGGATTTAAACATGCTAAAATGGAACATAACTCAAAATACCATAAAAGAGTTAAAATAACAATTGTTCCAATATCCAAATACAAAATAGATCAAATCCAATCACTAGAATACCGAAGTCCTAAGGCACAAGTATGACCCTCATGTTTTGGCCGTTCAAGGAGCTTCGTGAGTGGATCCGCAATGTTTTGATCGGTGTGAACTTTGCGAATACATATCTTTCCTTTTTCAACTTCATCCCTTATGTAGTTGAATCTCCGCTCAATGTGCCTAGTCTTTTGATGTGCACGAGGTTCCTTGATTTGAGCAATCGCACCCTCGTTATCACAAAAGATCTCTAGGGGGTCTTGAATGGTAGGGACTACCCCTAGGTCGGCAATGAACTTCTTTAACCACGCAGCTTCTTGTGCTGCCAATGAGGCGGCGATGTATTCTGATTCTGTAGTGGACAATGCTACAACATCCTGCTTCGAGCTCTTCCAAGAGACTGCAGCTCCATTCAAAATGAAGACATACCCAGATTGTGATCGAGAACCATCTCGATCAGTTTGGAAACTCGCATCCGTGTAACCTTTTACAACGAGTTCCTCTTCACCAGATCCATATATTAAAAACATATCCTTAGTCCTTCTAAGGTATTTCAATATGCTCTTAACAGCCATCCAATGACTGTTACCTGGATTTTGCTGGTATCTACTTGTCATGCTTAAGGCGCATGACACGTCCGGTCTTGTGCATATCATTGCATACATTATGGATCCTATAGCAGACGCATATGGGATTCCTTTCATTCTTTCTTGCTCATCCTTTGAGCTTGGACATTGAGTCCCATTCAATATTGTCCCTTTTTGAATAGGTACCAAACCTTTCTTAGAGTTCTCCATCTTGAACCTTTTCAAGACTTTGTCAATGTATGCACTTTGGTTTAAACCTATCAAGCGCCTTGATCTATCCCTATAGATCTTTATTCCCAAAATATAGGCAGCTTCTCCAAGATCTTTAATGGAAAAACATCTTCCAAGCCAGGCTTTTACACCTTCCATGGTTGGAATGTCATTTCCAAATAGTAGAATGTCATCGACATACAATACTAAGAAAGTGACAGTGCTCCCACTAGCTTTCTTATACACACAAGCTTCATCCCCGTTCTTGATGAACCCAAAATTCCTAATTTCTTCATCAAAACGGTGATTCCAACTTCTCGATGCTTGTTTCAATCCATAGATTGATTTCTTTAACTTGCACACTTTGTTAGGATGTTTTGGATCGACAAAACCTTCAGGCTGAACCATATAGACATCTTCATCAAGATATCCATTGAGGAAAGCCGTTTTGACATCCATTTACCAAATCTCATAGTCATAATATGCAGCTATGGCAAATAATATCCTAATCGACTTTAGCATTGCCACTGGCGAGAAGGTCTCATCATAATCAACCCCTTGAGTTTGAGTGAAACCTTTTGCTACAAGTCTCGCTTTATAAGTATCCAAGTTACCATGCATATCTGTTTTCTTCTTGAAAACCCACTTACTTCCAACTACTTTGGAGTTAAGAGGTGGCACAGCCAATTCCCAAACTTGGTTGTCATGCATGGATTGCATCTCTACGTTCATAGCCTCGAGCCATTTGTCGCAATCGGATTTCGACATTGCATCATGGTATGTGGTTGGTTCATCTGAATCTACCACATAGCATCCATCCATGAAAAAACCATATCTTTTAGGTGGATTACTAATTCTACCAGATCTGCGAACGTTTTGTGTATGTTGATCAACCATTTGATCATTTTCAACAACCTCTTGTTGAGTGCTAGTATCAACCAAACGTGTATCGGCTTGTGGTTCTTGATCCTCATCAAGTTCCACTGTTCTACTAGTTCCTTCCATAAGGAACTTATCCTCCAAGAACTTACCCTTTCGAGCAACAAATACCTTTTGCTCTGTTGGATCGTAGAAATAATATCCTATATCATCTTTAGGATATCCTACGAAGATACACTTAATGGATCGTACTTCTAACTTGTTTGGGGTGTATTGCTTCACATAAGCATCACAACCCCATACCTTCAAATATGATAATGATGGAACCGTTCCATGCCATATTTCAAAAGGTGTCTTATCCACTTTCTTGGTTGGGGCCATATTTAATATACGAGCCGCGGAGAGCAAAGCGTAACCCCAAAATGATAGAGGCAATGTGCTTCTAGCCATCATAGATCGAACCATATCCAATAGAGTTCGATTCCTCCTCTCAGACACACCATTATGTTGTGGTGTTCCAGGTGGAGTAAGTTGTGAGATGATCCCACAACTCCTAAGATGATCTTGAAAGGCATCACTAAGGTATTCACCTCCTCTATCGGAACGAAGAACTTTGATTGTCTTGGTGAGTTGATTCTCTACTTCGTTTTGGAAGATTTTGAACGTTTCAAAAACTTCATCTTTGTGTCTTAGCAAGTACACATAACCATAACGACTGAAGTCGTCGGTAAAAGTTACAAAGTATCTTTCACCATTCCTAGTCATTGGCTTAAAAGGACCACATACATCCGAATGTATGATGCCTAATAAATCTTTTGCCCTTTGGTTTGTGCCACTAAAGGGTTTCTTGGTCATTTTACCTTGTAAACAAGATTCGCACGTATCAAATGAACTAATTTCATTTGTTTCCAAAAGACCATTCTTTTGAAGTATTTGCATGCGATTTCTATTTATATGACCAAGACGACAATGCCAAAGATAGGTCTCACTCAAATCCATTTTGAGTTTCTTGGTGTTTGCTTGGTACATCGAATTATCAAATGATGTATTATCATGAACCAATTCATAAATACCATTTGAAGGCGTAGCTTTAAAGTAGAACATGTCATTCATCAAAGCATAAATTTCATTGTTCACAAACTTCAAATCAAATCCATATTGTCTTAAAAGGGACACAGAAATAATGTTCCTAGTCAAACTAGGAGCATACAAAACATTTTTCAAACAAATTTCCAAACCACTTGGAAGTTTTAAAACATAGTCTCCTTGGGCTTCAACTTGAACCTTCGCTCCATTGCCCATGAAGAGACTAGTGTCTCCCTTCTTGTAATGCTTATTTCTTTTGAACCCCTGCAACGAATTGCAAATATGAGTTCCACATCCGGTATCTAATACCCATGTGTTAGAAGAAATAACATTTAGATCAATATGTATCATAAAGATTGTACCTGAGGTTTGCCCTGCATCCCTCTTGTTTTTCAACTCTTTAAGATAGGTTGGACAATTCCTTTTCCAATGCCCTATCTCTCCACACTCAAAGCATGGATCGCTCGTGGCAACCTTTGCCTTCTTCTCTTTTGGTTTTGGTGGTTCTGCTTTAGCCTTTCTTTTTCCCTTCCCTTTGACGTGCCCCTTTCCTTTGGCAACATTTGCCTTGGAGTCGGAGTGATGTCCCTTCTTGCCTCCCTCATTGATCGTTAGAACGGGTAAAGCCTTTTTACCCATTCCCGCTTCGGCCGTTTTGAGCATTGCATGAAGCTCACCAATGCTCTTGTCCCATCCATTCATGTTATAGTTCATAACAAAACTCTCAAATTTCTTTGTTAAAGAGTTGAGGATCAAATCCGTAGCCAACTCTTTAGAGACGGGACAATTGAGCCTCTCGAGGCGATCAATGTGGCTTTTCATCTTAAGGACGTAAGATGAGACCGATTGGGTTTCCTCCATTCGACATGCATGAAGCGCTCGAACCGTTTCGAAGCGTTCTACCCTTGCTTGTTGTAGGAACATTTCCTTCAATTGGGTAATCATGTCGTATGCCCCATGATGTTCAAAGTCCTTTTGAATCTCGGGAATCATAGTTCCCAACATGAGGCAAGAGGCTTGCATGGAGTCCTCGGTATACTTAACCCAATCATTGTAGGCTTCTACATCTTCCTCGTCAGGTTGATCGGGAATAGGATCGTCCAACACATAGGATATCTTCTCTTGCTTGAGAACAATTCTCAAGTTTCGAAACCAATCCATGAAGTTGTTATGGTTGAGACGATCCTTTTCAAGGATGGTTCTTAGTGATAGGTTACGGACGGTTTGGGTAATCGGGTTTGCATTGTTAGCGGCCATCTACAAAATTTAACAAAGTTCTATTTTAGTATTTTCGATATTATTAAAATTTTAATCATTAATACCCTTTTAACGTCTCATAGACAATTAATAATTAAAATCTAGAATCCAACGTTACATTTAAATATTGGTTAGGTGACCTTTATCCCATTATTTAAATTAACAAGGTAGTCAACGTTTGACAATTGCAACCCTTTGCAACTTCTAGCTATATGGGATTGGTTAAACATCTTTATGTTTAGTTGGCATGTTTAATCCCATCAACACCTTTGTTCTCCATGCTTCGGTGACCCTAAGTTCATGGTTTCCAAATCAAGTCGTCCAACTTATACACACATGTGAGTTTACACATATAAGTGGTTAGGTGACCTTTATCCCACAAACATGGTAAACCCACCTCAAATATACAAGTTTCCTCAAATGTGGTTAGGTGACCTTTATCCCACAAAGAGTTCCCAAGTAATTTGAGTGTTGTATAAAAGGATGGTGTTTGACTTGTTTTATAAAAGGGATTTTTATTTTTCAAAATTCTAGTTTTAGAAAAATTTTATGTACCATATATTTGCATGCATTCAAATCAATGGTACTTTAGTGAAAACCAATTTTCAAAGTTCTTTTAATAAAACCCATTTTATTATAAAATCATTAATTTTTAATAAAACCTTTTATTAATCGTTTTAATGATTTTGTAAGAACTAATTTCAAGCTTGTTATGGGTTATTAGTTGTTAAGTATGCATATCCGAATATCATCCAAACAACCATAAATAAGATATAACCATACAAGCACACAACACATATGTTAAAAGGTGCATAACCATAGCCAACTATTTTGACCACACTTGTTAGCCGAAACAAGTGTGTCAAAAGGTCCTTCCTAAAGGGTGAATATGGACACAAAAAAAAGTGTCGGTGAACTCCCACTTGATCCCGCATCCAAATGCTTCAAGTCTTCATCTTGTGTTGTGATTTCTTCACTTCTTTGAGCTTCCAAATGTGTTTTAAATTCAGCTCCAAACTCCTTTGGACTTCAAAAATGTGTTTTGGTTATCGGGCTAAAATCCCGTTAAGAACTATGAAGTTCTTTATGCCCGAAATTGGCAAAAACCAAAACCGCATTTTGTGTGCATCTTCTTTTACATAAAAGTATCCTAATACATTTTTCTAGTAAAATAAATACATCTAATCTATTTACTTACATACCAAATGAAAAATAAATAAATTACATATTTTTACAAATGGAAGACAAAATAATAATTATTACAACTCATTGAATAATTATCTAAAATCACAAACACAAACATATTCACACAAGGTCATGGCTAGGTTATGAACACCAAAATATATATCCAAATATATATAAATTTCAAGAGCAAAAATAATGGTTTCCTTTTACAACCTATATTTTCGGCCAAGAATGAAAAACCGAAAAATGTGGGTTTTTGTCCAAACAAAACAAATCATCCATATGACATAATTTTTTCAAGATTCCTTTATGCATGTAGGAAATAAATCTTGAAAAATAAAAGGAGAACCATGGTCAAAACTTTCGGCCATGGGGTTTAACCAAACCCAAAACCCGAAAATTTTAAATCCAATGAAGCATGCACTCATATAAGCGGCTCTGATACCATTGATGGGTTTTTAACATGTTTATCAAAGTTAATTTTATCCGAATAAAATTAAAACGCAGCGGAATAAGGATTTAAAACATGTTACTTTACAAGATTTAAAACTCTTTTAAATGCAAAAAAACCCAAAATCGGATCCATATATGACATACATGCTATCAAAATACAACCATAGGGTGTTTTAGAATACTACCATTCCAAGAGCAAGGTGATATGAAGAAGATGATATTCTTGAATGGAAATCTTCAAAGGAGAAGACCTCAAGCTTGCATACCCCAAGCTTCCAACGAACACCTTATGTTGCTAGGATTTCTACACTTGAAAACTCACTTGAAATTTCTCCAAAAACACCATATGTTGGCCGAAATTTTGAAGAAGAATATAAGTTCTTGCACTTGAATTTTTAGAGAGAAATAATATGCATCTTCATTCATTTTTTTTTTGTCATACAAAAAAGGATATAAAACAATGGAAGATGGAGCCACCCAATTCACCCAATCAAGACCCTCCTAAACATGCAAAATGCATGTATGATGATTGGACCACTTTTGTCTTGGAAAGACCATGGGGAAGGGGCGGTGTTGGCGGCCTAGCTTTTATTTTTTTAAAAAAAATTCAAAATTTTCTTTTAATAATAATTCAAGTCTTATATAATTTTATAACTTTTATAAAATTATAAGATCACATGTTATAAAACTTATACTACTTTATTATGTTATTTAACCCATTAAATAACAAAATAAAATATTCTCTCAAAATAAATTATCCATATAATTTATTAGTTTGTCAAGTGCAATTATTTAGAAAACCGATTTCTAAATATTCTAAGTGTTAATATTTATTTGTTTGATCATATCATAAACAAATATTATAGGTGTTTGTCTAGCTTGTTATTGGGTATGACCCGACTTGGATCATAACGTACTAGCCACATCAATTTAATATGTGTCTTGGGCATACAGAGTTCAACAGAAACAAAGTTAGAACAGTTATCAGACAAATCAGAAAAATGCTGACGGAGTTCAGTACATAGACAGACATGGTATTGAGACACAGAATGAGCCAGAAACCAAGAGTTACACTAGTATAGTGTGTAGGAAAGTAAGGATCATAAAACTGTCTTCCTAGTGATAGTTTAGGTGCCGGAAAGTGCCTAAAGCTCACATAAACTGTAGAATTCAACAAAATTCAGCATTTAAACAACCAAGTATCATGCAGAAATATGGTTAAATGGTCCAGAATACTTTCCTAAGTGCATGGAATCGAAACTGTCACAAAAGATAACATAACGCACACTAAACTGCATAGTTTAGCACCTTAACGAACCGATAACCAACCGAACACTTCCCGAAACACCAAATTTTCACTAAAAGCATTGTTTTAACATTTCCAAGCTAGTTATGGTCCCCGAACATCATAACACACTATATAACATCATAACAACTAAATTCCCTAACTTAGCACTTAAAATCTAACTAGTTAGCATAACTAACCTTTGAAACCTAACTAAACACCCCCCTCCCCCATCTTACGGTTACAATGGGTGTGGCCCACCCATGATTTCTTGTTAATTGTTTATTTGATATGCTAGATCTTTAGAAGACACATGAACCATTGGACTACAATGTGTTGGAGAATTTTATAAGTAACCATAAGAACATAACTTCTTCATTCTCATCACAAACCAACACACAAAACTCTCTCTTCTTCTTCCTCTAGTCTCGGCCAAAACCACACACAACACCACCACCATCTTCATCTTATTTTCGTCCATTCTCAAGTCATACAAAGGTGCTAGGAGCTTGCATAAGGAACTAGGAGCCTTTGGAAGTGGAAGGACCTCTCACACAAGCTTTTAACCACCAAGAATATCATCTTCACCTTCTTGTGTTCATCCCTAGCCTTGAGCTAGTAGTAAGACCATCTTAATCCCCTTTTACATCTTGTTTAGTTGGTTAAAAGATGATACATGTAACTAATCATGAAGAACACTAATGATCAAGAACATAATCTTTAACATAACACTAAAAATCATGATAATCTATGTTGTTTAAGTGTTATTATGCTTCTTGATTGTTGATTGTTTGTGTTAATGATGTTAAACATCATATGAACTTGCTAGATGGTGATTAAAGACATAATCTAGCAAGATAAGAGGATGATCTTATGAAAGATCAAGATGATCATCCTTATGTGAAAGCATGAACTTGAAGTATGAAATGTTTTCTGGAAAAATAATGATCAAAGTGTAATATAAATCATGTAAGTGGATGATTTCAAAACTAGTTTTCTCAAGAAACTAAGTTAAATTACAAGATTTACTTAAACTTGGTTCTTAAAGAAACTAACCACATTTTTAGTGGTTAATCAAGTGTAGAAACCTGTATTTAACAAGAAAAATTCAAGAAGAAATATTTTTAGAAAATTATTTTACAAGTTGTAAAGATCTAAAATCTTCAAGGATGATGTTTTTAAATAAACAACCACACTTTAAAGGGTAACTAAGCTTACTAAACACACTATCAAGTTACTACAAATTTTATAAACTTTCAAGTTCATGAAGTTGTGAAAATAGCTTGATTTTGGCACTTGGTAAGTATTATTTGATTTGTTGTTGATTGTGGTGATTTATAAAAGAAAATGATATGCTTTGAAAGCATGGAAACCTCCATTTTTAAGGGGAAACTATGGCAAAATTTTTCTAGAAATTAAACACTTAGAAAAATATTTTCAAACAAATATTTACAAGTATATTTGTTTGCCATAATTTTTGTTACAAAAATTACAAAATATTGGAAGTTGGCTTTTGATAATAAAAGTGACTAAATATGTATTTAGGAGAATATATATTTAGATGTCACCATGTGTGTGATTACTTGTATATTATGTGTATTAGTTATATTATTTTAGGACTTGAAATAATATAACTCACCAAAATACCAAGAACTATAACACAAAATATTACCAAAAATTCCAAGAAATAAATATACAATTTATACCCAAAATATTGGAGAAACCGAACAAGGAATATAACTTACATAAATATTCCGGAATTAGATTCATAAATATATTTTGGTAAACGGTATTTTGGAAAACAAGAAAACAAAAATATGATTTTTACAGTTATTACAAAAATATATCATATTTTTGACAAAAAGAAATATATTATTTTTTAGTAAAGAAAAATATATGTGTTTCTTGAATTATTAGAAGATATATTATTTTTGGAAGAAAATATATATTTTCTCAAACAAATTTAGAATACATTATTTTTGAGTGAAAAATGGATTTATATATATATTTTCTAAGTTAACCTTGAAAATATATTATTTTGAGGTTTAAATGAAAATACAATTATTCTTGCCAAAGGAAAAATTATAGATAATTTTTCTATGTAAGTTTTCTTAAAATATATATTTTAAGAATATATATTGGTGAATTTTTATTAGAAATATTATTCCGGAAAGTTTAATACGAAAATTAAGTATAAGAATACTTAATAAACACAGTAAAAATACGTATTCTCGTACGTATAAATATACACCAGAACACACCACCGATACTTGGCAAAAATATATAAGTTTAAGAACACGAGTATGAATACACCCATCCTTGGAAAGTTATACATGTACAAGTACATAAATGTGTCAAGTTAAAATATATTATTTTAACTAATATTCCAAAATTAAATAAATATAATTTAAGTTAAAATATTTATTATTTTAACAAATAATTATATATTTTGGGATAATATTAAGACACAAGGAAACGTAACTCAAAGATACTAATTAAGACTAAAGTCAAGGCACGACCCACCCGTCTAATAAACCGTAGTACGTTTGTAGGTAGTCGTGTGAACAAGTAACAGCTTTGAGTTACATCGGATTCGAGACGCAAGATTGTGAGTTCATGTCCCCCTTTTCTTTTAACTGTTTTCAGTTTTATAACTTCGGGGGTGAAATACATGTTACAAATTGTTTACAAACATTTACATATGGTATGGTTAGCTAAGGAATGAACTGCTAGATCATGTGAGTGGTGGGTACAACGCTTAAGACCATTAATCCTCGTAGTAGGACCGAGGGACATGACTCATAGATCTATTTGGGTGTTGCGAGCCCCACCCATGAGGACCGGGATTTGGCCCATGAGGTGACTATGTCTTCCAGCCGGAAGACCGATACAAAATCCGCTAGGATTGAGCCTTCCTGCATCACGTCACACATATTAATGGCCTTGCAAACCATTAATTGATCTGTTTTCCTTGTTGCTTTCATACCGGTTTACAAATACATACATACTTACAGTGATTACAAGGTTTATTCGTGCACAAATAAGAAACACATGAACTCGCTCAACTTTTGTTGATGTTTTCAAACTACATGTATTTCAGGGAACTGAAATGGGCATTGCGGGCGTTGGAAGTTTTCAAGTGTTGTCTGAAATAAAAGATGTCATCCGGTGTCGAAGGGTTTGGATTGTGTATCCTATCCTGGATAAGATACATAGTTCAAAGCCTAGCTTTTAATAGTGTCTTTTGTCAAGTCCTTATGGAACTTTAAACAATTTGGCTGGTTTGTAATATGAATTTGAAGTCTCGGATTTCTGTTAAACAATGTTGGTTGTTTCATTTTGAAACTTAAATTATGGATGAACATCTTGGTTTTATCATATAGTTGTTTGTTATGGTTGGATGCAATGATATTAAGCAAGTCACACATAATCACGCTTTCGTAAAAGTCAGGGTGTGACAGTTTGGTATCAGAGCTTCGATTGTAGCGAACTAGGATTCTTTCTCGAGTCTAGACTACAATCATTAGGGCTCTCACGAAAATATTTTTACAACATGTTTTCATTTCATACACAAAACGCCCAGATCCATGGAACAAACGTTTTACAAAAGGAAAGACAAGAAACATGATTGCAAGGTCACATTGGTGGTTTAGTCTACATGGGGTAGAACGGTTTCATGAAGGATCAAGTGAATAATTGTCTAAGTGATGATTGCTTTGTTTGCATATACTGAGTATTAGTGGTTAATATATGTGCACATGTCATGATTGTTATGTTACAGGCACACATGTCATCGCCCGAGAGTGGACTGTCTGATACCCATGACCCGATGGCTGTCGTTTCAGACGACGAGGTTATACCCGAGCCAGAGATCTTTACATCAGACACTGAGAGTGATCCTGACATGCTATCCGAGGACGACTTCCAGCCGTTCACGCTACCAGACTTTGGCGATGATTTACCTATTGCTGATGGTTTCTTTGACGAGGATCCTTTTGACATTCCTGCTCTAGTCCATGATCACCTCATCATTGGTCACCCCGATGGTGAGCACATCGTGGCTCCGATCCTCGATCCTGTTCCCCTTGTGGTCATTCCCCCCGAGGATTGGCCTTTCGTTGATTTGTTTGATGACGATATCGATTTGTTTGTAGACGGTCCTCTTGTTGACGCCCAGGGTGATGGGGAGATAGATGAGGATGTTGTAGCTGTCCCACCTCCTGCAGTTCCTGTCGTTGAGATATCTTCTGACACCAGTTTGCATTCGTCTCAGACTCCTTTGAGTCTGTGACATCCTCAGCTTTACAGGCGGCCAGATTGCAGCTTTTTGCTACTGACTCAGACTGTGACAACCTGGGTCACTGTGACCATCAAACAAATGCCAAACCAATGAAATAATGTATTTCATACTTTGGACTTGTATAAATATGTGTATCTTTTGCACATATCAACTCATGTTCGATTTCAAGCTCTAAATCGCTTTCTGGAAGGTTATACACGCACTGATGCGTAAATATAACCAGTTTAATGTAACGAACACTCCGGAATAGTGAAATAGGCTTAACATACCTTAAATAACCTTTACATAACTTAGAAATAAGTTTTGGAAGGTTTGGTATGCCGAAATCAAGTTAATTCGCTTACAGGACTAAAGTTGACAAACTGCGAAAGTATGCCAATTTGAACTGTAACAGACATTCCGGAACATGACCATAAGTTAAACATACCATAAATATCCTTTACATAGCTTAGAAATAGGCTTTGAGGGGTTCGGTATGCTAAAATAAACTTTTGGGTCATTCAGGGACTAAAAGTGTCAAAAAGTGCACAAGTTTGCATTTTCGCGCATAACTTACGTTCTGAATACATCTGGACATCCAAAAATTTATGTAAGCATGACTACATTATATTTTAGTGTTCGCCTTAAGAAAAATCCATGCGTCGCGTCATTTGGATCGTTTTTCGCGCTTATGCGCATTCCGCCGTAATTAAGCGAACATCGCGTTCGTACGGCCAAACGAACCAACCTCCGGCATATTTTTGAGCATGTTTTGAGTTCCCTATACTTTAACTTCATTTTAGAGCCTTGAAATGAGGTTAACGGGCTTCAAACGCATCGAAAATCGCTTAAACGGGCTGCAGGGACCATTTCTGCCAATTCTGAAAGTTTGCTGAAACAAGGGGGCAGTGGCGTAGCGCCACTGCATATAGCCTTACCAGTCGCGCTACGCGACTGCCTATTCTGGGCAGAAACATGCAGAAACTCAGTTTTTCGCATTCGGGACCAGATTCGACGTATTAACAGCTGTTAACAGCTGTTCTCCACTCCTTAATCCCATGCCAAATGTTGATACCCTATGGTGAGTGGCCAATTTAGTCACCATGAGTTTCCGACAAGTGTACGGGTTGGATCATGGCACGATATTCGACAAGCGATCTTAACGGTTCGGGTATTCCTATAAATACCCAACCACCCCCATTGCTAAAAATCACTAGAAACTTGATTTGAGAAACTCTAAGTTGAAACATTAGTTTCATACCTGAGATTTTTGAATCGAGTTTAGCATTCGGGGACCCTTCGTAAGTATTCTTTCGTTCTTTTCCTTATTTTACTGCTTTTCGAGTCAGAAAGTCAAACTTTGTTTGACTTTCAGCGTTGACCAGTAATGGTCAATGCGAAGTTCGTTTGAACTTCGCAACGTGAGTGTAATCACGTTGGTTATAGTCCCTTAGGACTATGCCTACTGATTACCACGTTGTCTAGGGTCGTAGGGTAAGCGATCTAATAAATCGCTTATACCTCGAACCCGACCCATTTGGTCGATCATTAGGATCCGACCAAACACATTAGGTGACCATAGTAGGTAGGGAATAACCTTCCAAGGTTATACCCTATGGTCACATCGTTTGAGTAGTTGTATGATAGGTAGTTTATATGCCTTAGGTAAATTACCAGAATACCCTTTTCATGTATAATTGGTAATTAAGCATATGTAACCTAAACTTTTGTCACATAACTGATTATGTAACATGTTTAGGCATATAACACTTGTCATAGGACTAGTTAGACGGTTCGTACGCGTTCTACGCGCACGATGCGTTAAAGTAGCATAAGCTACCTAAACGGGTCGTAATGGGTCGAAAGCACTCAGGTTAAGTTTCATTTAGTGTGTAGGCTTTGTTAAACCAAATGACACGAGTCTCTACACTCGTTTGGTTTACAAACCCTAATGCTACCCAATCTTCCGATCTAAGTCCGGTTGATTAACATAGTTACCTATAGTAGGTGCCGTTTGATTCCGTGATCTCTATCTTTGCTTGGTGGTTATCCTAGGACTTCTGAGCAATCTCAAGTGAGTACATAGACCCCTCTTTTACTGTTTTCCAAACTGTTTTGGGGTGGAACACATGTGCCTACTTGTTACTTTCATGCTTTCCTGTTTTAACATCATATACTGCTATGTTCGTTAGTACATTATAGTACATGATTTTATGACATTTCATGCTAGGTGTGCCCAATTGTGTGCATTACTTAGTACATCGTTTTACATGACATTTTGACATAGACATTTGACATAGACATTTCGGCATAGACATTTTAACATGATTGACATTTGATCATGCATTTCCCATAAAACATAACTTTGATTTAAACCAAGTTTTACTTCAATACATTACATTTTGTTGCATATGCTCATCCAGCATATGAACACATTATACTACATTTTGAACCGTTGTAACCTTTTGACTATGTGAACCGTCGTAACCGTTTGATTATAGGAACCGTTTGTATCTGTGAACCGTTTGGATCTGTGAACCGTTTGTATCTGTGAACCGTTTGTATCTGTGAACCGTTTGTAACTGTGAACCGTTTGTATCTGTGAACCGTTTGTATCTGTGAACCGTGTGAACCGTATTTGACCATACATAAACATTTCTACAATTGTTAAACATTACATTGTTTGGTTTGGTTAAGTGATTAAGTAACGATGCGTGTGTAATATGATACAAACATGGTGGATACGCCGCTGGTACTTCCTATATATAAGTGTTTGTATGGTATCACATAACGTAGCGTTATTTGAATCATTTCAGTTTGAGATATATAACATTTATTACAAATATCATACTTTTCACAAGACATTGTTTTACAAACAACTTATCTTATACAAATTCAGTTTACATGGTTATTCATTTAACCATACATTATTCTTTTATCTATACATATCATCTGATCTTATCGTTTTTCAAATGATTTACAAGACAAAGCAAATAACAAGGTTCATGACTAAACATTTTCTCAAACATAAGTCATGAATCCGATTTTCACAAAACCTATGTATCTCACAGGCATTTTTATGCTGACGTACCTATTTTCACATGTGTTTTTCAGGAGCTGTTGCATAAGATGATCAAGATACACATAGGCAAACTTGGGCTTTAGTGACAATAAAAGATGCAAGACTAGTTAATTATGTTGTATTTCCTTGTTTGTTAAGACATTGTAACACTTGTAATCAATAAAACGAAACTTCAATTGCCATGGATTTGAAACAATTAATTCTGTTACAACACTCCCCGATGTTTCCGCCACGTTTTGTATGTTCTACGTGGTCGGGGTGTGACAGAAAAGATGGTATCAGAGCCAATGGTTATAGGGAATTAGGTTATTAGTAATGCTTTGACCTAGTCTATAACCTTTCTAGGACCCTAACGCGAGTTTATTTGCGTTTAGTCATAAAACAATACCGTCACCTATCCTTAGGCGACGACCACAACAAGAACATAAATTTCAAAACCGCTTTGAAAACTAATCATCTGTTCTAGGATGATTGATTACAAGGTTTTGAACCCCTTTGAATTTTCAAAAAATCTCGTCAAGGTTTTGGGTTTTAAATAATGTGAACACGTGCAAACTGGAAGGGTGAATGCCTGTATTCTGGGTTTTCTGTCTAGGCAAGCACTTCGTATACATCTCATCAGACGCGAGACCAGTTGTGCTTACCTGGGAATTCTTGGGATGAGTGTTCACTTATAGGCGAGCATGTCTTCGCGATACATTATTTTTGACTCATTTACCTTGATTAGTCACTATGTGTCGTTTGTTGCTTTGTAGTAACAAACAAATGACCGCTATCCTTGCTTTCATCAGATTTGTTTCATCTCATTCTTTTCGTCTAATTCTCTCACTCGTTTCCTTTCATGTTTTCTCTTTTAGAATGCCTCCTCGACGCGAAAGCCAGATAGCGACTGCCGAATTGGCAGAAATCATTGCGCAGTAAATGGCTGCTCAATTCCCAAACCTCTTTGCTCAATGGAATCAAGCCAACAACAACAACAATGGTCCATGCAATTTCAAGAGTTTTAACTCGGCGAAACCACTCAAGTTTAGTGGTTCTGAGGGAGCGACTGGGCTTCTTCAATGGTACGAGAGCATTGAGAATACTTTCCGCCACGTGCAGTGTCCTGACAATCGCAAGGTCGAGTTTGCTTCGAGTGTGTTCCAGAAGAGAGCCCTTACGTGGTGGAACGGAGTTATGAGAGACCGTGGTGCTGAGGTTGCTCTAGCACAGACATGGGCTGAACTTAGGGCCCTTATGATGAAGGAATTCTGTCCTCGTCACGAGATCAGGGCCTTGGAAAGGGAATTCGACAATCTTGAGAAAGACAGCGGTGAGCATCGAGCCTACACGGACCGTTATGAGGAGTTGAGTCTGTTATGCCCAAACATGGTCACGCCTTTGGATAAGGCAATCGAAAAGTACATTGATGGCCTCCCTGACTCAATACAAGACATCGTGACCGGCAGCAACCCTACTACAGTTAGACAGGCCATTGAGCTATCTGCAACCTTGACTGAATCAAAGATCAGGAAAGGTAAACTTTTTCGAAAAGGTGACAAGAAACCGGTCGAGGGATCAAACCCAATCGAGGAATCAAAGACCATGGATGAACAGACTGGATCCCCTAAGAAGACAAAGAAGCGAAAGGCTTCTCAGAACTTTGCCATGGTTACTCACAATGATCAAGCCGTCCCCAACCAACCAGCTCAACCTCCTGCTAGGAAGCCATACAACGGAACTGCACCCTTGTGCAACCAATGTGGCCTACATCATCATGCTGCTGTGAAGTGCCGCAAATGCCAAACTTGCGGACTTATAGGCCATACAGCAAGAGTATGCCCAGCTGCAGCTGCACCAAACCAAGCTGGCCACAACCCCGCTCACGGTCGTTTTCTACCAGGTCCTTGTTTCAACTGTGGCAAGATGGGTCATTTCCAAAGAAATTGCCCAAAGCTTGCTAATGCAAATCCGGCACAAGGATGAGCATCTGACCAACCATAAGACAACATCGTTTAGAAATAATCACGTCTTATGTATTATTTTCTTTTGTTGTAATGGTCCATGAAACAGTTGTTATCATTGTTTATAAATAAATCTTTTATTTACATTGCAATGTATTTATGAGGTTGTATGCATAAACAACATATCCCCTGCAATACCGATAATCAAGGAACCGCATTCCTTGAAGAACAGACTACCCCCAAATTTCTTCCATTGTATGATCTCTTGCGTATCCACGAAATTTCCTAAGTACCCGTTTATTCTAAGGAAAACGAAGTACAAGGCGCAAGTTACAACACTGGACGAATACCCAAAGTACCACTATAAATCCTTAATAGGGTACCTAAGGGTATTTCCGTGAATCCTAAAATTGTTGTGTTCCTTAATTCGACCATTACGTTTCTTTGTAAACAAAATCGAATTTTTGTAGATCTTCCTATCTATTCAGATAGATCCCAGAGGACATTGAAGTTCATCGACTGGTTTCCATATCCGTTCTCAATCGATAACAAATTAATAACAAATTAATAACCAAGTTAAACAACTATGTGATTATGTGCTTATGAACATTACAAGACAAACTGTGCGGACTATGCAAGGAATTACGTAATTATGGATGCATACATAATTATGGAATTTAGTGCACAGAAACCACAGCGAGCTTTGTCATGTACCTAGAAGTTAACCCTATTCATTTCCAATTCTGATGAAGTATCCGTTGAGGAAAAATGAACTAGCTATTCATTTTTCACTTCTGAAGAATATCCGTTGAGGAAATGAATATCCGTTTATCCTTCATTTCCAATTCTGAAGAATACCCGTTGAGGAAAATGACTCTGTTTGTGCATTTTCGTTCTGAAGAGTATCCGTCAAGGGAAATGAACATCCGTTTATTTAAATCCTTCATTTCCGAACCTGAGGAAACAACCGTTGAAAAATGACTCCGTTAGTTCATTTTCGTTTCTGAAGATTATCCGTTGAGGAAATGAATATCCGTTGTTTAATCCCTTCATTTCCGAACCTGAGGAAACAACCGTTGAAAACGACTCCGTTAGTTCATTTTCGTTTCTGAAGATTATCCGTTGAGGAAATGAATATCCGTTTGTCTATCCTTTTCATTTCCGTTTCTGAGGAAGCAACCGTAGAAAATGACTCCGTTTGATCATTTTCGTTTCTGAAGATTTGTCCGTTGAGGAAATGAATATCCGTTTATCCTTCATTTCCAATTCTGAAGAATACCCGTTGAGGAAAATGACTCTGTTTGTGCATTTTCGTTCTGAAGAGTATCCGTCAAGGGAAATGAACATCCGTTTATTTAAATCCTTCATTTCCGAACCTGAGGAAACAACCGTTGAAAAATGACTCCGTTAGTTCATTTTCGTTTCTGAAGATTATCCGTTGAGGAAATGAATATCCGTTGTTTAATCCCTTCATTTCCGAACCTGAGGAAACAACCGTTGAAAACGACTCCGTTAGTTCATTTTCGTTTCTGAAGATTATCCGTTGAGGAAATGAATATCCGTTTGTCTATCCTTTTCATTTCCGTTTCTGAGGAAGCAACCGTAGAAAATGACTCCGTTTGATCATTTTCGTTTCTGAAGATTTGTCCGTTGAGGAAATGAATATCCGTTTGTCTATCATTTTCATTTCCGTTTCTGAGGAGGCATCTGTTGAAAATGACTCCGTTTGTTCATTTTCGTTTCTGAAGATTTTCCGTTAAGGAAATGAATCCCCGTTTGTTTATTCCTTCATTTCCGCTTCTGAAGAATACTCGTTGAGGAAAATGACTCCGTTTGTTCATTTTCGTTCTGAAGAATGTCCGTTAAGGAAATGACAGGATTATGTTTTACATATCTCTGGTGGTTATCTGACACAAAGTCACAAATAGACTCCTACGAATTAATTTCGGGACGAAATTTCCTAAAGTAGGGGAGACTGTGACAACCTGGGTCACTGTGACCATCAAACAAATGCCAAAACCAATGAAATAATGTATTTCATACTTTGGACTTGTATAAATATGTGTATCTTTTGCACATATCAACTCATGTTCGATTTCAAGCTCTAAATCGCTTTCTGGAAGGTTATACACGCACTGATGCGTAAATATAACCAGTTTAATGTAACGAACACTCCGGAATAGTGAAATAGGCTTAACATACCTTAAATAACCTTTACATAACTTAGAAATAAGTTTTGGAAGGTTTGGTATGCCGAAATCAAGTTAATTCGCTTACAGGGACTAAAGTTGACAAACTGCGAAAGTATGCCAATTTGAACTGTAACAGACATTCCGGAACATGACCATAAGTTAAACATACCATAAATATCCTTTACATAGCTTAGAAATAGGCTTTGAGGGGTTCGGTATGCTAAAATAAACTTTTGGGTCATTCAGGGACTAAAAGTGTCAAAAAGTGCACAAGTTTGCATTTTCGCGCATAACTTACGTTCTGAATACATCTGGACATCCAAAAATTTATGTAAGCATGACTACATTATATTTTAGTGTTCTCCTTAAGAAAAATCCATGCGTCGCGTCAATTGGATCGTTTTTCGCGCTTATGCGCATTCCGCCGTAATTAAGCGAACATCGCGTTCGTACGGCCAAACGAACCAACCTCCGGCATATTTTTGAGCATGTTTTGAGTTCCCTATACTTTAACTTCATTTTAGAGCCTTGAAATGAGGTTAACGGGGTTCAAACGCATCGAAAATCGCTTAAACGGGCTGCAGGGACCATTTCTGCCAATTCTGAAAGTTTGCTGAAACAAGGGGGCAGTGGCGTAGCGCCACTGCATATAGCCTTACCAGTCGCGCTACGCGACTGCCTATTCTGGGCAGAAACATGCAGAAACTCAGTTTTTCGCATTCGGGACCAGATTCGACGTATTAACAGCTGTTAACAGCTGTTCTCCACTCCTTAATCCCATGCCACATGTTGATACCCTATGGTGAGTGGCCAATTTAGTCACCATGAGTTTCCGAAAAGTGTACGGGTTGGATCATGGCACGATATTCGACAAGCGATCTTAACGGTTCGGGTATTCCTATAAATACCCAACCACCCCCATTGCTAAAAATCACTAGAAACTTGATTTGAGAAACTCTAAGTTGAAACATTAGTTTCATACCTGAGATTTTTTAATCGAGTTTAGCATTCGGGGACCCTTCGTAAGTATTCTTTCGTTCTTTTCCTTATTTTACTGCTTTTCGAGTCAGAAAGTCAAACTTTGTTTGACTTTCAGCGTTGACCAGTAATGGTCAATGCGAAGTTCGTTTGAACTTCGCAACGTGAGTGTAATCACGTTGGTTATAGTCCCTTAGGACTATGCCTACTGATTACCACGTTGTCTAGGGTCGTAGGGTAAGCGATCTAATAAATCGCTTATACCTCGAACCCGACCCATTTGGTCGATCATTAGGATCCGACCAAACACATTAGGTGACCATAGTAGGTAGGGAATAACCTTCCAAGGTTATACCCTATGGTCACATCGTTTGAGTAGTTGTATGATAGGTAGTTTATATGCCTTAGGTAAATTACCAGAATACCCTTTTCATGTATAATTGGTAATTAAGCATATGTAACCTAAAATTTTGTCACATAACTGATTATGTAACATGTTTAGGCATATAACACTTGTCATAGGACTAGTTAGACGGTTCGTACGCGTTCTACGCGCACGATGCGTTAAAGTAGCATAAGCTACCTAAACGGGTCGTAATGGGTCGAAAGCACTCAGGTTAAGTTTCATTTAGTGTGTAGGCTTTGTTAAACCAAATGACACGAGTCTCTACACTCGTTTGGTTTACAAACCCTAATGCTACCCAATCTTCCGATCTAAGTCCGGTTAATTAACATAGTTACCTATAGTAGGTGCCGTTTGATTCCGTGATCTCTATCTTTGCTTGGTGGTTATCCTAGGACTTCTGAGCAATCTCAAGTGAGTACATAGACCCCTCTTTTACTGTTTTCCAAACTGTTTTGGGGTGGAACACATGTGCCTACTTGTTACTTTCATGCTTTCCTGTTTTAACATCATATACTGCTATGTTCGTTAGTACATTATAGTACATGATTTTATGACATTTCATGCTAGGTGTGCCCAATTGTGTGCATTACTTAGTACATCGTTTTACATGACATTTTGACATAGACATTTGACATAGACATTTCGGCATAGACATTTTAACATGATTGACATTTGATCATGCATTTCCCATAAAACATAACTTTGATTTAAACCAAGTTTTACTTCAATACATTACATTTTGTTGCATATGCTCATCCAGCATGTGAACACATTATACTACATTTTGAACCGTTGTAACCTTTTGACTATGTGAACCGTCGTAACCGTTTGATTATAGGAACCGTTTGTATCTGTGAACCGTTTGGATCTGTGAACCGTTTGTATCTGTGAACCGTTTGTATCTGTGAACCATTTGTAACTGTGAACCGTTTGTATCTGTGAACCGTTTGTATCTGTGAACCGTGTGAACCGTATTTGACCATACATAAACATTTCTACAATTGTTAAACATTACATTGTTTGGTTTGGTTAAGTGATTAAGTAACGATGCGTGTGTAATATGATACAAACATGGTGGATACGCCGCTGGTACTTCCTATATATAAGTGTTTGTATGGTATCACATAACGTAGCGTTATTTGAATCATTTCAGTTTGAGATATATAACATTTATTACAAATATCATACTTTTCACAAGACATTGTTTTACAAACAACTTATCTTATACAAATTCAGTTTACATGGTTATTCATTTAACCGTACATTATTCTTTTATCTATACATATCATCTGATCTTATCGTTTTTCAAATGATTTACAAGACAAAGCAAATAACAAGGTTCATGACTAAACATTTTCTCAAACATAAGTCATGAATCCGATTTTCACAAAACCTATGTATCTCACAGGCATTTTTATGCTGACGTACCTATTTTCACATGTGTTTTCAGGAGCTGTTGCATAAGATGATCAAGATACACATAGGCAAACTTGGGCTTTAGTGACAATAAAAGATGCAAGACTAGTTAATTATGTTGTATTTCCTTGTTTGTTAAGACATTGTAACACTTGTAATCAATAAAACGAAACTTCAATTGCCATGGATTTGAAACAATTAATTCTGTTACAACACTCCCCGATGTTTCCGCCACGTTTTGTATGTTCTACGTGGTCGGGGTGTGACAGAAAAGATGGTATCAGAGCCAATGGTTATAGGGAATTAGGTTATTAGTAATGCTTTGACCTAGTCTATAACCTTTCTAGGACCCTAACGCGAGTTTATTTGCGTTTAGTCATAAAACAATACCGTCACCTATCCTTAGGCGACGACCACAACAAGAACATAAATTTCAAAACCGCTTTGAAAACTAATCATCTGTTCTAGGATGATTGATTACAAGGTTTTGAACCCCTTTGAATTTTCAAAAAATCTCGTCAAGGTTTTGGGTTTTAAATAATGTGAACACGTGCAAACTGGAAGGGTGAATGCCTGTATTCTGGGTTTTCTGTCTAGGCAAGCACTTCGTATACATCTCATCAGACGCGAGACCAGTTGTGCTTACCTGGGAATTCTTGGGATGAGTGTTCACTTATAGGCGAGCATGTCTTCGCGATACATTATTTTTGACTCATTTACTTTGATTAGTCACTATGTGTCGTTTGTTGCTTTGTAGTAACAAACAAATGACCGCTATCCTTGCTTTCATCAAATTTGTTTCATCTCATTCTTTTCGTCTAATTCTCTCACTCGTTTCCTTTCATGTTTTCTCTTTTAGAATGCCTCCTCGACGCGAAAGCCAGATAGCGACTGCCGAATTGGCAGAAATCATTGCGCAGCAAATGGCTGCTCAATTCCCAAACCTCTTTGCTCAATGGAATCAAGCCAACAACAACAACAATGGTCCATGCAATTTCAAGAGTTTTAACTCGGCGAAACCACTCAAGTTTAGTGGTTCTGAGGGAGCGACTGGGCTTCTTCAATGGTACGAGAGCATTGAGAATACTTTCCGCCACGTGCAGTGTCCTGACAATCGCAAGGTCGAGTTTGCTTCGAGTGTGTTCCAGAAGAGAGCCCTTACGTGGTGGAACGGAGTTATGAGAGACCGTGGTGCTGAGGTTGCTCTAGCACAGACATGGGCTGAACTTAGGGCCCTTATGATGAAGGAATTCTGTCCTCGTCACGAGATCAGGGCCTTGGAAAGGGAATTCGACAATCTTGAGCAAGACAGCGGTGAGCATCGAGCCTACACGGACCGTTATGAGGAGTTGAGTCTGTTATGCCCAAACATGGTCACGCCTTTGGATAAGGCAATCGAAAAGTACATTGATGGCCTCCCTGACTCAATACAAGACATCGTGACCGGCAGCAACCCTACTACAGTTAGACAGGCCATTGAGCTATCTGCAACCTTGACTGAATCAAAGATCAGGAAAGGTAAACTTTTCCGAAAAGGTGACAAGAAACCGGTCGAGGGATCAAACCCAATCGAGGAATCAAAGACCATGGATGAACAGACTGGATCCCCTAAGAAGACAAAGAAGCGAAAGGCTTCTCAGAACTTTGCCATGGTTACTCACAATGATCAAGCCGTCCCCAACCAACCAGCTCAACCTCCTGCTAGGAAGCCATACAACGGAACTGCACCCTTGTGCAACCAATGTGGCCTACATCATCATGCTGCTGTGAAGTGCCGCAAATGCCAAACTTGCGGACTTATAGGCCATACAGCAAGAGTATGCCCAGCTGCAGCTGCACCAAACCAAGCTGGCCACAACCCCGCTCACGGTCGTTTTCTACCAGGTCCTTGTTTCAACTGTGGCAAGATGGGTCATTTCCAAAGAAATTGCCCAAAGCTTGCTAATGCAAATCCGGCACAAGGATGAGCATCTGACCAACCATAAGACAACATCGTTTAGAAATAATCACGTCTTATGTATTATTTTCTTTTGTTGTAATGGTCCATGAAACAGTTGTTATCATTGTTTATAAATAAATCTTTTATTTACATTGCAATGTATTTATGAGGTTGTATGCATAAACAACATATCCCCTGCAATACCGATAATCAAGGAACCGCATTCCTTGAAGAACAGACTACCCCCAAATTTCTTCCATTGTATGATCTCTTGCGTATCCACGAAATTTCCTAAGTACCCGTTTATTCTAAGGAAAACGAAGTACAAGGCGCAAGTTACAACACTGGACGAATACCCAAAGTACCACTATAAATCCTTAATAGGGTACCTAAGGGTATTTCCGTGAATCCTAAAATTGTTGTGTTCCTTAATTCGACCATTACGTTTCTTTGTAAACAAAATCGAATTTTTGTAGATCTTCCTATCTATTCAGATAGATCCCAGAGGACATTGAAGTTCATCGACTGGTTTCCATATCCGTTCTCAATCGATAACAAATTAATAACAAATTAATAACCAAGTTAAACAACTATGTGATTATGTGCTTATGAACATTACAAGACAAACTGTGCGGACTATGCAAGGAATTACGTAATTATGGATGCATACATAATTATGGAATTTAGTGCACAGAAACCACAGCGAGCTTTGTCATGTACCTGGAAGTTAACCCTATTCATTTCCAATTCTGATGAAGTATCCGTTGAGGAAAAATGAACTAGCTATTCATTTTTCACTTCTGAAGAATATCCGTTGAGGAAATGAATATCCGTTTATCCTTCATTTCCAATTCTGAAGAATACCCGTTGAGGAAAATGACTCTGTTTGTGCATTTTCGTTCTGAAGAGTATCCGTCAAGGGAAATGAACATCCGTTTATTTAAATCCTTCATTTCCGAACCTGAGGAAACAACCGTTGAAAAATGACTCAGTTAGTTCATTTTCGTTTCTGAAGATTATCCGTTGAGGAAATGAATATCCGTTGTTTAATCCCTTCATTTCCGAACCTGAGGAAACAACCGTTGAAAACGACTCCGTTAGTTCATTTTCGTTTCTGAAGATTATCCGTTGAGGAAATGAATATCCGTTTGTCTATCCTTTTCATTTCCGTTTCTGAGGAAGCAACCGTAGAAAATGACTCCGTTTGATCATTTTCGTTTCTGAAGATTTGTCCGTTGAGGAAATGAATATCCGTTTATCCTTCATTTACAATTCTGAAGAATACCCGTTGAGGAAAATGACTCTGTTTGTGCATTTTCGTTCTGAAGAGTATCCGTCAAGGGAAATGAACATCCGTTTATTTAAATCCTTCATTTCCGAACCTGAGGAAACAACCGTTGAAAAATGACTCCGTTAGTTCATTTTCGTTTCTGAAGATTATCCGTTGAGGAAATGAATATCCGTTGTTTAATCCCCTCATTTCCGAACCTAAGGAAACAACCGTTGAAAACGACTCCGTTAGTTCATTTTCGTTTCTGAAGATTATCCGTTGAGGAAATGAATATCCGTTTGTCTATCCTTTTCATTTCCGTTTCTGAGGAAGCAACCGTAGAAAATGACTCCGTTTGATCATTTTCGTTTCTGAAGATTTGTCCGTTGAGGAAATGAATATCCGTTTGTCTATCATTTTCATTTCCGTTTCTGAGGAAGCATCTGTTGAAAATGACTCCGTTTGTTCATTTTCGTTTCTGAAGATTTTCCGTTAAGGAAATGAATCCCCGTTTGTTTATTCCTTCATTTCCGCTTCTGAAGAATACTCGTTGAGGAAAATGACTCCGTTTGTTCATTTTCGTTCTGAAGAATGTCCGTTAAGGAAATGACAGGATTATGTTTTACATATCTCTGGTGGTTATCTGACACAAAGTCACAAATAGACTCCTACGAATTAATTTCGGGACGAAATTTCCTAAAGTAGGGGAGACTGTGACAACCTGGGTCACTGTGACCATCAAACAAATGTCAAACCAATGAAATAATGTATTTCATACTTTGGACTTGTATAAATATGTGTATCTTTTGCACATATCAACTCATGTTCGATTTCAAGCTCTAAATCGCTTTCTGGAAGGTTATACACGCACTGATGCGTAAATATAACCAGTTTAATGTAACGAACACTCCGGAATAGTGAAATAGGCTTAACATACCTTAAATAACCTTTACATAACTTAGAAATAAGTTTTGGAAGGTTTGGTATGCCGAAATCAAGTTAATTCGCTTACAGGGACTAAAGTTGACAAACTGCGAAAGTATGCCAATTTGAACTGTAACAGACATTCCGGAACATGACCATAAGTTAAACATACCATAAATATCCTTTACATAGCTTAGAAATAGGCTTTGAGGGGTTCGGTATGCTAAAATAAACTTTTGGGTCATTCAGGGACTAAAAGTGTCAAAAAGTGCACAAGTTTACATTTTCGCGCATAACTTACGTTCTGAATACATCTGGACATCCAAAAATTTATGTAAGCATGACTACATTATATTTTAGTGTTCGCCTTAAGAAAAATCCATGCGTCGCGTCATTTGGATCGTTTTTCGCGCTTATGCGCATTCCGCCGTAATTAAGCGAACATCGCGTTCGTACGGCCAAACGAACCAACCTCCGGCATATTTTTGAGCATGTTTTGAGTTCCCTATACTTTAACTTCATTTTAGAGCCTTGAAATGAGGTTAACGGGGTTCAAACGCATCGAAAATCGCTTAAACGGGCTGCAGGGACCATTTCTGCCAATTCTGAAAGTTTGCTGAAACAAGGGGGCAGTGGCGTAGCGCCACTGCATATAGCCTTACCAGTCGCGCTACGCGACTGCCTATTCTGGGCAGAAACATGCAGAAACTCAGTTTTTCGCATTCGGGACCAGATTCGACGTATTAACAGCTGTTCTCCACTCCTTAATCCCATGCCACATGTTGATACCCTATGGTGAGTGGCCAATTTAGTCACCATGAGTTTCCGACAAGTGTACGGGTTGGATCATGGCACGATATTCGACAAGCGATCTTAACGGTTCGGGTATTCCTATAAATACCCAACCACCCCCATTGCTAAAAATCACTAGAAACTTGATTTGAGAAACTCTAAGTTGAAACATTAGTTTCAAACCTGAGATTTTTTAATCGAGTTTAGCATTCGGGGACCCTTCGTAAGTATTCTTTCGTTCTTTTCCTTATTTTACCGCTTTTCGAGTCAGAAAGTCAAACTTTGTTTGACTTTCAGCGTTGACCAGTAATGGTCAATGCGAAGTTCGTTTGAACTTCGCAACGTGAGTGTAATCACGTTGGTTATAGTCCCTTAGGACTATGCCTACTGATTACCACGTTGTCTAGGGTCGTAGGGTAAGCGATCTAATAAATCGCTTATACCTCGAACCCGACCCATTTGGTCGATCATTAGGATCCGACCAAACACATTAGGTGACCATAGTAGGTAGGGAATAACCTTCCAAGGTTATACCCTATGGTCACATCGTTTGAGTAGTTGTATGATAGGTAGTTTATATGCCTTAGGTAAATTACCAGAATACCCTTTTCATGTATAATTGGTAATTAAGCATATGTAACCTAAACTTTTGTCACATAACTGATTATGTAACATGTTTAGGCATATAACACTTGTCATAGGACTAGTTAGACGGTTCGTACGCGTTCTACGCGCACGATGCGATAAAGTAGCATAAGCTACCTAAACGGGTCGTAATGGGTCGAAAGCACTCAGGTTAAGTTTCATTTAGTGTGTAGGCTTTGTTAAACCAAATGACACGAGTCTCTACACTCGTTTGGTTTACAAACCCTAATGCTACCCAATCTTCCGATCTAAGTCCGGTTAATTAACATAGTTACCTATAGTAGGTGCCGTTTGATTCCGTGATCTCTATCTTTGCTTGGTGGTTATCCTAGGACTTCTGAGCAATCTCAAGTGAGTACATAGACCCCTCTTTTACTGTTTTCCAAACTGTTTTGGGGTGGAACACATGTGCCTACTTGTTACTTTCATGCTTTCCTGTTTTAACATCATATACTGCTATGTTCGTTAGTACATTATAGTACATGATTTTATGACATTTCATGCTAGGTGTGCCCAATTGTGTGCATTACTTAGTACATCGTTTTACATGACATTTTGACATAGACATTTGACATAGACATTTCGGCATAGACATTTTAACATGATTGACATTTGATCATGCATTTCCCATAAAACATAACTTTGATTTAAACCAAGTTTTACTTCAATACATTACATTTTGTTGCATATGCTCATCCAGCATGTGAACACATTATACTACATTTTGAACCGTTGTAACCTTTTGACTATGTGAACCGTCGTAACCGTTTGATTATAGGAACCGTTTGTATCTGTGACCGTTTGGATCTGTGAACCGTTTGTATCTGTGAACCGTTTGTATCTGTGAACCGTGTGAACCGTATTTGACCATACATAAACATTTCTACAATTGTTAAACATTACATTGTTTGGTTTGGTTAAGTGATTAAGTAACGATGCGTGTGTAATATGATACAAACATGGTGGATACGCCGCTGGTACTTCCTATATATAAGTGTTTGTATGGTATCACATAACGTAGCGTTATTTGAATCATTTCAGTTTGAGATATATAACATTTATTACAAATATCATACTTTTCACAAGACATTGTTTTACAAACAACTTATCTTATACAAATTCAATTTACATGGTTATTCATTTAACCATACATTATTCTTTTATCTATACATATCATCTGATCTTATCGTTTTTCAAATGATTTACAAGACAAAGCAAATAACAAGGTTCATGACTAAACATTTTCTCAAACATAAGTCATGAATTCGATTTTCACAAAACCTATGTATCTCACAGGCATTTTTATGCTGACGTACCTATTTTCACATGTGTTTTTCAGGAGCTGTTCCATAAGATGATCAAGATACACATCGGCAAACTTGGGCTTTAGTGACAATAAAAGATGCAAGACTAGTTAATTATGTTGTATTTCCTTGTTTGTTAAGACATTGTAACACTTGTAATCAATAAAACGAAACTTCAATTGCCATGGATTTGAAACAATTAATTCTGTTACAACACTCCCCGATGTTTCCGCCACGTTTTGTATGTTCTACGTGGTCGGGGTGTGACACAGACCACGACACCGCTATGTCTGCTGCACCATCTCCTCCACACGACCCCGAGCCTGGTCCTGAGCTAGAGCTTGTTTCTCTTGGTCAGCCTGATGTTGCACCTATCAACCCTAAGCCAATTCCTGATCATGACCATGTCCCATTTGGATTACCTGATGTTGCACCTCTTATTCCTGACCCAGTTCCTGCACCTGTTGATTTTCCTCTTGCTGAGCCATTTATTCCTCCGCCCGCACCCGCTGATCTTGCTCCTCTCCTTCCTGTAGAGTCCGATGTATCGCACTAATTTACCTATTACTTTCTTACAGGACATCCCTGCACCCCGACCAGGGGAAGGTACTTTGGGCCAGCCCCCGAGATTCGATCCTTTTGCTTCAGCAGCTTTTCCTCCGATTTCTCAGTCTGCACCATTTGCTCCCTTTACATCTACACCGCTTGACGAGCCAATCCGATGGTTCCCACCATACTCTATGCCGATTTCAGACCCCTATCATCCCTCTCATTTTGTTGGCTACACACGGGATGAGTTACTTTTATCGCTTCAGTTACAATTTGAGGTTTTGAGCCGTAGAGTTTTGGAGCTTGAGCTGACTCCACGTCCCCCACCTTTCCCCTGTTAGTCTACTTGTGTTTCCCCACATTCATCACCGTCTCCTTTTGCACATCCACCTGCTGCTCTTACACCTTTTCCAGGTTTTGATGCTCGTTTCCTTACTGTCGAGCAGCAGATCAGTTATTTGCTTCGCCGTGTATACGAGCTCGAGAAGGAGCTTGCACATGTTCGCAGCTTGCTTTTCTTCCCTCCTCCTGCACCTCCACCATCAGCATAGTTGGTTTTTGGTTTTATGCAGATTGCATTACTTTTGGTGAGAGCACTACTACTGACTCGAGATTGTGAAGACTTTTGAAGACCACTTTTGACCATGTTATTTTTGTATATTGACAGACTTATTAGACAAGGGTAGTGTGACCCTGTGTCCCTTTTGATGTGATACACTTTGTAAACAATTTAACTGTGGTCGATGATTAATGAAAGCTCAATCGTCATGTCCTCACTAAACACTTTGATGATTTACATGTTTGTGTTATGACTATGTCGTTGCATGATTGCTTGCTATGATGAATGCTATTATATATAAGTACTATTTATTTATTTAACAAATAAGACCTGACCCATCCAATCTTTTTCCTAGAGATCAGCCAAAGGCATGGGCGAAAGTGGTATGGTCGTCTTTCAATATTCCGAAACATTCTTTCATGTGTTGGCTTATTTTCAAGAATAAACTTTGGACTCAAGATAGGATTTTGAGGTGGAATCATGAAGTTACGGGATCTATGAATCTTATGTGCTGCTTGTTATGCTTCTCGGAGATAGAGACTCATGAGCATTTGTTTTTCGAATGCCCATACTCGAAATCGGTATGGCATAAAGTTCGGCAGAAAGTTAACATGGAATCGGTTAAAGAATCTTGGGGTGACATTTCGGCTTGGTTGATTTCTAGAGCTAAGTCGAAGTCAGTTATGTCTGTTGCTGGTAGATTGGTGGTTGCGGCTGCAGCTTATGCTATTTGGAGTGAACGAAACTCCAAATTTTTTAATAACCGATTGAGACCTCCAGAAAAGGTGGCGGAACACATAATCAGCACAGTCCGAGCTAAGTTAATCTCTTTCAAGTATAAACAAACGGCTAATGTTAAGTGTTTTTTGGAAGAGTGGAAGATGGATAAGGAAGATTTCTTGGATGAAGATTGAAGACAAATGTTTTATTTGTTTTTGATGTAATTGGTTGTGTCCTTGGTTTCTTTTTGTTGAACTCTTTAGTGGTATGCCACTAAGAGAACTAGAGGGTATTTTCAGCCTTCTACTTGTTTGTTTTTGATATGTTATAAAAATCACCGGGGTAACCCTTTACCCAAAAAAAAAAGATGCCGCCGCGAAGGAACACTGATACCAACAATCCTCTGCCGACTACAGAGGCGGAATTACAAGAGCGCATCTCACAGACCATCGCACAACACGAGGCCCTTCGCTCCGAACACAGCGGAGGTACCTCAGGGAATAACCCACCTAACGGTAATGTTTAAGTCACCTAAGACACATTACAATACGTTTGGACATTTCCAAAGTGTGCTTTGCTAATGCTTTCTATTAATGATGTTGCTTGTGTACAGGCTGTACCTATAAGCAGTTTTTGGACTGCAAGCCTCTAAACTTCGACGACACTGGGGGTGTCGTAGCTTTTGTGAGATGGGTTGAGAAGACGGATTCTGTTGTGCGAATGAGTAAATGTGCTCCAGAGCATCAAGTCACGTACATTTCTGGACTGTTTCTAGATGGGGCTCTGTCATGGTGGAACCTTCAGGTTCAAACTTTGGGTGAGGCTGCGGCGTATGCTTTGACGTGGGATGAATTGAAAGAGCTGATGCGAAAGAAGTATTGTTCTCAAGCCGAAATCCAGAAATTGGAAACTAAATTATGGAATTTGAAAATGGAAGGTCCTAAGGTAGCTGAGTATGTGCAGAGGTTCCATGATTTATCCAGGGTGGTTCCTTACTTAGTAGAGCCGGAGTTTAAGAGGATAGAACATTTCATCTGGGATTTGGCACCTCAGATTCTCAGCATGGTAACTGCTTCTAAGCCTCTAACCATTACTGAGGCAATCGACTTGAGTGTGACACTGATAGAAGAAGCAGTCAGGTTAGGCAAGTTCTCGATTTCTGAGGCCAAGAAGAAAGAGACTCATGTAGAGTCGTTTGGGGAGAACAAGATAAAGTTCACAAACTTCAAGAAAGGTACTCAAGGGAACAACAACAGTGCTAACAAGCGGAGAGATGCTAACCAGCCAGCCGAGGTCAGGACTGGTGCTACAAATGCTGAGAACAAAGGAAGAGGGTATATGGTGTCACACCCCGACCACGTATAACATACAAGACGTGGCGGAAAACGTCGGGGAGTGTTGTAACAGAATTAATTGTTTCATAACCATGGCATCCAAAGTTGTATTTTATTTATCAACACAAGAGTTACATTGTCTTAAACAAAAACAAGAGTGCAAAACATAATTAAACTAAGTCTATCTTCATTTTATGCCTCTAAGGCACATGTCCGCCCTAGTGTCCCTGATCAACATCCTATGCAAAAGCTCCTGAAAACACATGTGAAAATAGGTACGTCAGCATAAAAATGCCTGTGAGATACATAGGTTTTGTGAAAATAGGATTCATGACTTATAAGTTTAGGAAAAATTGTTTAATAACAGTCAGTCATGAACCTTGTAAGTTGTTTTGTTTTGTAAATCATAAAAAAACAATGATATGTATAAGTAAGAGAATAATGTAAGGTTAAATGAATAACCAAGTAAAATGAGTTTGTATATGTCACACCCCGACCACGTGTAACATACAAAACGTGGCGGAAACGTCGGGGAGTGTTGTAACAGAATTATTGTTTCACAACCATGGCATATAAAGTTATATTTTATTTATTAAACAAGAGTGTTACATTGTCTTAAACAGGAAACATAGAGTTTATAACATAATTAAACAAGTCTATCTCCAGTTTTAGTCTCTAAGGCACAGGTCCGCCCTAGTGTCACGATCAACATCCTACGGAAAAGCTCCTGAAAACACATGTGAAAATAGGTACGTCAGCATAAAAATGCCTGTGAGATACATAGGTTTATGAAAATAAGGTTCATGACTTATGTTTGAGAAAATGTTTAGTCATGAACCCCGTACTTTGCTTTGTCTTGTAAAGTATTTGAAAAACGATAGGATCAGATGATATGTATAAGTAAATGTAAGGTTAAATGAATAACCAAGAAAAATGAGTTTGTATAAAATAAGTTGTTTTATAAATCAATGTCTTGTGAAGATAAGTTGTTTATGTAAAACGTAATATGTCAAATATTGAAATGATTTAAGTAACGCTACAACATGTAATATCATACAAACACTTGTTTATAGGAAGTACCAGCGGCGTATCCACCATGTTTGTATCATATTACAGACGCCTCGTTACTCAAATCACTTACTCCAACCAACCATCAATGTAAATTGTTCATGTATAAATGAATTGTCATGTGATAATGTGTAAACCATATCGAAATGTCTATGTTCAATGTAAACCACTAAATGTGTATATCACTGTCAAAATGTTTATGTTCAATGTAGATTATGTAATGTGTAACCAGAAATGTCATGTATGGTAAGTGAAATGTATCAACTAAACCATATGTAAAATGCACAACAACAAGGTATTGAAGTAAAACACAGTTTAAATCAAAGTTATGTTTTGTGTAATAAATGCATGCTTTACTGATACAAACATCTATGCGGTATTGTTAAAATGCATACATCCAAGCCTTGAGACTGTGGCGATAAACCCTTAAACAAATTAAAGGTTTATCTAAGTTATGTATATCGAATTCGGTCATTCCTTTCATCCCCATACCCAGGATGTCCGGAACGGGAGTTGTCAATTCCTATGGTACCACTACCTACTAACGAACGGCGTAGCTAATGTTAATGAATGTATTGTTCCATGTTAAACAAACCAAATGCCATAACCAAAATGTAAGCATGTGAAAACGATGCACTAAGTATGTAATCAAATGAACATACGTAGCGTGAAGTGTAATGAAAAACGATGTACTAAGTAATGCACACAATGGGCACACCTAGCATGAAATGTAATGTAAAACGATGTACTAAGTAATGCACACAATGGGCACACCTAGCATGAAATGTAATGTAAAACAATGTACTAAGTAATGCACACAATGGGCACACCTAGCATAAGATGTAATGAAATCATGTACTATAATGTACAACGAACATAGCATGTATATGATGTGAAAACAGGAAAGCATGAAAGTAACAAGTAGGCACATGTGTTCCACCCCAAAACAGTTTGGAAAACAGTAAAAGAGGGGTCTATGTACTCACTTGAGATTGTTCAGTAGTCATAAGATAACCACCAAGCAATGCTAGAGATCTCGGAATCAAACGGCACCTAATATAGGTAACTATGTTAATAAACCGGACCTAAATCGGAAGATCGGGTAGCATGAGGGTTTGTAAACCAAACGAGTATTGAGACTCGTGTAGTATGGTTAAACAAAGCCTACATACTAATTGAAACCTAACATAATTGATTACGACCCATTACGACCCGTTTAGGTAGCTTATGCTACTTTAACGCGTCGTTCGCGTGAAACGCGTTCGGACCGCCTAACTAGCCCTATGACAAGTGTTATATGCCTAAACATGTTACATAATCAGTTATGTGACAAAGGTTTAGGTTACATATGCTTAATTACCAATTATACATGAAAAGGGTATTCTGGTAATTTACCTAAGGCATATAAACTACCTATCATACAATTACTCAAACGATGTGACCATAGGGTATAACCTCGGAAGGTTATTCCCTACCTACTATGGTCACCTAATGTGTTTGGTCGGATCCTAATGATCGACCAAATGGGTCGGGTTCGAGGTATAAGCGATTTATTAGATCGCTTACCCTACGACCCTAGACAACGTGGTAATCAGTAGGCATAGTCCCAAGGGACTATAACCAACGTGATTACACTCACGTTGCGAAGTTCAAACGAACTTCGCATTGACCATAAGCTGGTCAACGCTGAAAGTCAAACAAAGTTTGACTTTCTGACTCGAAAAGCAATAAAATAAAGAAAAGAACGAAAGAATACTTACGAAGGGTCCCCCGAATGCTAATTTCGATCCGAGAATCTCAGGTATGAAACAATGGTTTCAACTTAGAGTTTCTAAGATCAAAATTCTAGTGGTTTAAGCAATGGGGTGATGGGGTATTTATAGTTTTCGGGCCACCGTTGAGATCGTTTCATGGAAACCGTGCTTTAATCGTATCCGTACAAGTGTTGGAACCTTATGGTGACTAAAAGATGATCCTTATCAGCTGACTAGACAATTGAGAATGTGTGGTGGTGGATCAAACAGCTGCAATCTGCTGTTAGAAACATTTAACCTGGTCAGAAGGTCGGACGCGGCCCGCGTGGGAAAGCACAGAAACTGAGGCGGGCCGCCTGGGCTGCTCAGATCAGAAATAAGTTTTAGAATCTACAGTTTTGGTCCCTGCACGTGTTTAAGGCCATTTCCGACACTTCTAAGGCCCGTAAAGCCAACTTTAAGGCCCTAAAATGATGCCTAAACATTGTGGACATGAAACATGCTCAAAAATATGCCGGATGTTGGTTCGTTTGGTCATACGAACGCGATGTTCGCTTAATTACGACGGAATGCGCATAAGCGCGAAAAACGATCCAAATGACGCAACGAATGGATTTTTGGCAAGCCAAACACTAAAGCATAATATAGTCATGCTTACATAAATTTTTGGATGTCCGTATGTATTCAGAACGTGAATTATGCGCGAAAGTGCAAACTTGTGCACTTTTTGACACTTTTAGTCCCTGAATGACCCAAAAGTTTATTTTAGCATACCGAACCCCTCAAAGCCTATTTCTAAGCTATGTAAAGGATATTTATGGTATGTTTAACTCATGCTCATGTTCCGGAATGTCTGTTACAGTTCAAATTGGCATACTTTCGCAGTTTGTCAAGTTTAGTCCCTGTAAGCGAATTAACTTGTTTTTGCCATACCAAAGCCTTCAAAACTTATTTCTAAGTTATTTAAAGGTTATTTAAGGTATGTTAAGCATATGTTGATGTTCCGGAGTATTTTTCGCGTTAAACTGAGTACGTTTATGCATCAGTTTGCGTATAACTTTCCAGAAAGCGATGTAGAGTTTGAAATTGAACAAAAGTCAAAACATGAAAAATGTAAAACACAACCAAACAAACATTGGGATCAAATAACATTGTTTTATTGATAATAGAACTGTTCACAATGATTACAAGCACAGATGTTACAGCATAAGATAAGTTGTTTTGTAAATCAATGTCTTGTGAAGATAAGTTGTTTATGTAAAACGTAATATGTCAAATATTGAAATGATTTACGTAACGCTACGACATGAAATATCATACAAACACTTATTTATAGGAAGTACCAGCGGCGTATCCACCATGCTTGTATTATATTACACACGCCCCGTTACTCGAATCATTTACCCAAACCAACCATCAATGTAAATTGTTCATGTATAAATGAATTTGTCATGTGTTAATGTGTAACCCATATTGAAATGTCTATGTCCAATGTAAACCACTAAATGTGTATATCAATGTCAAAATGTTTATGTTAATGTAGATCATGTAATGTTTACCCAAAAATATCATGTATGGTATGTGAAATATATCAACTAAACCATATGTAAAATGCACAAAAGCAAGGTATTGAAGTAAAACATGGTTTAAATCAAAGTTATGTTTTGTGTAACAAATGCATGCTTTACTGATACAAACATTTATGCGGTATTGTGAAAATGCATACATCCAAGCCTTGAGACTGTGGTGATAAACCCTTAAACAAATTAAAGGTTTATCTAAGTTATGTATATCGAATTCGGTCATTCCTTCCAATCCAAACAAACCCAGGATTTCAGGAACAGGAGTGGTCAATTCCTATGGTACCACTACCTACTAACGAACGGCGTAGCTAATGTTAATGAATGTATTGTTCCATTGTAAACAACCCAAATGTCATACCAAAATGTAAACATGTGATGAAAGCAACTGTACTAAGTATGCACACAATGGGCATACATAGCATGAAATGTAATGTAAAACAATGTACTAAGTACGCACACAATGGGCATACATAGCATGAAATGTAATGTAAAACAATGTACTAAGTACGCACACAATGGGCATACATATCATGAAATGTAATGTAAAACAATGTACTAAGTACGCACACAATGGGCATACATAGCATGAAATGTAATGAAATCATGTACTATAATGTACTAACGAACATAGCAGGCATATGATATGAAAGCATGAAAGTAACAAGTAGGCACATGTGTTTCACCCCAAAATGTTTGGAAAACAGTAAAAGAGGGGTCTATGTACTCACTTGAGATTGCTCAGAAGTCCTAAGATAACCACCAAGCAATGCTAGAGATCACGGAATCAAACGGCACCTAATATAGGTAACTATGTTAATAAACCGGGCCTAATATCGGAGGATCGGATAGAATGAGGGTTTGTAAACCAAACGAGTATGGAGACTCGTGTAATATGGTTTAACAAAGCCCACATACTAAAACGAAACTTAACCTAAGTGTTTGTGACCCATTACGACCCGTTTAGGTAGCTTAGGCTACTTTAACGCGTCGTTCGCGTAAAACGCGTTCGGAACGCCTAACTAGTCCTATGACAAGTAAAATATGCCATAACATGTCTAATATGGTTGTCAAATCAGTTTAGATGTCAAAAGTTATGTTACATATGTTTAAAACGAATTTTGGCATCAAAGGGGTATTTTGGTAATTTACCTAAGGCATATAAACTACCTATCATACAACTACTTAAACGAAGCGACCATAAGGTATAACCTCGGAGGGTTATTCCCTATATACTATGGTCACCTAATGTGTTTGGTCGGATCCTAATGATCGACCAAATGGGTCGAGTTCGAAGGTATACGCGATTTATTAGATCGCTTACCCTTACGACCCTAGACAACGTGGTAATCAGTAGGCATAGTCCCAAGGGACTATAACCATCGTGATTACAATCACGTTGCGAAGTTCAAACGAACTTCGCATTGACCATAAACTGGTCAACGCAGAAAGTCAAACAAAGTTTGACTTTCGGACTCGAAAAGCAATAAAAGAACGAAAGAATACTTACGAAGGGTCCCCGAATGCTAATCTAGATCAAAATAGCTCAGGTATGAAACAAAGGTTTCAACTTAGAGCACATTAGATCAGATTCTTGTGAGGAAAAGTGAAGGGTGGAGGTGGGTATTTATAGTTTTCGGTTCACCGTTAGGATCATTTCTTGGAAAAGGGGGCACGATCTAAGCCGTACACTTGTTGAAAAGTTGTGGTAACTCATTTGCCATCCACCATAAGAGTTTGACACTTGGCACTTGGGCTTTGGAGAGTGTTAAGGGCTGTTAACAGCTGTAAAAAAACGTTTTGCTGCATCTGGCCCCTACTTACGGACCTAGTTTGGCAGATTTACAGTTTCAGTCCCTGCAACCTCAAAACTTGGTTTTCGATGCGTTTTTTTTACACGTTTAAGCCCTGTTAACCCCATTTCAAAGCTCTAAAATGAAGTTAAAGTATAGGGAACTTAAAATGTGTTCAAAAATATCTCGGGTGTCGGTTCGTTTAGCCGCACGGTTACGTTGTTCGGTTAATTACGACGGAATGCGCATAAGCGCGAAAAATGATCCAAATGGCGTGACGAATGGATTTTTCTTATGCCAAACACTAAAATAAAATATTTTAGTGCTTACATAAATTTTTGGATGTCCGGATGTATTCAGAACGTAAGTTATGCGCGAAAATGCAAACTTGTGCACTTTTTTGACGCTTTTAGTCCCTGAATGACCCCAAAAGTTTATTTTAGCATACCGAACCCCTCAAAGCCTATTTCTAAGCTATGTAAAGGATATTTATGGTATGTTTAACTTATGGTCATGTTCCGGAATGTTCGTTACAGTTCAAATTGGCATACTTTCGCAGTTTGTCAAGTTTAGTCCCTGTAAGCGAATTAACTTGTTTTTGCCATACCAAAGCCTTCAAAACTTATTTCTAAGTTATGTAAGGGTTATTTAAGGTATGTTAAGTATATGTTGATGTTCCGGAGTATTTGTCGCATTAAACTGGCTACGTTTACGCACCAGTTTGCGTATAACTCTCTAGAAAGTGATATAGAGTTTGAAATTGAATAAAAGTCAAAACATGAAAAATGTAAAACATAACCAAACAAACATTGGGATCAAATGACATTGTTTTATTGATAATGGTACGGTTCATAATGATTACAAGCACAGATGTTACATATGGGCACTCTGCCCAAGTGTGATGTATGTCAGTTTCATCATGTCGGTCAGTGCAGGTTTAGGAAGTGTGGTAACTGTGGAAGGAATGGTCATTCTAAGGAAACGTGTTAGGTCGGAGCTGGTCATGGGAATGGTGGGCAAGGAGGAAATGGTAATGGTAATGGTAACCGTGGTGAAAATGGTTATGGGAACATAAATCAGGGAGGAAATGGAAACAGGAATGGAAATGGAAATCAGGCGGGAAATGGAAACCGCAGGGGAAATAATAACAACAATCAAGGTAGAAACGGGAATGAACGCGGTCAAGGATGTTACGGTTGTGGTGAAATAGGACATTGTATGCGGGATTGCCCAAAGAATAACCAAGCTCGTGGAAGAGTGTTCAACATTGGAGCTAGGGAAGCTCGCCAGGATCCGAACATAGTTACTGGTACGTTCCCTATTAACCAACATTTTGCATCTGTGCTATTTGATACCGGTGCCGATTATAGCTTCGTATCTCTAGAGTTTATGGATATACTTGGTTTAGTAGCAAGTAAGTTAGATATCCCGTACTCGATAAAACTAGCTAATGGAAGGCTAGTAGAAGCCAATGAAGTGATTAGAGGCTGTGTTATAGTGCTTGGAGAGCGTGAGTTTTCGATAGATCTTCTGCCAGTCGAATTGGGAAGCTTCGACGTCGTAGTTGGGATGGATTGGTTGTCGAGTAATCGTGTTGAGATTGTATGCCATGAGAAGATTATCGGCATCCTGATGGCGAATGAAGAGACGATCGTAATTCATGGGGAGAAGCATGATACGCCTCTACGGATTATTAGTTGCCTGAAAGCATGGAAGTTCCTACGTAAAGGATGTGTTGCCTTCTTAGCACATGTCATTGATAAAGAGGCCGAAGAACCGAAGCTCGAAGATATCCCTGTGGTAAGGAAATATCCTGAAGTCTTCCCCGAAGACTTGCCAGGATTACCGCCTCAACGACAAGTCGAATTCCACATTGACTTGGTTCCAGGCACCGCGCCTGTAGCCAAGGCACCTTATCGACTTGCGCCTTCAGAGATGCAAGAGTTATCAACGCAGCTTCAGGAGCTACTAGATAAAGGATTCATTCTGCCGAGCTTCTCGCCTTAGGGAGCTCCAGTGCTGTTCGTCATGTGACAATTGTGCTCTGTAAACGATGTACGATTTAAGACAATATCATTTATCAATAAAACAATGTGTTTTGGTATTAATATATGTGTATTTGTGTTTGACGATTTTACGATTTGATTCTAATTCGATTTCAAGCTTTAAATCGCTTTCTGGAAAGTTATACGCAAACTGATGCATAAACGTAATCAGTTTAACGGGATAAACACTCCGGAATAGTGACACAGGCATAACATACCTTAAATAACCTTTACATAACTTAGAAATAAGTTTTGGAGGGTTTGGTGTGTCGAAAACAAGTTTATTCGATTGTAGGGACTATTTGCGACAAACTGCGAAAGTATGCCGACTCGTATAGTAACGAACATTCCGGAACTTGATCATAAGATAAAAATATCCTAAATATCTTTTATATAGCTTAGAAATAAGCTTTGAGGGGTTCGGTGTGCAAAAATAAACTTATTTGATCAATAGGGACTAAAAGCGCCAAAAAGTGCATAAGTTTGCATTTACGCGCATATCTTACGTTCTGAACATATTCGGGCATCCAAAAAATTTTGTAATCATTAAAATATTTTATTTTAGTGATTGGAATGCAAAAATACCATTCGTCGTGTAATTTGGATCGATTTCGCGTCCGTTCGAGTTTTCATCGTAACTAAATGAACCGACATCCGAGATGTTTTCAAGCATATTTCATGTTCCCTATGCTTTAACTTCATTGTAGATCCTTGAAATTGGGTTAACGGGGATTAAACGTGTCGAAAATCAAGTTTTAAGCATGCAGGGACCATTTCTGCCAAAATTTGAAACTTAGAACAGACTAGCCTCGCGCCATGCGCCAGCCCAGGTTGTTCCTGGCGCGTCACGTGAGGGAGACTATTTCCAGAATAACCAGTTTTCAGCAAACAACAGCTGAATCGTAGTTTTAATCCTTGGTTTTTCAATTCTATGAGCTGGTTTGTGTCTTTTGCAAGTTGCCCAATCATAGATTAACAAGTGTAAGGTCAAGATTGAGCCTCATAACACATGGAATAATCTTGTTGATCCAAACTTTCTATAAATAGCTTGGGTTTTCAACCTTCATTCCTTGCTCATTTGCATTTTATGCTCTCATCTGATCATTGAAGCTATCCCTCTGGTTGAAGGCTTCAATCTTTAGTTTTCTTGTTCCCATCTTCAAGCTTGGACCCTTTGTAAGCTTCTTTCATGCTTGTTTATGCTTTTCAAGCATGAAAGTCAAACAGTGTTTGACTTTCTGCTTTGACCATGAATTTGTCAACACAAAGTTCGTTTAAACTTTGCAACGTGAGCGTAATCACGATGGTTATAGTCCCTTGTGACTATACCTACTGATTACCACGTTGATTAGTCGAAGTGACGAATCAAAGTTTCGGTCAAAATGTCGTTTATGCGCATTTTGCGACGAAGCTATTTTCGGGTATCAAAACACTTTGTTTTGATATCTAACCTGTTTTCTAACTTAGTTAAACATGCTTTAACATGTTTAACTCGTCACCTTTAGTCTAGTGCTTGTATAGGGTCGTAAGTCAAGCGGTCTTGACAACCGCTTAGACTTTCGAATCCGACCCGTTTGGTCGATCATTAGGATCCGACCAAGCATATCTTCTGACCATAGTTGTATAGGGAATAACCTTCCGAGGTTATACCTTATGGTCACTTAGTTTAATTAGTTGTATAATAGGTAGTTTATATGTCTTAGGAAAATGACCAAAATGCCCTTTTCTTGCATAATTTGATTTTAAGCATATGTAACCTAACTTTTGTCACTTAAAATAATTATGCAACATATTTAAACATGTTAGGGCATATAATACTTGTCATAGGACTAGTTAGACGCCTCGAACGCGCAATCGCGCGAATGACGCGTTAAAGTAGCATAAGCTACCTTAACGGGCCATAACTGGCCGTAAGCACTTAGGATAGGTTCCGATTTAGAATGTAGGCTTTGTTAAACCATATCACATGAGTTCCAATACTCATTTGGTTTACGAGACCTCATTCTATCCGATCTCCCGATTTAGGTGTCGATTTATTAACTTAGCGATCTGATTACTAGGTGCCACTTGATTTCCTTGGTTTGCTCGAGCTTTGTTAGTTCATTTAATCAAGGATACTTTGCACTACAATGTGAGTACATAGATCCCCTATTTTACCATTTTCAATTATTTTGGGGTGATTCATATGTGTTAAACGAATTCGATGCTTTCAACGACGATTTCAAAAACGAATACTATGGTTTATATTAAACATAACGATTTCGATAATGGGAACGAACTTTTTGGGACGTAATTACATAACGAATGACATTCATTAGCTTTGCCCGAGCCGACCAGTAGTATGTTATGGTACTATAGGATCTGACAAATCCCGTAATCAAACTATCACCATGGTTATGTGTGGGGATATGTGGGTAACGACAAAACCTGATGATTGTTAACTTACCCTTTGGTGGTTTGTTAATACGAGTTGAACGATGGACGAGTTACGAAGATTTGAATGTATTCACGAGACGACCAAAAGTTAGTTTTCACAATTAAAACATGAACGATTTGAACAATTGAACGATTGAAACGATAGAACGATTTAAACGATTTGAATGAGTTAAACAAACTGAACGAACGATTGGTTTTTGGTATGTGTTTAGATAACGGGACAGGTGTAATGTGATAAAAGCATGGTAGATACGCCGCTAGTACTTCTTATATATAAGTGCGTTTATCATATTACATTCCGTGGTGTGATTTAGTTCACTTCGACGAACGATTTTAAACGATGTCATGCAACGATGTTTACTATACGATATAAACCATACGTGTTTTATTACGAGAACGATTTACAATTTGGTTTACATAAACGAATGTTTTGGGTTAAGATTCATGGCAACGAGATTTTATAAACTATAACCAACTTATTTGAGCTGGTTATCTCATATTGCAATACCAAACTCTTTTCAAAACAAGGTTTTCAACTATCGACTCTTGTAGTCAAACGAGGTATTGCTACATGTAAACGAGCCATGAATCTGACACTCTCACAAAACCTATGTGCTCGCCGGCATTTCTTTGCTGACTTTATTTTCACATATGTTTCAGGTGGTGTTGAATGATGTTGATTGCTACTAGGATGCATGCTCACTTAGGATCGGACGAGGCCTTAGTGACTTAATAACGATGATAGACGATATATGAACTTGTTTGTTATGTTTCAAAACAATGTAAATGGTTAATATTTAAATAAAACGAAACTTTGTAATCCATGGTTGTGAAACAATAATTCTGTCGCTCCACTCCCCGATGTTTCCGCCACGGTTTGTTGTTTTACGCGGTCGGGGTGTGACAGAAGAGTTGGTATCAGAGCTCATGGTTATAGGGAATTAGGTTATTAGTAATGTTTTGACCTAGACTATAACTTTTCTAGGACCTTAACACAGGTTTTCTTGCGTTTAGATTTTAAAACAATACCGTCACCTATCTTTAGGTGATAACCACAACGAGAACACAATAATAAATCCGCTTTGAAAATCAATCACCTATTCTTAGGTGATTTGTTATAAGGTTTTGAACCTTCAAAGTTTCCAAAATGATTTTGAAAATAATCACCCACCCTTGGATGATTCGTTTTTGGCTTAGTATCTCGTCAAAGTTTGGGTCTAGATAATGTGAACACGTGCAATCTGGAAGGGTTGATGCCTGTATCCCGAGTTATCTGTCTAAGGTTAGAGTGTTCATACAAATCCATATAATCGGACCAATCACTCTTACCTGGGAACTCTTGGGGCGAGTGTCCACTTATCGGCTAAAGCATGTCTTCGCGATACATTATATTGACCCATTTACTTTGATTAGTCACTGTGTCTCGTTTGTTTGTTCGAGGTAACGAATGAATGATCGCCTTCCTTATGTGTTGTCGATGTTTTCAATACCTCTTTTGTTTATCCAATTGTCGATCTCACTCGTTTCTCATGTTTCCTTGTTCTTTTTAGAATATGCCTCCTCGACGAGATGCACAACCACAATCTAACGCCGAACTCGCAGCTATTATCACTCAGCAGATCGCTGCTGTGATTCCGAACCTAATAACTCAGATTAATCAAGCGAACAACAACAATAACAACAATGCTCAGTGTAGTTTCAAAACGTTTAATTCGGCTAAACCACTGAAGTTTTCTAGGTCTCAAGGAGCAACTGCGCTCCTATAATGGTTCGAGTCTGGAGAGCACATTTAGACATGTTCAGTGTCCGAATGAGCGAAAGGTTGAGTTTGCGTCCAGTGTTTCTGAGAAGCGTGCTCTAACATGGTGGAACGGTGTGATGCGAGATAGGGGTGCCGATGTGGCGATGGCACAAACTTGGGAAGAGCTTCGGGCTCTCATGATGAAGGAATCATGCCCCCGTCATGAAATAAGGGCTTTGGAACGAGATTTCGACGATCTGAAACAAGATGGGGGAGAACACCGTGCGTATACGGATTGTTATGAGGAGTTAAGTTTGTTATGTCCTACTATGGTTACCCCATTGGAGAAAGCGACCGAGAGGTATATAGATGGCCTACCTGACTCTGTGCAAGACATTGTTACTGGTAGTAACCCTACCACTGTGCGTCAGGCTATCGAATTAGCTGCAACCCTGACTGAGTCACAAGTCGGGAAAGGTAAACTGGCCCGCAAGGGTGATAAAAAGCAGTCAACCAACACTACTCAAGACAAAGGGAAGGGTAAAAAGAAGGGCGAGTCGCCAAGAAGGTCGAGGAAGCGCAAGGCTTCCCAAAATTTTGTTGTTACCGTGCAAAACGCTCAGAACCCACCAGCACAACCTCCTGCCAAGAAACCGTATGCTGGTACTGCACCTCACTGCAATCGGTGCAACGGTCATCATGCTGCTCAACAAGCTTGTAAACAATGTACCACTTGTGGTAAATTTGGGCACACGACCAACATTTGTCGATTAGGGTCCAAATCAAGCTACTCATAATCAAGCTCCAGTTCAGGGGAACGCTGCTAGATTCCCACCTGGCTTATGTTATAATTGCGGAGAGATGGGTTACTTCCGCAACAATTGTCGCTTGTGAACCCATATGCCAATGCAAATGCAAATCTCGCTTGTGTACGAGCATACAATCTGAATGCCAACAAGGCTTGTGCTGACAACGAGGTTGTTAATGGTACGTTCCTTGTTAACCATCAACCTGCATCTGTTCTTTTCGATTATGGCGCCAATAGAAGTTTTGTATCGTTATCATTTGAGCCTTTACTTGCGATACGTAGAACTAAACTGAGGAAACCCTTATCGGTTGAAGTTGCTACTGGTGAACCTCTTGTACTCGATTCTGTTATTCGCGATTGTCAATTGAACCTCGATAACCATCTTTTTCCTATTAACCTCACACCGATGCAACTTGGGAGTTTCGACATTATTGTAGGGATGGATTGGTTAACTAAGTATCATGCTGAGGTGGTTTGTTTCGATAAGATTGTCCGTCTTCCTCTTTCGTCTGGTGAAGTCCTAGAGGTTCGTGGTGAGAAACCATCCGGCGGTTTGAAACCTATGTCGTGTACTAAAGCTCAAAGTTATTTACGAAAAGGATATGTGGCCTTCCAGGCACATATCACTGAGGAGAAAAGCAAGAGCAAGTGTGTTCAAGATATTCCGATTGTTCGAGATTATCCAGAGGTGTTTCCTGATGAACTGCCTGGTTTGCCTCCAGTTCGTCAAGTCGAGTTTCATATTGATCTTGTACCCAATGCCAACCCGATTGCTAAAGCACCTTATCATCTTGCACCGTCAGAGATGCAAGAATTATCGAAACAGCTTCAAGAGTTATCTGACAAAGGATTCATCCGACCGAGCTATTCACCTTGGGGCGCTCCAGTCCTGTTTGTGAAAAAGAAAGATGGGTCTTTTCGAATATATCGATTATCGTGAGCTTAATAAGCTTACCATTAAGAACCGATATCCCCTACCATGAATAGATGATCTTTTTGATCAGCTGCAAGGTGCTACATGCTTTTCCAAGATCGATCTGCGTTCTGGGTATCATCAGCTTCGTGTACTCGAAGAAGATATTCCCAAAACTGCTTTCCACACAAGATATGGTCACTACGAGTTCACCGTCATGCCTTTTGGTTTGACGAATGCCCCAACTATCTTCATGGACTTAATGAATAGGTTTTGTAAGCCTTATTTAGACAAGTTCATCATTGTGTTCATTGACGACATTCTTATTTATTCAAAGTCACGAGCCGATCACGAACAACATCTTCGTCAGACGATGGAACTCCTAAGGAAGGAACAACTTTTTGCCAAATTATCCAAATGTGAATTTTGGCTTAAAGAAGTTCAGTTTTTGGGTCATATAGTTAACGAGCAGGGTATTCATGTGGATCCTTCCAAAATTGCTGCTATTAAGGATTGGAATACACCTACGACACCTACAGAAGTTCGCTCTTTTCTTGGGCTTGCTGGTTATTATCAACGATTTATTTCGAACTTCTCGAAGATCGCGGTTCCTCTCACTGCTTTGACTCAGAAGAATATGCCTTTTGAGTGGGGACCCAAACAAGAGGAAGCTTTCCAAACATTGAAACGAAAACTCTGTGATGCTCCTGTCTTATCTTTGCCTGATGGAAACGATGATTTTGTTGTCTATTGTGACGAGTCAAACCTAGGCCTTGGTTGTGTTCTTATGCAACAAGGTAAAGTGATAGCTTATGCGTCAAGACAATTGAAAATTCATGAGAAGAACTACACCACTCATGATCTTGAGTTGGGAGCTGTGGTTTTTGCACTCAAAATCTAGAGACACTATCGTTATGGCACAAAATGTGTGGTTTTCACAGATCACAAAAGTCTCCAACACATTTTCAATCAAAAGGAGCTAAACATGAGGCAACGACGTTGGGTTGAGCTATTGAACGATTACGATTGCGAGATTCGCTACCATCCTGGTAAGGCGAATGTCGTAGCAGATGCGCTAAGTCGAAAGGAACGAGTTAAGCTCAATTTTGTTCGCACTCTATCCGATATTCAAACTCGTGTCTCTCAAGCTCAATGTACTTGTGTTACACAAGACTTGATGGGTAAGGAATTACCACGTCAACTAGATCTTAAACTCGAAACGAAAGACGATGGGTTACTCTATTTCAAGGATCGTTTGTGGGTTCCGAAACAAGACGATCTTCGCACTTTAGTGATGGACGAATCTCACAAGTCCCGTTATTCTATCCATCCTGGTGCTGACAAAATGTACAAGGATCTTCGTACTTAGTACTGGTGGCCTGGTATGAAGAAGGATATTGCTTTGTATGTATCAAAATGCCTAACTTGTCTCAAAGTCAAGGCTGAACATCAACGACCATCTGGTTTGCTTGTACAACCAGAAATACCGGTATAGAAGTGGGAGAACATTGCAATGGATCTCATCACAAAGTTACCGTGCACATCAAGAGGTCACGATGCTATTTGAGTTGTCATTGATCGATTAACGAAGTCAGCTCATTTTATACCGATTCGCGAGGATCTATCTGCTGATAAACTTGCCAAGATTTATGTTGATGAGATTGTATCTCGACATGGTGTTCCTTTGGATATTATATCTGACCGTGATGCTCGATTTTCATCTCACTTTTGAAAGACCATGCAATCTGCTATGGGAACTCAACTAAATCTAAGCACTACTTATCATCCCCAAACGGATGGACAATCCGAAAGGACGATACAAACATTGGAGGATATGCGTAGAGCATGTGTGATAGACTTTGGTGGTAATTGGGATTCTCATCTACCGTTGATCGAGTTCTCTTACAACAATAGTTATCATGCTAGCATCAATATGGCACCGTTCGAAGCTTTCAGGACGAAATTTCCTAAAGTAGGGGAGACTGTGACAATTGTGTTCTGTAAACGATGTACGGTGTAATACAATATCATTTATCAATAAAACAATGTGTTTTGGTGTTAATATATGTGTATTTGTGTTTGACGATTTTACGATTTGATTCTAGTTCGATTTCAAGCTTTAAATCGCTTTCTAGAAAGTTATACGCAAACTGATGTATAAACGTAATCAATTTAACGTGACAAACACTCCGGAATAGTGACATAGGCTTATAATACCTTAAATAACCTTTACATAACTTAGAAATAAGTTTTAGAGGGTTTGGTGTGTCGAAAACAAGTTTATTCGATTGTAGGGACTATTTGCGACAAACTACGAAAGTATGCCGACTCGTATAGTAACAAACATTCCGGAACTTGATCATAAGCTAAACATACCCTAAATATCCTTTACATAGCTTAGAAATAATCTTTGAGGGGTTCGGTGTGCAAAAATAAATTTATTTGATCAATAGGGACTAAAAGCGTCAAAAAGTGCATAAGTTTGCATTTACGCGCATATCTTACGTTCTGAACATATCCGGGCATCCAAAAATTTTTGCAATCATTAAAATATTTTATTTTAGTGATTGGAATGCAAAAATACCATTCGTCGTGTAATTTGGATCGATTTCGCGTCCGTTCGAGATTTCATCGTAACTAACCGAATAACGTGACCGTACGACCAAATGAACCGACGTCCGAGATGTTTTCAAGCATATTTCATGTTCCCTATGCTTTAACTTCATTTTAGAGCCTTGAAATTGGGTTAACGGGGCTTAAACGTGTCAAAAATCAAGTATTAAGCGTGCAAGGACCATTATTGCCAAAATTTGAAACTTAGAACAGACCAGCCTCGCGCCACGCACCAGCCCAGGTTGATCCTGGCGTGCCACGTAAGGGAGACTGTTTCCAGAATAACCAGTTTTCAGCAAACAGCAGCTGAATCCTAGTTTTAATCCTTGGTTTTTCAATTCTATGAGCTGGTTTGTGTGTTTTGCAAGTTGCCCAATCATAGATTAACAAGTATAAGGTCAAGATTGAGCCTCATAACACATGGAATGATCTTGTTGATCCAAACTTTCTATAAATAGCTTGGGTTTTCAACCTTCATTCCTTGCTCATTTGCATTTTATGCTCTCATCTGATCATTGAAGCTATCCCTCTGGTTGAAGGCTTCAATCTTTAGTTTTCTTGTTCAAATCTTCAAGATTGGACCCTTTGTAAGCTTCTTTCATGCTTGTTTATGCTTTTCAAGCATGAAGTTCAACAGTGTTTGACTTTCTGCTTTGACCATGAATTGGTCAACACAAAGTTCGTTTGAACTTTGCAACCTGAGCGTAATCATGATGGTTATAGTCCTTTGTGACTATACCTACTAATTACCACGTTGATTAGTCGAAGTGACGAATCAAAGTTTCGGTCAAAATTTCGTTTATGCGCATTTTGCGACGAAGCTATTTTCGGGTATCAAAACACTTTGTTTTGATATCAAACCCGTTTTCTAACTTAGTTAAACAATTTTTAACATGTTTAACTCGTCACTTTTAGTCTAGTGCTTGTATAGGGTCGTAAGTCAAGCGGTCTTGACAACCGCTTAGACTTTCGAATTCGACCCGTTTGGTCGATCATTAGGATCCGACCAAGCATATATTGTGACCTTAGTTGTATAGGGAATAACCTTCTGAGGTTATACCTTTTGGTCACTTAGTTTAATTAGTTGTATAATAGGTAGTTTATATGCCTTAGGAAAATGACCAAAATGCCCTTTTCATGCATAATTTGATTTTAAGCATATGTAACCTAACTTTTGTCACTTAAACTAATTATGCAACATATTTAAACATGTTAGGTCATATAATACTTGTTATAGGACTAGTTAGACGCCTCGAACGCGCATTCGCGTGAACGACGAGTTAACGTAGCATAAGCTACCTTAACTGGTCATAACGGGTCGTAAGCACTTAGGATAGGTTCCGATTTAGAATGTAGGCTTTGTTAATCCATATCACATGAGTTCCAATACTCATTTGGTTTACGAGACCTAATTCTATCCGATCTCCCGATTTAGGTGTCGATTTATTAACTTAGCAATCCGATTACTAGGTGCCACTTGATTTCCTTGGTTTGCTCGAGCTTTGTTAGTTCATTTAATCAAGGATACTTTGCACTACAATGTGAGTACATAGATCCCCTATTTTACCGTTTTCAATTATTTTGGGGTGATTCATATGTGTTAAACGAATTCGATGCTTTCAATGATGATTTCAAAAACGAATACTATGGTTTATATTAAACATAACGATTTCGATAATGTGAATGAAATTGTTGGGACGTAATTACATAACGAATGATATTCATTAGCTTTGGCCGAGCCGACCAGTAGTATGTTATGGTACCGTAGGATCTGACAAATCTCGTTATCAAACTATCACCATGGTTATGTGTGGGGATATGTGGGTAACGACAAAACCTGATGATTGTTAACTTACCCTTTGGTGGTTTGTTAATTCAAGTTGAACGATGGACGAGTTACGAAGGTTTGAATGTATTCACGAGACGACCAAAAGTTTGTTTTCACAATTAAAACATGAACGATTTGAATGATTGAACGATTTGAACGATTGAATGATTGAAACGATAGAACGATTTGAACGATTTAAACGATTTGAATGAGTTAAACAAATTGAACAAACGATTGGTTTTTGGTATGTGTTTAGATAATGGGACGGGTGTAATGTGATAAAAGCATGGTAGATACGCCGCTGGTACTTCTTATATATAAGTGCGTTTATCGTATTACATTCCGTGGCGTTATTTAGTTCACTTGGACGAACGATTTTAAACGATGTCACGCAACGATGTTTACTATACGATATAAACCATACGAGTTTTATTACGAGAACGATTTACAATTTGGTTTACATAAAAGAATGTTTTGGGTTAAGATTCATGGCAACAAGATTTTATAAACTATAACCAACTTATTTGAGCTGGTTATCTCATATTGCAATACCAAACTCTTTTCAAAACAAGGTTTTCAACTATCGACGCTTGTAGTCAAACGAGGTATTGCAACATGTAAACGAGCCATGAATCTGACAGTCTCACAAAACCTATGTGCTCGCCGGCATTTCTTTGCTGACTTTATTTTCACATATGTTTCAGGTGGTGTTGAATGATGTTGATTGCTACTAGGATGCATGCTCACTTAGGATCGGACGAGGCCTTAGTGACTTAATAACGATGATATACGATATATGAACTTGTTTGTTATGTTTCAAAACAATGTAAATAGTTAATATTTAAATAAAACGAAACTTTTTAATCCATGGTTGTGAAACAATAATTCTGTCGCTCCACTCCCCGACGTTTCCGCCGCGGTTTGTTGTTTTACGCGGTCGGGGTGTGACACGTCAAAACGAAGGACGATAGTTTTCGCATGTGCATCGACTACCGGGAGCTGAACAAGTAAACCATCAAGAATCGGTATCCCTTGCCGAGGATTGATGATTTATTCGACCAACTTCAGGGATCATGTTACTATTCCAAGATCGATCTTCGATCAGGTTATCACCAGTTGCGGATTCAATAAGAAAGTGTACCGAAGACTTCCTTTAGAACTCGTTATGGACATTACGAGTTTCTAGTGATGCCGTTTGGGTTGACAAATGCACCGGCGGTATTTATGGACTTGATGAACCGGGTTTGCATGCCATATCTCGATAAATTTGTGATCGTATTTATCGACGATATTTTGATCTATTCGCGGACAAAGGAAGATCATGACCAACACCTCAGAGCCATCTTAGAGCTGCTAAAGAAGGAGAAGCTCTACTCTAAGTTCTCGAAGTGCGAGTTTTGGATACGTGAGGTACAGTTCTTCGGTCACGTGGTAAATGAGAATGGAATTCATGTGGATCCCACAAAGATTGAGGCAATTAAGAATTGGGAAACTCCAAAGACGCCGACCGAGATCCGACAGTTTTTAGGTTTAGCAGGCTACTATCGCAGGTTCATTGAGGATTTCTCCAAGATAGCTCAACCGCTGACCTCCCTTACTCAAAACGACAGGAAGTATGAATGGGGAGACAAACAAGAAGAAGCCTTTCAGCTGCTCAAGAATAAGCTATTCGATGCACCTATATTATCCCTACCCGAAGGCACCGACAACTTCGTGGTCTACTGTGACGCCTCGCGTCTGGGTTTGGGTTGTGTGCTAATGCAACGCCAAAAGGTTATCGCTTATGCTTTGCGCCAATTAAAGGTCCATGAAAAGAAGTATACCACGCATGATTTGGAATTAGGCGCAGTGGTATTCGCATTGAAGATCTGGCGACATTATCTGTTTGGTACTCGATGTACTATTTTTACGGATCACAAGAGCCTTCAGCACATATTCGATCAGAAAGAGCTTAATATGAGACATCGACGATGGGTTGAGTTGTTAAATGATTATGACAGCGAAATCAAGTATCATCCCGGAAAAGCGAATGTGGTGGCAGATGCCTTAAGCCGAAAGGAAAGGATCAAGCCCATAAGGGTTAGGGCTTTAGAGATGATTATTCAGACGGACCTCACGTTGTGTATTCGTGTTGCACAAAGAGAAGCTCTTAAGAAAGAGAACATTAAGGCTGAATATCTCCGAGGAATGGAGAAAAAGCTGGTACCCAACGAGGAAGGAACCTTGTATTTCATGGGACGTATTTAGGTTCCGCTTTATGGTGGTATTAGAGAGGTTATTTTCGATGAAGCTCATAAATCAAGGTACTCGATCCATCCAGGATCGGACAAGATGTACCAAGATTTGAAGGACTATTATTGGTGGCCAAGGCTTAAAAGTGATGTTGCTATTTATGTTGGGAAGTGCTTAACTTGCGCCAAGGTGAAGGCCGAGTATCAGAAAACCTTCAGGTCTTCTACAACAGTCAGAAATACCCATGTGGAAGTGGGAGCAGATTTCTATGGACTTCATAGCCAAGTTACCCAGGACTCCCAGAGGTCATGATACGATTTGGGTAATCGTGGATCGGTTGACGAAGTCTGCGCACTTCTTACCGATACGGGAAAAGGACAACACTGGTAAGCTAGCTGAGCTTTACCTCAGAGAGATAGTGGCACGTCATGGAGTGCCTATCTCGATAATATCGGACAGAGATGGACGGTTTGTGTCAAGGATTTGGCAATCCTTTAAAGAAGCTTTTGGTTCTCAGTTGAATCTGAGTACAGCTTTTCACCCGCAGAAGGACGGACAGAGCGAGAGAACAATTCAAACGTTGGAAGATATGCTGCGTGCTTGTGTAATGGACTTGGGTGGCAGTTGGGATACTCATTTGCCTTTGGTTGAGTTTTCCTATAACAACAGCTACCATACAAGTATCCAAGCTGCACCGTTTGAGGCTCTCTACGGACGTAAGTGCCGATCGCCAGTATGCTGGGCAGATGCAGGTGATAGACAGATGGTTAGCCCTGAACTGGTCCAAGAAACGACTGATAAGATCATACAGATCCGAGAGCGCATCAAGGCGGCTCGTGATCAACAAAAGAGTTATGCAGACCAAAGACGAAAACCCTTGGAATTTGAAGTGGGTGATATGGTTTTGTTAAAAGTCTCACCTTGGAAAGGTGTAGCACGCTTTGGGAAGCGTGGTAAGTTAAACCCACGTTATATTGGGCCATTCAGGATTCTGGAAAAGGTTGGTACAGTAGCGTATAAGTTGGAGCTACCAGCAGAACTAAATGGTGTTCATGATACATTTCATGTATCTAACCTGAAGAAAAGTCCTACTCAAGAGACAGTTGTCATCCCTGCGGATGAAGTGCACATTGACGACACACTCCACTTCACCGAAGAACCCGTTGAGGTTACAGATTGGAAGGTTAACAAGACTCGAAGGAGTAGTGTTAAGCTTGTCAAAGTTCGATGGAATGCACGTCACGGCCCAGAGTTTACCTGGGAGCGTGAAGTCCATATGAAAGCAAAGTACCCACATTTGTTCCCTAACGCCCCTGCAACCAATAGCGAAGCTTAAAATTTCGGGACGAAATTTTTTTAACAGGGGGAGAATGTGACAATTGCCAAATTTTCACGTATCCGTACAACAATTAAACAACGATTAGTGCTTTAATGACTGTGCTGATTAAAATTAGTGACATGAATGCTTCTGATATTTGTCATATACATACATGTGCATCACATATTGCATAATGTCATATCATTATTGCATGCAACACTTTATTGATTCAAATGATGCACGAAACAAAGTTAGCACAGTAATCAGACAAATCAGAAAAATGCTGATGGAGTTCAGTACATAGACAGACATGGTATTGAGACAATGAATGAGCCAGAAACCAAGAGTTACACTAGTATAGTGTGTAGGAAAGTAATGATCATAAAACTGCCTTCCTAGTGATAGTTTAAGTGCCGGAAAGTTCCTAAAGCTCACATAAACTGCAGAATTCTGCAGAATTCAGCAAAATTCAGCATTTAAACAACCAAGTATCATGCAGAAATATGGTTAAATAGTCCAGAATACTTTCCTAAGTGACGGGAATCGAAACTGTCACAAAAGATAACATAAAGCACACTAAACTACATAGTTTAGCACCTTAACGAACCGATAACCAACCGAACAACCGGACACTACCCGAAACACCAAGTTTTCACTAGAAGCATTGTTTTATCATTTCCAAGCTAGTTATGATCCCCGAACATCATAACACACTATATAACATCATAACAACTAAATACCCTAACTTAGCACTTAAAATCTAACTAGTTAACATAACTAACCTTTGAAACCTAACTAAACACCCCCATCTTACGGTTACTATGGGTGTGGCCCACCCATGATTTCTTGTTAATTGTTTATTTGATATGCTAGATCTTTAGAAGACACATGAACCATTGGACTACAATGTGTTGGAGAATTTTATAAGTAACCATAAGAACATAACTTCTTCATTCTCATCACAAACCAACACACACAACTCTCTCTTCTTCTTCCTCTAGTCTCGGCTGAAACCACACACAACACCACCACCATCTTCATCTCATTTTCATCCATTCTCAAGTCATACAAAGGTGCTAGGAGCTTGCATAAGGAGCTAGGAGCCTTTGGAAGTGGAAGGACCTCTCACACAAGCTTTTAACCACCAAGAATATCATCTTCACCTTCTTGTGTTCATCCCTAGCCTTGAGCTAGTAGTAAGACCATCTTAATCCCATTTTACATCTTGTGTAGTTGGTTAAAAGATGATACATGTAACTAATCATGAAGAACACTAATGATCAAGAACATAATCTTTAACATAAGACTAAAAATCATGATAATCTATGTTGTTTAAGTGTTATTATGCTTCTTGATTGTTGATTGTTTGTGTTAATGATGTTAAACATCATATGAACTTTCTAGATGGTGATTAAAGACATAATCTAGCAAGATAAGAGGATGATCTTATGAAAGATCAAGATGATCATCCTTATGTGAAAGCATGAACTTGAAGTATGAAATGTTTTCTTGAAAATTAATGATCAAAGTGTAATATAAATCAGAGTTAATTACATAGTTAGTCCCTGTGGTTTGCACAAAATAACATACTTAGGTACTAATAGTTTAAAATCACCTTCTAAGGTATTAACTTTTCATTTTGTAACGTTTGGAGGTATTAACTTCTAGGGTATTAACATAGTTAGTCCCTGTGGTTTGCACAAAATAACATACTTAGGTACTAATAGAATGTGTTATTAAACCTACAAATAACATTAATACCTCCAAACGTTACAAAATGAAAACTTAATACCCTAGAATGTGATTTTAAACTATTAGTACCTAAGTATGTTACTTTGGACAAACCACCGGGACTAACTATGTAATTAACTCTATAAATCATGTAAGTGGATGATTTCAAAACTAGTTTTCTCAAGAAACTAAGTTAAATTACAAGATTTACTTAAACTTGGTTCTTAAAGAAACTAACCACATTTTTAGTGGTTAATTAAGTGTAGAAACATGTATTTAACAAGAAAAATTCAAGAAGAAATATTTTTAGAAAATTATTTTACAAGTTGTAAAGATTTAAAATCTTCAAGGATGATGTTTTTAAATAAACAACCACACTTTAAAGGGTAACTAAGCTTACTAAACACACTACCAAGTTACTACAAATTTTTATAAACTTTCAAGTTCATAAAGTTGTGAAAATAGCTTGATTTTGGCACTTGGTAAGTATTATTTGATTTGTTGTTGATTGTGGTGATTTATAAAAGAAAATGATATGCTTTGAAAGCATGGAAACCTCCATTTTTATGGGGAAACTATGGCAAAATTTTTCTAGAAATTAAACACTTAGAAAAATATTTTCAAACAAATATTTACAAGTATATTTTAACCATGAATTTTCATATAAAGTTTGCCATAATTTTTGTTACAAAAATTACAAAATATTGGAGGTTGGTTTTTGATAATAAAAGTGACTAAATATGTCTTTAGGAGAATATATATTTAGATGTCACCATGTGTGTGATTACTTGTATATTATGTGTATTAGTTATATTATTTTAGGACTTGAAATAATATAACTCACCAAAGTACCAAGAATTATAACACAAAATATTACCAAAAATTCCAAGAAATAAATATACAATTTATACCCAAAATGTTGGAGAAAACGAACAAGGAATATAACTTACATAAATATTCCGGAATTAGATTCAAATGTATATTTTTGTAAACAGTATTTTGGAAAACAAAAAAACGAAAATATGATTTTTATAGTTATTACAAAAATATATCATATTTTTTACGAGAAGAAATATATTATTTTTGAGTAAAGAAAAATATATGTGTTTCTTGAATTATTAGAAGATATATTATTTTTGGAAGAAAATATATATTTTCTCAAACAAATTTAGAATACATTATTTTTGAGTGAAAATGGATTTATATATATGTTTTCTAAGTTAACCTTGAAAATATATTATTTTTGAGGTTTAAATGAAAATACAATTATTCTTGCCAAAGGAAAAATTATAGATAATTTTTCTATGTAAGTTTTCTTAATATATTTTAAGAATATATATTGGTGAATTTTTATTAGAAATATTATTCCGGAAAGTTTAATACGAAAATTAAGTATAAGAATACAAAATAAACACAATAAAAATACGTATTCTCGTACGTATAAATATACACCGGAATACGCCACCGATACTTGGCAAAAATATATAAGTTTAAGAACACAAGTATGAATACACCCATCCTTGGGAAGTTATACATGTACAAGTACATAAATGTGTCAAGTTAAAATATATTATTTTAACTAATATTCCAAAAATAAATAAATATAATTTAAGTTAAAATATTTATTATTTTAACAAATAATTATATATTTTGGGATAATATTAAGACACAAGGAAATGTAACTCAAAGATACTAATTAAGAATAAAGTCAAGGTGTGACGACTCGATGTTTCAAGGTCTTTCCTCTACGCATTGCTTGTTTCGCAATCCTCTTTTATAATTCGTTTTGCGTTGTAACTCGTGCATGATTGATGAATAATTGAAGTATTCTTATGTATGGTTATTTATTAACTAAGTTGAGACTAGTTTACGTTTTATAACTTCATAACTAAAGTCAAACTCTCCTCACGAAGTATAGAACCTTCGTCACCATTCCCCCTCGACGAAGCTTGAATCTTCGTCATCATCATCATCTCGACGAAGCTTATCTTCGTCATCATCATCATCACGACGAAGCTTGAATCTTCGTCATCTACATCTCGACGAAGCTTGGATGTTCGCCGTAAGGGCTTTAGGCCCAACTGTTCGGAAGCCCAACCCATCTCACTTATTTATTCATATGCGTGATACGTAAGGGATTATTCAAATCCCTCACAACAATGGAAAACCCTAACACCCTCTCCCCCTCTCTCAGTCCGACGGCAGTTCCCTAGGTCGAAGCCCCGTCGTGAGGTCGCACTCATGCAATCGACGTCGCACTCACCTTCAATCGGTACGAGTTCTTATGTTGTGATTCACCTTCTTGTTAACTGTGGATATGTGTTAGTAATTATATTGAACATGGTCGAATTGAGGCCTTATGATCATGTAGATTGTTGATAGTTGTTTGGGATTAAGGCACGAATTAGGGTGTTATGCGAGTTAAGTGGAATCTGGTCGATGTTGTTGTGCTTGTATACTTATGTGATAATATGATTCTTTGCAAAGTCTGGATTATTAGGTCTAAGTGGGTGGTTGTTTATAACGGATCGTGATGCCAGTGAACTTGGATCTGAATGGTGATTGCTTAGGATTTGACATGTTGAATGATGATTGAATGTGTGAAACCTGTGATTCGTATGATAGGATCGATGATTGATGTTTACAAAATATAAGGTAACTGTTAGTCAATGATTAGGGATCTTGAAATGTTGAAAGTGTAACTGACTTGATTTGCTGTACCTGTCTGATGTGGGTCGACGAAGGATTTCCCCCACGAAGAATCTAGCCCGACGAAGAATTGATTCTTCGTCGACTGATTCTTGACGAACCTTCATGGTTCTTCGCCGTTCTCATCCACGACGAAGAATAGTCCTTCGTCGACCAGTGTTTGACGAACTCCTTGGATTCTTCGTCGCTCTTGTTCTCAGCCGAAGAATGAATTTTCGCCGTGAGGATTCTTCGTCGTGCCATGGACTAAACAGTAAACAGTAACAGCTGTGATGCTTATGTTGATGGGTACTTGTGTTTACAAATGTTATTTGTTGTATGATAACAATACTGACTAAGAATGAGAAATCAGACTTGTCTTGGTTAGGTAGAACATTCATCTGTTAAGTATTGATTTGAGACATCCACAGGGGGGTGTGGACTTGTATGAGAACCGATCACTTGTTATGTGAAATATGGTGGTCTTTGCGATGAATGCAATCTGTGACAATATGTGATTTAATTATTATGAAACTGATATTGTTGGTAACTATTGTTGGGAACAAGAACTTGTGTTATGAACACATATGAAATCTAAATGTTGCTATGTGTTAAGTGATAATGATATTACATGTGACTCGTTGAATACGTGACTTGGATATGTGTTTACGAAACTGATCATCTTTGGTGACCACGGTAAGGTTTGATTGACCACCTTGGAACGGGTAATGTAACGTAACATACCGAGCAAATCTAAGGTGAGTTCACTGCTCTTTTTCAAGCATGCGTCCCGGGGAGGGACATCTGGTAAATATTCCGGGGAGGAATATTAGCTAATGGGTTTGACTGGAATGTTAAACCGGAATGTTGGATAATACACTCACTCCTATCACCATTAAGTCCCATCTTGTTTGTTACCTGAGAGGTAACGGGGTATTAGTTGATAGCGCTATTTAGGTTTGGCACCCCCACCCCGTACCTGAGAGGATGGGTGTGAACTATTGACCCAGTCATGCCCAATGCTTTGATAGGGGCATTGGGGAAAGGGCAAAATAATCTGGAGCCATCTTGTACGGTATCGAGTTATTATCAACATTGTTTTTGGAAATGCTTTTGAACTGAACTAAAATTTTGATAGTAAAACATGTAACACGATTCTCGGTAAACAAAACTGTGAACTCACCAGCGTTGTCTGATACACTTTTCTGCATGTTTGCAGGTCTATAGGTATATATATTGGAACTTGCTGTCTCCTGTTTGAACGTGATCCTTTCACTTTCCTCTGAACCCTTACGAGTCTCGATGATATTGAGTGATACCTGAGCACGTAACTGAACGTCTAGCGAGCCGTGTAGAAATGTTAGGTGTTAGTGCGAACATCTTTGAGACAGATGTCGAAACGTTAAATGTTTGGTCTATGCTTTCTCACTTTTCTCGTTTACCTTGACGCAACAAAATGACGCCTCAAATTCATAAGTATGGACACCTCTATGATTCTCTAACGATTTAACGTGCGCTATTCAATCGACTCGCAAGACCGATGGACAAGAAGATGAACGTGACACATTACCAACCCTAGTGCTAGGGTGACCCTACTCTTGCGAATTAATTGGGGCATAAACGCTATAAATCGATTGGAATATGGGATGTGTAACTACTAGCGCCATGGGCGGTACACTAGGACGTGACAAGAACAATGGGAAGGTGGACCCTAAGGGAAAAAGATTGCAAGGATCTGTTTTCAAAGCAACAACATTAGAGGCAAAGGCCACGGCGACAACAAGGTACTCGCAAATCATAACTTTCAGTATGGAAATGGAGGTGACTTTGACAAGGATTGGCCGTTGTTAAGTCAGGATGTCAACAACCCAGGGGACAATGACAGTATTGGGAATCCTCATAACAAAACAACACCACTGGAAGTGGTGCTCGTGGAAGGGCATTCAGAATTGGCGTAGATGACGCCAGGCATAATAGCAACATGGCAGCTTGTATGTTTTTGGGTAACTAATCGCTTCGTACCTGCTCTGTTTAACCTTGATGCCTCTTGAGGACAGACACATTGTAGAAGTGGCTGGTGGCAAGCCAATTGAAGTCTCACATGTTCACCTAAGGTGCAACTCAATCTGGTAGGTCACGAGTTCTATATTGACCTTCCCCATGCTACTGTTAGAAGTTTTGATGTAAGTCGATAGTATAGACCGGATGTCCAAGCCTCAAGCAGAAATATTCTGTAAGGAGGAAATCGCATGTATACCTCTTCATGGTGGGGATTCACTGATTGTCAGCATCACTTCGGCGGTGGGAGCCCAGAAGTGTTTCACCTACCTTGCTACCCTATCATTGACTATTGATGCGCAGCCCGAAGAACTTCCAGATTTTTCCCCACATTGTCAGGAGGAATATCAGATGTGTATCACGTCAGAAGCAGTCCTGATTTCTAGTACCTCTTATCGTCTTGCGCCTGGAGGGTTGCAAGAACTGTCCAATCAACTTCAGGAACTACTGGATGGGAGTTTTATCGATCTAGCTTCTCGTCTTGCGGAGCCCAAGCTCTATTGTGGAAATGAAGGACGAGTCCTTTCGTACGTGTACAGACTACCACAAGGTGGCAATCATAGACCGTCACCCTTTATCTCGCATCAACGACCTGCTTGACCCGCTGCAATGATCAAGCTTCTATTCGAAAACCGACTAAAGATTGGACTGTCACCTGATGGAAGACCCAGAGGAGGATGATTCCTAACACGGTGATTCAGGCACAGTACGGCCACTACAATTTTCTGTTCTTGCGTTTAAGTTATCCAACACACCAGTAGCGCTAGGGACCACATGAGTAGTATGTGTCAACCTCATCTCGCCAGATTCGTCAACCGTGTTTATCTATGACGTTTTGAATCACTTCCAGGAGAAAGGAACACCATGAACGGCACTTGTATTTCATCTTGGAGCTCCTAGGGGAGGAGCAACTCCATGCAAAGTCTACCTAAGTGTGACTTCAGGATTCAAGTAGTAAATTTTCTTGGTCTCGCTAGATACTATAGCAGAATCATCGCTGGATTTTCGAAGAACGCGCATCTTTAGTCTCTTCAGCACAACAGGGTACTGTGTATTCGTGGGAGACAAAACAGGAGGACGTCTTTTCAGCTTTTGAAACCCAACTCTACAATGCACTGAGCATCGTCTTTACCCGAGGGTACGGGTGATCTAGTGGTATACCATGATGGTTCGAATCAGAGTCCCAGTACGCGCCGATGCAACACGAGAAGGTGATGGCTTACGTAGTGGATTTACAAGAGGAATGGCATGAGTCACAACCTGCGGTGGAAACCATGGTCTTTGATTTAAGTTGGAGGCATTACTTGGACGGTACCAAATGCACTACTTAGACCGATCACAAGGGCCTCCCATGTACCCCTGTTTCGAAAGAGCTAAACATGTGATGGCATCGCTGGATGGAACCTTTGAATGATTTCGACTGTGAAACCTAGACGCGTATGAGCCTCGCAGTACACCATCGACTCTAACCTACCTGATCAGATCCGTTCTACTTGAGCCGAAGCACTGAAGGAAGAGAATTTTCGAGTTGAGTCCATGCAGGGCATGGAGGAGCAACTTTTGGCAAGTCGGACGATATTCGCTACTTCGTGGAACGAATATGGACCCCACAACACGACAACTTTGGGAACTTGTGATGAGCGAAGCACACAAGCCTCAATATTGCACTCGTCTGGATTTTGATGGAATATATTAGGATCTAAGGATTTTGTACTGGTAACCGGGCATGAAGATCCATGTAGCAATGTATGTGAACGATGTTGACTTGCGCGAAAGTCAAGGTGGAATATCAAAAACCTTCTGGTTTGTGTCAGCAATTAGAAACACCCGTGTGGAAATGAGAAAAGACTGTCATGGATTTGGTCACTAGTCTACCTAAAACTTAAAACGGAAACGATATCACCTGGTTGATCGTTGATTTTCTCATGTAACCAGTACACTTTCTTGCAATCAAGGAAAAATTGCGAGTCTTCGTATCCTGTGAATAATTACCGGTGAAGGGCGGTTTCTAGGCATGGGGTGCCAACTCCTGTTACCTCTGATTTTGATCTATACCGATTTATGACAGGAAATACACAACACCCTTGGCTCACGTCTAGGCATAAGCATTGCTTATCACCATAGGACAAACGGTCAGAGTAAACGAACCATCCTGACACTCGAAGACATGATGCGAGCATGTGTGTGATTGACTTTAGTAAAAATTGGAAGGACACTTGCCTTTGGTTGAGTCCTACTGCAGCAGTTACCATTCTAGTATTCGGACAGCTCTGTTTGAGGCATTGCATGGAAGATAATGCCAATCTCCTTGTTGGACTAAGGTGTCTGAGAAGATTGTTTAGATCGGGAATTGTATGGCGGCAACGCGTGACCGCTAGGAAAGCTGATAAGCTTAGGAAACGCTGGGAGTTCGCAGCAGGCGAACGTGTCATGATTGAAAGTCTCACCCTGGGAGGGTGCGGTACGCTTTGGGAAGCGTGGCAAGCTTAATTTACGTTACGTTGGGCCGTTCAAAACCCTGGAAGGAGTCGATAACATGGTCTACAAACTCGAGCTACCTGACGAAATGAGTAACGTTCACAATGTCATTATGTCTCGAATCTAAGGCAATGTTTGTTTGAGGAAACACTTGTGATACCTTTACTAGAGCCTAAGGTTAACGACAAGTTGCAGTTGTCGAGGAATCTATCGGGAACAAGGGCCAGGAAGTTAAAGTTCGTTAACATAGTCGAATTTCAATCGCCAGAGTTCGTTGGAACTCAAGACGTGGACCGGGGTTCACGTGGGAACGCAAAGATTTGATAAAGCTCTAGTATCCTCAATTGTTTTTTTTGGGTAAAGGGTTACCCCGATGAATTTTATAAATAACCAATAAAGTACAAGGATGTGTCAAAGCAACACACCAACTAGACTTGGCATACCAAGACTAGGACATCAAATGACAAGACCAAGAAAAACAACCAACTAAAAAATTAGCAAACAAAGCAAGCTACCATGGCCAAAAAAAAAGCAACCTAGGCCATTAAAAAACTAAACAACTAAACAACTAGCCCGGATCATCATCCTTATTATCATTGATCTTCTAGATTTCGAATATCCTCCTCAATTGTTCAGGCGGTTGAATCAACTTTTACTGTCACTGGTGAATTTCGGGACGAAATTCCCTTTCAAGTTGGGGATGATGTAGTACCCGAGGAAAATCCACAGTCATCCTGATCTAACACCTTGCGGTTTTGGGTTAGCGGCTTTGGGTTACTTATCAAATTTCAGGACGAAATTTCTTTCAAGTTGGGGATGATGTGACAACTCGAGGTTTCAAGGTCTTTCCTCTATACGTTGCTTGTTTCGCAATCCTCTTTTATAATTCGTTTTGCGTTGTAACTCGTGCATGATTGATGAATAATTGAAGTATTCTTATGTATGGTTATTTATTAACTAACTTGAGACTAGTTTACCTTTTATAACTTCATAACTAAAGTCAAACTCTCCTCACGAAGTATAGAACCTTCGTCACCATTCCCCCTCGACGAAGCTTGAATCTTCGTCATCATCATCATCTCGACGAAGCTTATCTTCGTCATCATCATCATCATCACGACGAAGCTTGAATCTTCGTCATCTATATCTCGACGAAGCTTGGATGTTCGCCGTAAGGGTTTTAAAGGCCCAACTGTTCTGAAGCCCAGCCCATCTCACTTATTTATCTATATGCGTGATACGTAAGGGATTGTTCAACTCCCTCACAACAATGGAAAACCCTAGCACCCTCTCCCCCTTTCTCGGTCCGACGGCAGTTCCCTAGGTCGAAGCCCCGTCGTGAGGTCACACTCATGCAATCGACGTCGTACTCACCTTCAATCGGTACGAGTTTTTATGTTGTGATTCACCTTCTTGTTAATTGTGGATATGTGTTAGTAATTATATTGAACATGGTCGAATTGAGGCCTTATGATCATGTAGATTGTTGATAGTTGTTTGGGATTAAGGCACGAATTAGGGTGTTATGTGAGTTAAGTGGAATCTGGTCGATGTTGTTGTGCTTGTATACTTATGTGATAATATGATTCTTTGCAAAGTCTGGATTATTAGGTCTAAGTGGGTGGTTGTTTATAACGGATAGTGATGCCAGTGAACTTGGATCTGAATGGTGATTGCTTAGGGTTTGACATGTTGAATGATGATTGAATGTGTGAAACCTGTGATTCGTATGATAGGATCGATGATTGATGTTTACAGAATATAATGTAATTGTTAGTCAATGATTAGGGATCTTAAAATGTTGAAAGTGTAACTGACTTGATTTGTTGTACCTGTCTGATGTGGGTCGACGAAATATTTCCCCCACGAAGAATCTAGCCCGACGAAGAATTGATTCTTCGTCGACTGATTCTTGACGAACCTTCATGGTTCTTCGCCATTCTCATCCACGATGAAGAATAGTCCTTCGTCAACCAGTGTTTGACGAACTCCTTGGAGTCTTCGTCGCTCTTGTTCTCAGGCGAAGAATGAATCTTCGCCGTGAGGATTCTTCGCCGTGCCATGGACTGAACAGTAAACAGTAACAGCTGTGATGCTTATGTTGATGGGTACTTGTGTTTACAAATGTTATTTGTTGTATGATAACAATACTGACTAAGAATGAGAAATCTGACTTGTCTTGGGTAGGTAGAACATTCATCTGTTAAGTGTTGATTTGAGACATCCACAGGGGGGTGTGGACTTGTATGAGAACCGAGCACTTGTTATGTGAAATATGGTGGTCTTTGCGATGAATGCAATCTGTGACAATATGTGATTTAATTATTATGAAACTGATATTGTTGGTAACTACTGTTGGGAACAAGAACTTGTGTTATGAAGACGTATGAAATCAAAATGTTGCTATGTGTTAAGTGATAATGATATTACATATGACTCGTTGAATACGTGACTTGGATATGTGTTTACGAAACTGATCATCTTTGGTAACCACGGTAGGGTTTGGTTGACCAACTTGGAACGGGTAATGTAACGTAGCATACCGAGCAAATCTAAGGTGAGTTCACTGTAACGTAACATGCCGGGGAGGGACATCTGGTAAATATTCCGGGGAGGAATATTGGGTAATGGGTTTGACTGGAATGTTAAACCGAAATGTTGGATAATACACTCACTCCTATCACCATTAAGTCCCATCTTGTTTGTTACCTGAGAGGTAACGGGGTATTAGTTGATAGCGCTATTTAGGTTTGGCACCCTCACCCCGTACCTGGGAGGACGGGTGTGAACTAATGACCCAGTCATGCCTAATGCTTTGATAGGGGCATTGGGGAAAGGGCAAAATAATCTGGAGCCATCTTGTACGGTATCGAGTTATTATCAACATTGTTTTTGGAAATGCTTTTGAACTGAACTAAACTTTTGACAGTAAAACATGTAACACGATTCTCGGTAAACAAAACTGTGAACTCACCAGCATTGTCTGATACACTTTTCTGCATGCTTGCAGGTCTATAGGTATATATCATTGGAACTTGTTGTCTGGGATGTTGGAGTGGTCATGGGTCGAGTTACATGGGATAATGAGACGAGTCTAATGGATTTTATTCACTTGGGTTATGAAATTCTTAACTATTGTATATGCTTCCGCTGAACAATAAAATGTTTGTATGATTTACTTTAATAAATGAAAGTTTTTACTTGAAATCTTGTTATGAGTTCAATGTGATTGGTGGCTAGATCCTGGTACGTCACGCGCCTCGCGGGGGTTTCCGCATGTGGTATTTTGGGGGTGTGACACAAGGCACGACCCACCCGTCTAATAAACCATAGTACGTTTGTAGGTAGTCGTGTGAACAAGTAGCAGCTTTGAGTTACATCGGATTCGAGACGCAAGATTGTGTGTTCATGTCCCCCTTTTCTTTTAACTGTTTTCAGTTTTATAACTTCGGGGTGAAGTACATGTTACAAATTGTTTACAAACATTTACATATGGTATGGTTAGCTAAGGAATGAACTACTAGATCATGTGAGTGGTGGGTATAACGCTTAAGACCATTAATCCTCGTAGTAGGACCGAGGGACATGAATGATAGATCTATTTGGGTGTTGCGAGCCCCACCCATGAGGGCCGGGATTTGGCTCATGAGGTGACTATGTCTTCCAGCCGGAAGCCCGATACAAAATCCGCTAGGATTGAGCCTTCCTACATTACGTCACACATATTAATGGCCTTGCAAACCATTAATTGATATGTTTTCCTTGTTGCTTTCATACCGGTTTACAAATACATACATACTTATAGTGATTACAAGGTTTATTCGTGCACACATACAAAACACATGAACTCGCTCAACTTTTGTTGATGTTTTCAAACTACATGTATTTCAGGGAACTGAAATGGATCTGGTGGGCGTTGGAAATTTTCAAGTGTTGTTTGAAATAAAAGATGTCTTCCGGTGTCGAAGGGTTTGGATTGTGTATCCCATCCTGGATAAGATACATAGTTCAAAGCCTAGCTTTTAATAGTGTCTTTTGTCAAGTCCTTATGAAACTTTAAACAATTTGGCTGGTTTGTAATATGAATTTGAAGTCTCGGATTTCTGTTAAACAATGTTGGTTGTATCATTTTGAAACTTAAATTATGGAGGAACATCTTGGTTTTATCATATAGTTGTTTGTTATGGTTGGATGCTGTAACATCTGTGCTTGTAATCATTGTGAACAGTTCTATTATCAATAAAACAATGTTATTTGATCCCAATGTTTGTTTGGTTGTGTTTTACATTTTTCATGTTTTGACTTTTATTCAATTTCAAACTCTATATCGCTTTCTGGAGAGTTATACGCAAACTGGTGCGTAAACGTAATCAGTTTAATACAACAAATACTCCGGAACATGAACATATACTTAACATACCTTAAATAACCTTTACATAACTTAGAAATAAGTTTTGAAGGCTTTGGTATGGCAAAAACAAGTTAATTCGGCTACAGGGACTAAATTTGACAAACTGCGAAAGTATGCCAATTTGAACTGTAACAGACATTCCGGAACATGACCATAAGTTAAACATACCATAAATATCCTTTACATAGCTTAGAAATAGGCTTTGAGGGGTTCGGTGTGCTAAAATAAACTTTTGGGTCATTCAGGGACTAAAAGTGTCAAAAAGTGCACAAGTTTGCACTTTTGCGCATAACTCACGTTCTGAATACATCCGGACATCCAAAAATTTATGTAAGCACTAAAATATTTTATTTTAGTGTTTGGCATAAGAAAAATCCATTCGTTGCGTCATTTGGATCGTTTTTCGCGCTTATGCGCATTCCGTCGTAATTAAGCGAACATCGCGTTCGTACGACCAAACGAACCAACGTCCGACATATTTTTGAGCATGTTTCATGTCCACAATGTTTAGGCATCATTTTAGGGCCTTAAAGTTGGCTTTACGGGCCTTAGAAGTGTCGGAAATGGCTTAAACACATAACTGGGACTGAAACTGCAACTTTTGAAACTTGTTGCTGATCTGCAGACTCCAGGCGGCCCGCGTAAGATCTGTGTGTCCCTTACGCGGCCCGCGTCAGTGTTCCAGACCAGGTTAACTGAATTTAAAAGCAGATTACAACTGGTTAACTCACAACCACACACTCACACTTGCCCTTTCAGCTCATAAGTGGCCATTTTTAGTCACCACAACATTCCAACAAGTGTACGCACGGGATTCGATCACGTTATTCAAGAAACGATCTTAACGGTTCGGGAAATACTATAAATACCCCACCCCCATTTGCTTCAAACTCACTAGAATCTGATTTGAGAAGCTCTAAGTTGAAACCTTTGTTTCATACCTGAGCTACTTGAATCACGATTAGCATTCGGGGACCCTTCGTAAGTATTCCTTCGTTCTTTTATTGCTTTTCGAGTCCGAAAGTCAAACTTTGTTTGACTTTCTGCGTTGACCAGTTTATGGTCAATGCGAAGTTCGTTTGAACTTCGCAACGTGATTGTAATCACGGTGGTTATAGTCCCTTGGGACTATGCCTACTGATTACCACTTTGTCTAGGGTCGTAAGGGTAAGCGATCTCATAAATCGCTTATACCTTCGAACCCGACCCATTTGGTCGATCATTAGGATCCGACCAAATACCTTAGGTGACCATAGTGTATAGGGAATAACCTTCCGAGGTTATACCCTATGGTCACATCGTTTAAGTAGTTGTATGATAGGTAGTTTATATGCCTTAGGTAAATTACCATAATACCCTTTTCATGTATAATTGGTAATTAAGCATATGTAACCTAAACTTTTGTCACATAACTGATTATGTAACATGTTTAGGCATATAACACTTGTCATAGGGCTAGTTAGACGTCCCGAACGCGTTTCACGCTAACGACGCGTTAAAGTAGCATAAGCTACCTAAACGGGTCGTAATGGGTCGTAAACACTTATGTTAGGTTTCATTTAGTATGTAGGCTTTGTTAAACCATATGACACGAGTCTCTATACTCGTTTGGTTTACAAACCCTCATTCTATCTAAATCCTCCGATATAGGTCCGGTTTATTAACATAGTTACCTATATTAGGTGCCGTTTGATTCCGAGATCTCTAGCATTGCTTGGTGGTTATCTTAGGACTTCTGAGCAATCTCAAGTGAGTACATACACCCCTCTTTTACTGTTTTCCAAACTGTTTTGGGGTGAAACACATGTGCCTACTTGTTACTTTCATGCTTTCCTGCTTTCACATCATATACTTGCTATGTTCATTAGTACAAATTATAGTACATGATTTCCTTGTGTTCATGCTATGTATGTCCATTGTGTGCATACTTAGTACATTGTTTTACATTACATTTCATGCTATGTATGTCCATTGTGTGCATACTTAGTACATTGTTTTACATTACATTTCATGCTATGTATGTCCATTGTGTGCATACTTAGTACAGTTGTTTTCATCACATGCTTACATTTTGTTATGACATTTGGGTTGTTTACAATGGAACAATACATTCATTAACATTAGCTACGCCGTTCGTTAGTAGGTAGTGGTACCATAGGAATTGACAACTCCCGTTCCTGAAATCCTGGGTTTGTTTGGATTGGAAGGAATGACCGAATTCGATACACATAACTTAGATAAACCTTTAATTTGTTTAAGGGTTTATCGCCACAGTCTCAAGGCTTGGATGTATGCATTTTCACAATACCGCATAAATGTTTGTATCAGTATAGCATGCATTTGTTCCACAAAACATAACTTTGATTTAAACCATGTTTTACTTCAATACCTTGCTTTTGTGCATTTTACATATGGTTTAGTTGATATATTTCACTTACCATACATGATATTCTTGAGTACACATTACATGATCTACATTAAACATAAACATTTTGACATTGATATACACAATTAGTGGTTTACATTGGACATAGACGTTTCGATTTGGTTTACACATTAACACATGACAATTCATTTATACATAAACAATTTATATTGGTGGTTGGTTTGAGTAAGTGATTTGAGTAACGAGGCGTGTGTAATATGATACAAGCATGGTGGATACGCCGCTGGTACTTCCTATAAATAAGTGTTTGTATGATATTACATGTCGTAGCGTTACCGAAGTCATTTCAATATTTGACATATTACGTTTTACATAAACAACTTATTTTCACAAGACATTGATTTACAAAACAACTTATCTCATACAAACTCATTTTCTTGGTTATTCATTTAACCTTACATTATTCTCTTATTTATACATATCATTGCTTTTTGAATGATTTACAAAACAAAACAACTTACAAGGTTCATGACTGACAAGGAAGATAGCAAGAAAGGTCAAAACAAGAATGGAAAGAATTTTGGTTCCTTAAAGAATTCTAGGAAGCGAAAGGCTTCCCAAAACTATGTTGTCACTGCCCAAGCTAACCAGGCAGCTCCCAATCAACCCGCACAGCCTCCAGCGAAGAAACCCTATTCAGGGAATGCACCTTTGTGCAATAGATACAATAGTCACCATCAGCCGCAACATCCGTGCCGTTTCTGTAATAACTGTGGGAAGTCGGGTCATCTTGCCGGTACTTGTCGCATTCCTGTTAACCAGAACCAGGCAGTTCAGAACCCGGCCCAACAGGTTGCTCAGCCTCTTGCTCAGTAACAAGGTCAAGCTGCACGACCTCATTTTCCTCCTGGTTCGTGCTACAATTGTGGGGATCTGACTCACTACAGGAACCGGTGCCCAAGGCTAGCCAACCAGAATCAGAATCAAGCTCAGGCTCGAGGACGAGTCTTCAACATGAATGCCCAAGAGGCGCAGGCGGACGATAATGTGGTGAACGGTACGTTCTTTATTAATAATCAGCCTGCATCTGTTCTCTTTGATTCGGGTGCCGATAAGAGTTTTGTGTCATTGTCTTTTGAGCCAATGCTTCGCCTGTCTAGAACGAAACTAGGTAAACCTTTGACAGTAGAGGTTGCTAGTGGTGAACTCATTATTCTTGATTCTGTTCTTCGCAACTGCCAATTGAACCTTAACGATCATCTTTTTCCTATCGACCTCACGCCAATGCAACTTGGAAGCTTCGACATTATAGTGGGTATGGATTGCTTATCTAAGCATCACACAGAGATAGTTTGTTCTGAGAAGATTGTTCGTGTGCCGCTTTCGTCAGGCGAGATCCTACAGGTTCGTGGTGAGAAGCCTGCCGGTGGTCTCAAACTCATGTCTTGTTTTAAAGCACGGAAGTATCTCCGAAAGAACTATGTGGCCTTCTTAGCACATGTTACAGCAGATAAAGGCAAGGGTAAGTCTATTTCAGATATTCCTGTCGTTCGGGATTATTCTGAAGTTTTCCCAGAAGAGTTACCTGGTCTACCCCCAGCACGCCAAGTCGAGTTCCGCATTGATCTCGTACCTGGTGCAAATCCCATTGCCAGAGCTCCATATCGTCTTGCACCGTCTGAGATGCAAGAGTTATCTAAGCAGCTTCAGGAGCTCTCTGACAAAGGTTTTATCCGTCCTAGCTTTTCACCTTGGGGTGGTCCCGATCTTTTTGTCAAAAAGAAGGATGGATCATTTAGGATGTGTATCGATTATCGTGAGCTTAACAAGCTTACGATCAAGAATCGATATCCCCTACCTCGCATTGATGATCTCTTTGATCAGTTACAGGGCGCATCTTATTTTTCGAAGATTGATCTACGTTCCGGGTATCATCAACTTCGTGTGCATGAAGAAGATATTCCCAAGACAGCGTTCCGTACTCGTTATGGGCATTATGAGTTCACAGTCATGCCATTCGGTTTGACTAATGCTCCTGCTGTTTTCATGGACTTAATGAATAGGGTCTGCAAACCTTATTTGGATCAGTTCGTCATTGTTTTTATTGACGACATCTTGATTTACTCTAAGACGCGAGCTGATCACGAGCAACATCTTCGTCTTACTCTGGAACTCCTAAAGAAAGAGCAACTTTTCGCCAAATTCTCCAAGTGTGAATTCTGGCTTAAAGAAGTTCAATTCTTAGGTCATATTATCAACGAACAAGGTATTCATGTAGATCCCTCCAAGATCAGTGCGATTAAGGATTGGGATACGCCTACTACTCCTACTGAGGTTCGTTCTTTTCTTGGTCTAGCGGGTTATTATCGCCGCTTCATTGAAAACTTCTCAAAGATTGCAGTTCCTCTAACTGCTCTAACTCAGAAGAACAAACCCTTTGATTGGGGATTCAAACAAGAGGAAGCTTTTCAAAACTTGAAGCAGAAGCTTTGCGACACGCCTGTTCTGACTTTGCCTGAGGGCAATGATGATTTCGTTGTTTATTGCGATGCATCTAACTTAGGTCTTGGTTGCGTTCTGATGCAAAGGAACAAAGTCATAGCATATGCATCAAGACAGTTGAAGATACATGAGAAAAACTACACCACTCATGATCTTGAGTTGGGTGCAGTTGTTTTCGCTCTAAAGATCTGGAGACACTATTTGTACGGAACAAAATGTGTGGTTTTCACTGACCACAAAAGTCTTCAGCATATCTTCAATCAGAAAGAACTCAACATGAGGCAACGATGTTGGGTCGAGCTTCTAAACGACTATGACTGCGAAATTCGCTACCATCCTGGTAAGGCGAATGTCATAGCTGATGCATTGAGTCGTAAGGAACGTACTAAGCTTCATTATGTACGTGTTCAATCTATTATTCAAGCTCGATCCGATATCCAAGCACGCATTTCTCAGGCTCAACAATCTTGTGCTTCACAAGGTTTGATGGATAAGGAATTTCCCTATCACATAACACCTGATCTAGAACTGAAGGACAATGGATCGTATTACTTCATGGACCGTTTGTGGGTCCCAAGCCAAGATAACCTTTGCACCTTGCTTAGGGATGAAGCCCATAAGTCTCGTTATTCTATTCATCCTGGCTCAGATAAGATGTATAAGGATCTTCGTATTCACTATTGGTGGCCTGGTATGAAGAAAGACATTGCCTTATATGTATCAAAATGCCTTACTTGTCTTAAGGTTAAGGCTGAACATCAGCATCCTTCTAGTTTATTGGTGCAACCAGAGATCCCAGTTTGGAAATGGGAAAACATTACTATGGATCTTGTTACTAAACTTCCGCGCACTAAGAAAGGTCATGATGCCATCTGGGTAGTCGTTGATCGTCTTACTAAGTCAGCGCATTTCTTACCAATCCGTGAGGATTTTCCTGCTCGACATGGTGTTCCTTTGAACATCATTTCTAACAGAGATGCCCGTTTCACTTCTCATTTTTGGAGAACCATGCAATCTGCTATGGGGACCCAACTTAATCTGAGCACAGCTTATCATCCGCAAATGGATGGTCAATCTGAAAGAACAATCCAGACTCTGGAGGATATGCTTAGAGCTTGTGTGATCAGATTTGGAAAGAAAGGAAAACTTGCACCTAGATACGTTGGACCTTTCAAGATCGTCGAAAGAATCGGTAAGGTAGCCTACAGACTTGAGTTACCTCCTGAACTTGGAAATGTTCATCCAACTTTTCACGTGTCCAATCTCAAGAGGTGTTTAGCTGATGAGAACCTCCACATACCGCTTGACGAAATTCGTGTTGACAAAACACTGAAATTTGTTGAGAAACCTGTGGAAATCATGGAACGTGAAGTCAAGTGGCTTAAACGCAAGCGCATTTCTTTGGTCAAAGTTCGCTGGGAAGCTAAACGTGGACCCGAGTTTACTTGGGAACGCGAAGATCAAATGAAGGCGAAATATCCGCATCTTTTTCCACGAGTTTCCTCTAAATAAATTTCGGGACGAAATTTCCACAAGTAGGGGAGACTGTAACATCTGTGCTTGTAATCATTGTGAACAGTTCTATTATCAATAAAACAATGTTATTTGATCCCAATGTTTGTTTGGTTGTGTTTTACATTTTTCATGTTTTGACTTTTATTCAATTTCAAACTCTATATCGCTTTCTGGAGAGTTATACGCAAACTGGTGCGTAAACATAATCAGTTTAATACAACAAATACTCCGGAACATCAACATATACTTAACATACCTTAAATAACCTTTACATAACTTAGAAATAAGTTTTGAAGGCTTTGGTATGGCAAAAACAAGTTAATTCGGCTACAGGGACTAAATTTGACAAACTGCGAAAGTATGCCAATTTGAACTGTAACAGACATTCCGGAACATGACCATAAGTTAAACATACCATAAATATCCTTTACATAGCTTAGAAATAGGCTTTGAGGGGTTCGGTGTGCTAAAATAAACTTTTGGGTCATTCAGGGACTAAAAGTGTCAAAAAGTGCACAAGTTTGCACTTTTGCGCATAACTCACGTTCTGAATACATCCGGACATCCAAAAATTTATGTAAGCACTAAAATATTTTATTTTAGTGTTTGGCATAAGAAAAATCCATTCGTTGCGTCATTTGGATCGTTTTTCGCGCTTATGCGCATTCCGTCGTAATTAAGCGAACATCGCGTTCGTACGACCAAACGAACCAACGTCCGACATATTTTTGAGCATGTTTCATGTCCACAATGTTTAGGCATCATTTTAGGGCCTTAAAGTTGGCTTTACGGGCCTTAGAAGTGTCGGAAATGGCTTAAACACATAACAGGGACTGAAACTGCAACTTTTGAAACTTGTTGTTGATCTGCAGACTCCAGGCGGCCCGCGTAAGATCTGTGTGTCCCTTACGCGGCCCGCGTCAGTGTTCCAGACCAGGTTAACTGAATTTAAAAGCAGATTACAGCTGGTTAACTCACAACCACACACTCACACTTGCCCTTTCAGCTCATAAGTGGCCATTTTTAGTCACCACAACATTCCAACAAGTGTACGCACGGGATTCGATCACGTTATTCAAGAAACGATCTTAACGGTTCGGGAAATACTATAAATACCCCACCCCCATTTGCTTCAAACTCACTAGAATCTGATTTGAGAAGCTCTAAGTTGAAACCTTTGTTTCATACCTGAGCTACTTGAATCACGATTAGCATTCGGGGACCCTTCGTAAGTATTCCTTCGTTCTTTTATTGATTTTTGAGTCCGAAAGTCAAACTTTGTTTGACTTTCTGCGTTGACCAGTTTATGGTCAATGCGAAGTTCGTTTGAACTTCGCAACGTGATTTTAATCACGATGGTTATAGTCCCTTGGGACTATGCCTACTGATTACCACTTTGTCTAGGGTCGTAAGGGTAAGCGATCTCATAAATTGCTTATACCTTCGAACCCGACCCATTTGGTCGATCATTAGGATCCGACCAAATACCTTAGGTGACCATAGTGTATAGGGAATAACCTTCCGAGGTTATACTGTAACACCCCTAAAATACCACCTGCGGGAACCCCGCGAGGCGTGTTACTCATCAGAGTTCGAGCCACCAATCACATTGAACCAATGATAAATATTTAAATAAAACATGTCATGAATTACCAATAGAAAATATCAAACATAGGGTTACTCCCAAAGAGTTGTGTAGCGGAAGCATATAGTAAATCGTTTAACAATTGTTTCATAGTAAATGTTCAAAACCAACGTTTCACTTATAAGTTAATCCAAGAGCCTCGATCCATGACCACTCCAGCACTCCCAGATAGCAAGTCCACGTCACGAATTCTAGCGACCTGCAAGCATGCAGACAAGTGTGTCAGACGACGCTGGTGAGTTCAAGGTTTTGTTAACGTGTGTAGTTACCAGATATCTGTTAAGTCAACTCATTGTTTCGTTTTGGGATTGTTATTAACGTAGGAGAGTCTTATATACTGGAAGTGTGTCCAATATATACCATGGGAGTGTGCCCAATATAACCTGGGAGTGTGCCCAACCCCAATGCCCCTAACCAAGCATTGGTAATGATGTCCAGGTAACTATATCACGCCCGTCCTTACGGCCCGGTGTGAGGGTGTCAAACCTAATAGCGCTATCAACTAGTTACCCCATTGCCTTACAGGCAACACGGTAGATGATCGATTCTGTGTTCAATAACCAACATCCCAAATAACAGTTTACCCAGTATTCCCTTTAGAAACGTTTACCAGATGTCCCAAACCACCGGGACGCATGCTTAGAAAAGTGCAGTGAACTCACCTTTGGTTTGCTCGGTAGAATTTGTTACTTGTTATTCAGTTGGTCAACACGTCCTAAAAAGGGTTACCGGTTATAGTCAGTTTTACATGCACATGTACCACACCTTTCACGTATAGCTAATTCACGTATTCGAGGTTTATATCAAGTAAAATCATTGCTCATGTAACACACACATGTACTACGACTCATGACAGTTTATTCGCCCATTCAAAGTATCAAACAATGCTCATCATGTAATCACGCAAACACACCATATACATGCCTACAAAATTGACTAGCATGTGTATGGCCCAAAGTTAAAACATGTGTGTATCACGATATCTAACAAATCCAAACATTAAAGGTACGGCCCAAATTTTGATGGCCCACACCCGATCACGCGCTTCAGTGGGTTTTGGCTCAGCTGGGTTACGTGAACACCAAGGCTGGTGGCCCAGTGTCATTATTGAGGTCCGGATGTAAACCGACTTGTATGTGGTCCCACTAACAAGTCAATTTAAATGGATGTGTGCGTGTGTCCAGTTACTGTGCGCGGCCTAATATCATGACTGGCCCAGCATCATAACATTTTCATCTAAAATTCCTAACAGTCCAGTTAATGTGCACCGGCCCAATAGCCAAACGGAAGTTTCAGATCATGAGGTGTTGTGTTATCCCTTTGTATTACCCAATAGATTGATGTGTATAGTATGCCAGCCATGTCTCTTTTAATATTCAAAGCAATTTATCATAGCATACCTAATAATCCAAGCACATAGCAAGACACCTCTAACTTCTCATCAATTATATCCGGTTCAACAACACATGGTACAATATTATTCATCCGCCAAGCATCACCAATATACATGAAATCCGAATATATTGGTGTCCGGATCGACTTCATGGTACTAGCTCATCTCATCAGATTATCATCAAGTCTATTAACCAAGATTCTAGAATTCATGCACATGATTACTATTCAAACAATTTAACATAATACCCTAACCCAAATGTTAACTTTCTTTGTGTTATTAGCAAACAACACTCTAACATCTTAACATTTATTTTTAACAATTTATTACATGCTGTTCAAGTCTCATAAGCATTACACGATCCACATACCAAGGTCATATACAATCATTGATCATCGATCCACATTCCAAAGCATACAGTGCCTACACATGTTCACATGTGTATGTCTACTCAACTCACATGGCTACCACAACATGCACTCTTTTCAAGTATATACTTATTAAAACAATCATGCTGATGACACTAGTTCCTGATCACACAATATGCATGCTATATTGCACGTGGATTCCACCTAGACACACACTAACCAAAACAACCAATCAAGCTCAAGAAACATAAGAGATACTAACCGCAGATTAGGAGGGTATGATGATGATGATCACGTCAGGGGGGGGGGGTCTGCCACCGAAGCCGTTCAGCCAAGGAAGTCTAGGGTTTACTTTAGTATGATGCGATGAATGATATTGGGGCTCAAAATATTACGTACACTTAATTATAAAGCCACTAACAAGTGGGTCGGTCCAAACAATGCACATATTAGTTGGGCTAGCATGTTAAATAACACATGGGGGCCGAGATCTAATTCAACGAGATGAGGACAAGCAAGAGTGTAATGGGTTCGGGTGGCCCGTGCCGGTTTTAATGTGTAAGAGTGTGGCCCTAAAGATGTGCAGCCCAACAACACAACTATCAAGTTGTCGCATTTGCAAGTTCAACGGAGTTATATAATAATAACAATTTTGAAATTTAGTATCACGAAATTAAACATCGCTAACCTTGAGAATGCGGGTTGTCACATCATCCCCAACTTGGAAGAAATTTCGTCCCGAAATTTGACAAGTAGCTAGTCCAAAACGGCCAAAATATTAACTCATGATCCAAAAAGACGAGATGTTAACTCAGGATGACTGTGGATTTTCCGCGGGTACCACATCATCCCCAACTTGAAAGGGAATTTCGTCCCGAAATTCCTCAATGACAGCAAAAGTTGTTTCAACCGCTTGAAAAATTGAGAATACTAGAGCTCTATCCAACATTCTTGTTTCCGCGTGAACTCCGGTCCACGTCTTGAGTTCCAACGAACTCTCACGATTGAAATTCGACTGTGTCAACAGTGGGTTCCTCGAGAAGGGTATCGTAAGTGTTGCGTCGAGTAAGAACCAAAGAGTACAAAACGGGTTTTTCAGCAAACGAAGTTTTTTGACAACTCTAAACTGATGCACACCGTTCCTTCCTTTAGGCGATTCAGGTTCTTGTCGTAACCCTAGTTCTTGATTGTGATCTTTTGTATAACAGTCTGTGATTAGAGATAGATTCCATTCATATCTCTATAACGAACTCGTTAGCAATTGTGACCAGTTTTGTTAGTAGGGTTTCTTTTTCGTTTTTTGTTTTAATCGCCGCCCTTGTTTTCAATTCGAAAACCTGATTTATTAGCCTAGTTGTTGTTGATTGCGGTTAGCTGTGACTAATTTAGCTAGATCGATAACTCTGGATTAATAGGTTAAGGTTTGAAGATTGTTACTAGGGTTTAAAGGAACAGGGTTTTCGTGTGGGTGGTTTGCGTATAACAGTTTGGTTAAGTTTTTCGTAGCCTGTTGCATGGAGAGAAACAGAGATCAGGGTTTGGAGGATTTAGGGTTTCAGTCGTTTTCTGAAAGATTGCATGGGGATGTTTTTATTAGTAAAAGCAATATGAAGCCGTTGAATGCACAAGATGTGCGAGGTAGCATGCATACGTCTGGGAGAAGTATTGATATCAGGTCATTGAACATTGATGGTAATCCACTTCTGCCGAGACGTGGTATTGTTCAGAAAGAGCCAACAAGAATAAATGTTATTGATGAACTGGAAAAGATAACAATGCCGGTTCAGTTGGGGAATATCAATGGAGAGGAAAATCGGGTAAATGATCAGGAAAAGAACACAATGAATGTTTCATATGCGGCTAAGGTCAAGATGAATGATTTGCAGAAAAGAGAAGTAAACTTCAGAAAGATGGATTCTGTGGAGATTGTTAAGGATGTGGATGTGGTAATTCCTAGAGAAGTCGTCCGAAAGGTACAGGAAAAGTTTGACAATGTTTTGTATGGATATTTTTTAGGTAATCGTCTCCCTTACCCTGTGGTGGAGTATTACGCGAAAAATGTGTGGTCGAAGTATGGTTACTCTAAACTTATGATGAATTCGGATGGTTTCTTCTTCTTTAAGTTTGATTCGAAGGAGGGTATGGCCAAAGTGCTGGAAGGGGGGCCATGGTTAATCAGGAAAGTTCCTTTGTTCTTGAATGTATGGTCGCCGTCTGTTAGTTTGAAGAAGGAGGGTATAAAATCTGTTCCGGTGTGGGTGAAAATGTTTAATGTCCCTATTTCTGTATACACAGATGATGGTTTGAGCTTGTTAGCATCCAAGATAGGGAATCCTAAGAGACTTGATGGCTATACGGCTGATATGTGTGCGGATAGTTGGGGAAGGAGCAGCTTTGCTCGGGCATTAATTGAGATAGATGCGGATAATGAGCTAAAAGATCATATTGTTGTAGCTATCCCGAAGCTAGATGAGGATGGGTACATTACTGAAAAGGTGAAAATTGAATATGAATGGCAGCCACAACGTTGTTCGCTTTGTTGTATTTTTGGCCATAATGACCAGACATGTGCCAAGAATATCCAAAATAAAGAGAAACAAGTGGTTATTGATGAGGATGGATTCACTGTAGACAAAAGGAAGGTGGCACGTGGGGGTATGATGCATAAAAAGAAAAAACAAAATCAGAAATTCGTATATAGGCCTAAAGTGAACAAGTTTGGGCCGAGCACTTCAGGCACGAAATAGGATAAGGTGGAGGAAAATAGGAATGAAAAGGTGCAAACCCAAAACTCTTTTGATGCTTTAAATATGGATGATGGGGATACGGATGTCCGTATCACACGAACACTTGGTGAGGGAAAATCGGATGGGATAGAAAATAATGGAAAATCAGCTCGAGTGGATGATGAGGTGGTGGAAACGGTTCCTACTGAAATGTCTGCTTTTATGCGATGCGAGCGGCAAACTCATTCTGAGGGGGCAAGCACTCCCGGTCAAAACGGTGTTAATGGATAGTATGGCTGCATGGAACATTAGGGGCTTGAACCGGCCCCTGAAACAAAGTGAGGTTCGGCTTTTAGTGACTGAAAATAGATTATCTGTTTGTGCTCTTCTTGAATCTCATGTGGATATTACTAACCTTGCTAAGGTGTGTAACAATGTTTTCCGGTCTTGGAAATGGACGTCGAATGGGGGTTTATGTGATCGAGGAACGAGAATTATTTTGGGTTGGAATGCCGATGTGGTTGATATTATGATTTTGGCCCAATCGAACCAAGTCATTCATGCTCAGGTCTTCTCCAAAGTTGATAATCAATCTGTTTTTGTTTCGTTTGTTTATGCAAAGAATAAATATCAGGAGAGAAGAACGCTTTGGGATAACTTATGTAAACATAAGGGTTTTTGCTATGACAAGCCTTGGGTCGTTATGGGTGATTTCAACTCTGCATTACATATTGAGGATTCATTGAATGGTCCTTCCACTCTTTCGATTGGTATGGGAGAGTTTAATGAATGTGTTCAATATGCGGAGTTGATGGATATTAAGGGTCATGGATTACACTACACATGGAACCAGAAACCTTCGAATGGTGTTGGGCTGCTTAAAAAGATTGATCGTGTTATGGGCAATATGAAGTTCTTGGAGATGTTCAAGGATGCGTATGTCTTATATCATCCTTTTCGGATTTCTGACCATACCCCGTGCATTCTTAAGCTAGCTGCGTCGGGTAAGTTTCGACCGAAACCATTTAAGTTTGCTAATTTCATTACCTCTAAGCCGGAATTCAGGATATGTGTTGATAAGGAATGGAGTAAGCATGTGGATGGGGTTACTATGTTTGCGGTCACCAAGAAGCTTAGGAACTTGAAGCCGTATTTGCGGAAACTTTTGTTTAATTAAGGGAATTTGCACGATAAAGTTGTTGGATTGAGGAAGAAGCTTGATGATATTCAGATTCTGATTGATAGCAATCCGTTAGATGCTAATCTTCGTAACATGGAGGCTCAATGTCTTAAAGACTTTCAAATTGCAGCATATGATGAAGAATGCTTTCTTAAGCAAAAAGCTAAAGTGGAGTGGCTATGTGCTGGAGACTCCAACACTAAGTTTTTCCATAATAGTGTTAAATGCAGGAATGCCAGAAATAAAATTAAATCTATTAGGGATGTTAACGGGACCCGATATGAAGGAGAAGGTATTTTGGATGCTTTGGTAACTCATTATGCTAATTTTTTGGGTACTGAGGACCGGGTTGCAGCTATTGATCTGGAAGATATTTGTGTCAATACTCTTAGTGTTAATGCTGCGGCCAATATGGTACAGCAAGTAACTCGAGAGGAGGTAAAAAATGCTATTTTTAATATTGGAGAGAATAAAGCCCCAGGCCCTGATGGGTATACATCGGCATTCTTTAAGGCTTCTTGGGATATTGTGGGTGAAGAAGTGTCCTCTGCTGTGTTAGAATTTTTTAATAATGGCAAGCTGTTGAAACAATTAAATCATACGATTTTGGCTCTTATTCCTAAGGTAGATACCCCGGATTCGGTGCTGGACTATCGTCCGATATCTTGTTGTAATGTGCTTTATAAGTGCATAAGCAAGATCATTACGGACAGAATCAAGGGTAGTTTGGAGAAGTTGGTTAGTATTAACCAGTCCGCCTTTGTTCCTGGTAGAAAAATCTCGGACAATATTTTATTAACTCAGGAGCTGATGCATAACTATCATTTGAATAAGGGGCCGGCTAGATGTGCTTTCAAGATTGATATTCAGAAAGCCTATGATACGGTTAACTGGGTTTTCTTAGAGAATGTGCTTAAAGCGTTTGGTTTTCATCATAAAATGGTTGCATGGATTATGGAATGTGTTACTACGACGTCCTTTTCAATTAGCATTAATGGGAATCTGCATGGCTATTTTAGAGGGAAACGGGGGTTGAGGCAGGGTGATCCTATGTCTCCATACCTGTTCACATTGGTTATGGAAATATTATCGTTGTTACTCCAGCATGTGGCTGCGTCCGGTAATGGCTTCAAGTATCATGCTCAATGTGCTAAACAGAAAATAATTAACGTCTCCTTCGCTGATGACCTTTTTATTTTCGTGCATGGGGATGCTTTGTCCGTGGGGAAGGTTAAACAATCTCTTGAGGAATTCACTAATATTTCTGGTCTGGTGCCAAGTCCAGCTAAAAGTACGGTGTATTTTTGTAATGTTCCATTTAATGTTAAACAGGAAATTATCCGTTTGATGCCGTTTCAATAGGGTTCTCTTCCGGTTAGATATTTGGGGGTGCCGTTAATTACAACAAAGCTGATTTATAAAGATTGCAAACCCCTAGTTGAGCGTATGGAAAAGAAGATTGATAGTTGGCTAAACAAATCTTTGTCTTTTGCGGGTAGGTTACAGCTTGTTAACTCGGTGTTATCCTCAATGCATATTTATTGGGCGTCAGTCTTTATTATTCCTACTCGAGTTATAAATGAGCTTGAGAAGTATATGAGGAGGTTCTTATGGAATGCGGGCTCTCAGGGTAGGGCGAAAGCCAAAGTGGCTTGGTCAGATGTTTGTTTGCCTAAGAAGGAAGGTGGGCTTGGTATTAGAAGCATATCAGACGTCAATAAGGCTTTGATGACCAGCCATATTTGGAGCATTGTTACTCGAAGGAAGTCCCTGTGGGTTGATTGGATTTATGCTTATAAGTTGAAAGATCGCAGCTTCTGGGATGTCCAAGCACGTGGTAGTATTAGTTGGGGATGGAGGAAAATTTTATCCATTCGTGACATTGTTCGGCCGTTCATTTGGAAGGTGGTTAGGAGTGGGCTTCAAACTAATGTGTGGACAGATAATTGGTGCCACATTAGTCCCCTTAGTTCATTCATAACTCCTAGACGCATCGCTTATGCGGGGTTTTCTATGTCATCATCTTTAGCGGATCTGATTGATATTAATGGGCAATGGAAGTGGCCGCAATCTTGGTATGATCTCTATCCGGTGTTAATTGAGCTGGATGTTCCCCAGTTGAGCCATAACATTCAAGATCGTACAATTTGGAAAGACTTGGAGGGTAAGAGTTGTCATTTTCGGTCATTGGAGGTTTGGAATGTGGTTAGACATCGTGAAAGCTTAGTGTCGTGGGTTAATGGAGTTTGGTTTTCCCAATGTATCCCAAGACACTCGTTTCACTTATGGTTGGTTATCAAGAATAAGCTTAAAACTCAAGATAGGTTGGCTGTGTGGGAAGTAGGAAGTGCAACTAATTTTAATCTCATGTGTTGCCCCTTGTGCAGAAATAATCGTGATTCTAGGGACCATTTGTTCTTTCAATGTTCGTTCTCCTCAAAGGTTTGGAAGGATGTTAAAATGATGGTGTCTTTGGAACAGGTTGATGATTCTTGGCAATCCATTATGGATTGGTTGTCTCTAAATGCTTCGTCGAAGAGGACAGAGCATATTGTTAGCAAGTTGGTAATTGGGGCGGCTACATACTTTATATGGCTTGAGAGGAATAATTGTTTATTTTCCAATGATCAGGCTAAAGTCGCTTCGGTGGTTGGGAGGATCAAGAAAACGGTCAGGTTACGTCTTATGGGGTTCGACTTTAAAGGGGATTCCAAAGTTGGCAGGATGCTAAAGAAATGGGAGATCGCTAGAAACGAACAAGAGGATGACCTGGGTTAGAGCCTAGTTCATGGATTGTCTTTTTTCGAGTGTGTGGCTCGTGGCTGTGTGTTTTTGTTGAGCGTTTTGTTTTTATTGTTTGACGCTTGTTTCTTGTTGGGGTTGTGTACCTTTGTTGGTTTGTTTCCTAGGCTACGGTTTGTGTAGCCTAGTTGGTGTGTCATTCAGGCATGCCCTTGTACTTTTTGAGTTATTTATAAAATTCACCTGGGGTAACCCTTTACCCAAAATAAGTGTTGCGTCGAGCAGATGCTTCTTTAGGTTCGAGACATAAATGGCATTGTGGCCGTTACCCAATTCATCAGGTAACTTGTGTTTGTATATCACCGATCCGTTACAGGAATCCAAATGTCCCAGTGTACCGCAGACTAAACTTGCCACGTTTCCCATAGCGTATTGCACCCTCCCAGGGTGAGACTCCCAATATGACACGTTCGCCTGCAGCGAACTCCCGGTGTTTCTCAAGTTATCAGGGTTCCTGGCGATCACGTGTTGTTGCCACGCAATTTCCAATACCGAGTGCAAATCCTAGTCCCGTAATTAGGTTGTCATTCACCTCAATCCAACAAGGAGGTTGGCATTATCATCCACGTAATGCCTCAAACAAAGTCATAGGCATACTAACACGGTAACGGCTGCAGTAGGGCTCACCCAAAGATAAGTGTCCTTCCCAAATGTTTACTAACGTCAATCACGCACATGCTCGCGGCATGTCTTAGTGTGTCGGGATAGTTCGTTACTCTATCCGGTTGTCCTACAGTGATAAGTAATGCTCATGTCTAGATGTGAATCAAGAGTGTTGTGTATTGCCTGACATAAATCAGGTATAGATCCAAAATCAGAGATAACAGGAGTTGGCATCTCGTGCCTAAAAGCCGCATCTCCCAGAGGAATATTCACAAGTTGGTGGAGACTCGTCAGTTTCCTTGACTGCAAGAGAGTGTACTGGTTACATGAGACAATCAACGATCACCCAGGTGATATTGTTTCCGTTTCGAGTTGTAAGTAGACTAGTGACAAAATCCATGGTAGTCTGTTCTCTTTTCCATACATGTGTTTCTGGTTGCTAAAACCCCACCTTGACTTTTTCACAAGTCAAACATTGTTCTCATGCGTTGCTATGTGGGCCTTCAGGCCCGGTCATCCGTACATGGTCTTCAGGTTTAATACATCCTATCAAAACTCAGATGAGTAGGATATCGAGGCCCGTGTGCTTCGCCTGCACCAGTTCCCTAAGGTTGCTGTATAGTGAGGTCCATATTCGTTCCATGAAGTAGCAATATCGTCTGACATGTCAATGGTTGCTTCCCCATGCTCCGCGTGGGTCAATCTTGAAAACTCTCTTCCTTCAGTTCTTCAGTTTGAACAAGGCGAGTCTGATCAGGTATGTTAAAGTCGATAGCGAGCTGCAAAGCTCACCACGTCCAGGTTTCACGGTCGTATTCATTCAAAAGTTCCACCCAGCGTTGCCATCACGTGTTTAGCTCTTTTGAAACAAGGGTACACCGGAGGCCCTTGTGATCGGTCTAAGTGGTGCATTTGGTACCGTCCAAGTAATGCCTCCAATTTAAATCCAAAGACTACGGCTTCCACCGCAGGTCGTGACTCATGCAATTCTTCCTGTAAGTCCATTATGTAAGTCATCACTTTCTCGTGTTACGTCGGTGTGTGAACATTGCAGAGTTGGGATTCGAAAGCTGAAAAACGTCCTCCTGTTTTGTCTTTCATGAACAAAGCACCCTACTGTGCTAAAGAGATTTAAGCTGCGCGATCTTCGAAAATCCTGTGGTGAATCTGCGATAGAGTCTAGTGTGACCAAGAAATTGATACATCCTCGAAGGGATCTTTGGTGCCGGACAATATCTAACGAAATGGATCTTTAGCGAGATCCACGTGTATTCCCACTTTGTTGATCATATGACCAAAAAGGTATCTCTCGAATCCAGAAGTTACCTTTAACAAGACTTTGCGCGGAGTGGCTCCTCCCTCAGGAGCTCTAAAATAAGATACAAAGGCCGCCCATGATGTTCATTCCTCTTGGAAATGATCCAGAACGTCATCCATAAATACGGTCTATTCATGTGGTCCATAAAACTGCTAGTGTGTTGATTAACTCAATGGTCATGGTGTACAATGTCGCAATGGCCGTATTGCGTTCGATATGACCTTTCAGGAACATTCTCCTCTTGGTCTTCCGTCAATACATGGTTGAGGCAAACAGTATATGATTGTCACCTTGCTGAGTTCTGGATAATCAGTACACATACGAAAAGGCTTTATCTTCCCGAATATAGCTGGGGTTCCCCAAAGCGAACAAAAACTATGTCCAATAAAACTCCTGTCCAACAGTTTCTGTAGATAGTCCTTGCACCCTCCTGGTGCAAGACGGTATGTAGCACAAGCAATCAGGGTTGCCCCTGTCGTGAGATCAAGCTGAAATTATGCCTAACAGTGGTGGAAGTAAGTCTGAAAGCTCCTCGGGTAGCACACTGAGAGGAATCACGAACAATTGGTGGATCCTCGATCCTCTTTTTCTTAGCCTCAACATCAGTAATGGTTGTTAACATAGCTGGGTGATCCCTCCGTAGACACTTCTGGGTCTTCATAGTTGAAATGGCGCTAACCTTTGCACCACTCTGTTGCTTTAGAACAAATAACGATGCAAAATTTTTCTTCTCACAGGGTATATCTGCGCGATATCTGAATACCCAATCCACACTAACTACTGCATCGAGACTATCAGGAATAGTAGAAGGAAGGTCGATGTCGAACACTTGTCCCACAAGATCGAGTTTGCATCCCACGGCCATACGAGGCTTCAGTTGACTTGCCATCAGCCGGTTCCACAATCAGGTTCGGTTTACAGAAGCATCAGGGTTAAACAGGACAGAGACGAAGCGATTAGTTACCAAGGATGTACAGGCCTCCGAGTTGCTAAATTCCTGGCGTCGTCCACGCCAATTCTACGAGCATCATTTCTAGCGTTGTTGTTGCGATCATGTGGATTCCTAATTACTATCATTGTTCCCTTGGTTGTTGACATTTTGACTTAACAACAGTCAATCCTTGTAGGAGCCACCTTCGTTTTCATACTATAGACTACGATTACGAGCGCCTCGATGTTATCGTGACTGTTGCCCCTAGTATCGCTGCTTGTAACGGGGTCCTGTGACCTTTCACCAACAAGGTCCCTCTTTTCACATTTCGTGTCACGTACTAAGGCACTACTCACTGTGCGGGCAGTTACACATTTCACTCTACAGTCAGTTGTCATCGAGTATGTCCCGATTGGTTCGTATGAGTTGGCTCCCATGAGTCGCTGGCTGGAGTTAAGGATTTGATTGGATCCAAATCGCTGTTGTTCGTTGCCGGTAACTAGGGTCGTTCAAATGCTGAAGTCGGTAAGGTACAACATTTACCCTCTTGTACATCGTTCTTGCAAGTTGACTGAGTAATACACGGTATGTCGCGAGAGTGTTGCAGAAGTGATCACACTTCGGGATCTAAGGCGTCAACACGCTAAGTTCCAGCAAACAAAGATAAGTGGGGAAAGTGCAGTCCAATCATTTGAAGCTGAGCCATCCAACTCAGGGACGTTCGTACTAGCACCTAACATTCTACACAGTTCGCTAGACGTTCAGAAGTGTGATCAGGTGATACTCGATAGCATCGAGATTCGTAAGGATTCAGAAAAGGGGTGAAAAGATCATGTTCGAGTAGGAGACAATCACTGCTAAGACTCCTATAGACTGCTGAGTTCTAACATAACGTCAATTAACAGAGCGGAACCCCTCTCACACTCGTTAAGCCTCACTGGGACTCACATGCACCCCATATTATTATTATGTGTGCACCCATAATAATAAGGCAATTTGCATGCTTATCTCAGTGCCTCTTAACTCGCGCTAAATGGTTCCCCTCATCCAAGCAGCAAACGCAAGGTATCACAGGGTTAAGAATTACAATAGTCAATGGATAGTGTCACACTAACAGATCACATAACAGGGGTTGGTAATATAAGGGCTCATGCTACTGTGCCAAGTGTGCATTCACGTGTAATGTTATACATAAGTGTACACTAGATATACTATGCAATAGTAAACAAGAGACGAACCTTGGAGTCTGGAGCTGAGTGTCATGGTCGATTTCGGATCTGTTCGGTTATAGTCTGGTTTTATAAAAACGTTTTAAAACCAAGTTCTCTATAACCAGTGGCTCTGATACCAAACTGTAACACCCCTAAAATACCACCTGCGGGAACCCCGCGAGGCGTGTTACTCATCAGAGTTCGAGCCACCAATCACATTGAACCAATGATAAATATTTAAATAAAACATGTCATGAATTACCAATAGAAAATATCAAACATAGGGTTACTCCCAAAGAGTTGTGTAGCGGAAGCATATAGTAAATCGTTTAACAATTGTTTCATAGTAAATGTTCAAAACCAACGTTTCACTTATAAGTTAATCCAAGAGCCTCGATCCATGACCACTCCAGCACTCCCAGATAGCAAGTCCACGTCACGAATTCTAGCGACCTGCAAGCATGCAGACAAGTGTGTCAGACGACGCTGGTGAGTTCAAGGTTTTGTTAACGTGTGTAGTTACCAGATATCTGTTAAGTCAACTCATCATTTCGTTTTGGGATTGTTATTAATGTAGGAGAGTCTTATATACTGGAAGTGTGTCCAATATATACCATGGGAGTGTGCCCAATATAACCTGGGAGTGTGCCCAACCCCAATGCCCCTAACCAAGCATTGGTAATGATGTCCAGGTAACTAGATCACGCCCGTCCTTACGGCCCGGTGTGAGGGTGTCAAACCTAATAGCGCTATCAACTAGTTACCCCATTGCCTTACAGGCAACACGGTAGATGATCGATTCTGTGTTCAATAACCAACATCCCAAATAACAGTTTACCCAGTATTCCCTTTAGAAACGTTTACCAGATGTCCCAAACCACCGGGACGCATGCTTAGAAAAGTGCAGTGAACTCACCTTTGGTTTGCTCGGTAGAATTTGTTACTTGTTATTCAGTTGGTCAACACGTCCTAAAAAGGGTTACCGGTTATAGTCAGTTTTACATGCACATGTACCACACCTTTCACGTATAGCTAATTCACGTATTCGAGGTTTATATCAAGTAAAATCATTGCTCATGTAACACACACATGTACTACGACTCATGACAGTTTATTCGCCCATTCAAAGTATCAAACAATGCTCATCATGTAATCACGCAAACACACCATATACATGCCTACAAAATTGACTAGCATGTGTATGGCCCAAAGTTAAAACATGTGTGTATCACGATATCTAACAAATCCAAACATTAAAGGTACGGCCCAAATTTTGATGGCCCACACCCGATCACGCGCTTCAGTGGGTTTTGGCTCAGCTGGGTTACGTGAACACCAAGGCTGGTGGCCCAGTGTCATTATTGAGGTCCGGATGTAAACCGACTTGTATGTGGTCCCACTAACAAGTCAATTTAAATGGATGTGTGCGTGTGTCCAGTTACTGTGCGCGGCCTAATATCATGACTGGCCCAGCATCATAACATTTTCATCTAAAATTCCTAACAGTCCAGTTAATGTGCACCGGCCCAATAGCCAAACGGAAGTTTCAGATCATGAGGTGTTGTGTTATCCCTTTGTATTACCCAATAGATTGATGTGTATAGTATGCCAGCCATGTCTCTTTTAATATTCAAAGCAATTTATCATAGCATACCTAATAATCCAAGCACATAGCAAGACACCTCTAACTTCTCATCAATTATATCCGGTTCAACAACACATGGTACAATATTATTCATCCGCCAAGCATCACCAATATACATGAAATCCGAATATATTGGTGTCCGGATCGACTTCATGGTACTAGCTCATCTCATCAGATTATCATCAAGTCTATTAACCAAGATTCTAGAATTCATGCACATGATTACTATTCAAACAATTTAACATAATACCCTAACCCAAATGTTAACTTTCTTTGTGTTATTAGCAAACAACACTCTAACATCTTAACATTTATTTTTAACAATTTATTACATGCTGTTCAAGTCTCATAAGCATTACACGATCCACATACCAAGGTCATATACAATCATTGATCATCGATCCACATTCCAAAGCATACAGTGCCTACACATGTTCACATGTGTATGTCTACTCAACTCACATGGCTACCACAACATGCACTCTTTTCAAGTATATACTTATTAAAACAATCATGCTGATGACACTAGTTCCTGATCACACAATATGCATGCTATATTGCACGTGGATTCCACCTAGACACACACTAACCAAAACAACCAATCAAGCTCAAGAAACATAAGAGATACTAACCGCAGATTAGGAGGGTATGATGATGATGATCACGTCAGGGGGGGGGGTCTGCCACCGAAGCCGTTCAGCCAAGGAAGTCTAGGGTTTACTTTAGTATGATGCGATGAATGATATTGGGGCTCAAAATATTACGTACACTTAATTATAAAGCCACTAACAAGTGGGTCGGTCCAAACAATGCACATATTAGTTGGGCTAGCATGTTAAATAACACATGGGGGCCGAGATCTAATTCAACGAGATGAGGACAAGCAAGAGTGTAATGGGTTCGGGCGGCCCGTGCCGGTTTTAATGTGTAAGAGTGTGGCCCTAAAGATGTGCAGCCCAACAACACAACTATCAAGTTGTCGCATTTGCAAGTTCAACGGAGTTATATAATAATAACAATTTTGAAATTTAGTATCACGAAATTAAACATCGCTAACCTTGAGAATGCGGGTTGTCACATATACCCTATGGTCACATCGTTTAAGTAGTTGTATGATAAGTAGTTGTATGACCCTATGGTCCCGAACGCGTTTCACACGAACGATGCGTTAAAGTAGCATAAGCTTATGTAAGCATAGTTGCTTAGCTCTTAATCAGCCGTGGGTAGTTCTTGGAGATTTTAACACAGCTCTCAATATGGAAGATTGTTTATATGGTACCTCGAATCACACTATTGATATGAGGGAGTTTTTTGATTGCATTCAAGTTGCTGAGCTTGTGGATGTTAAGAGTCACGGGTTACACTTCACCTGGAACCAGAAACCTAAGGAGGGAATTGGAGTTCTTAAGAAAATAGATCGTATTATGAGCAATATGAAATTTCTAGATTTATTTCCGGATGTTTATGCCTTGTTTCAACCGGCTCGGGTTTCTGATCATACCCCTTGTGTTCTTAAGTTATCAACTACTACTTTCAACAAGCAGAGGCCATTTAAATTTCCGAATTTTCTAACGTCTAAACCGGAGTTTAGACAGTATGTTGTTAACGAATGGGCTAAGGGTGTGCAAGGATATGCTATGTTTTCTGTTATGAAGAAGTTGAGGAACTTGAAACCGTGTTTCCGTAAACTCTTGCATCAACAAGGAAATCTTCATGACAAGGTTACTCGGCTTCGTAGTGAGCTGGATTCGGCCCAGCAACTTGTTGATACTAACCCTCTAGATGTTGAAGTCGTGAATTGGTGGCTAAATGTCTTCATGATTTTCAGGTGGCGGCCTATGATGAGGAGTGTTTCCTAAAGCAAAAATCGAAAATTGAGTGGCTTTGTGCAGGTGATTCGAATACGTCTTATTTTCACAATGCGGTAAAGAATAGAAATTCTAGAAATAAAATATGCTGTATTCACGATGTGCATGGGAATCGATTTGAGGGTAAGGATGTCACTACTGCCCTTGTGGATCATTACTCGAATTTCTTGGGTACAGAGCAAAGAGTTCAGAGTTTAGATGATGAAGATCTTTTTGTTAATACCCTTAACCAAGCCACGGCTAACCACATGGTTAGACAAGTGACTCGAGAGGAGGTGAAAGCAGCCATGTTTAGCATTGGTGATAATAAGGCCCCTGGTCCAGATGGGTTCACATCTGCGTTCTTTAAACATTCATGGGATATTGTGGGAGATGAGGTAACGAATGCTATTCTTGATTTTTTTCAGAATGGTAAACTTTTGAAGCAGGTTAACCACACTATTATTGCTTTGGTCCCTAAAAAGGATACTCCTAATTCGGTTATTGACTACCGTCCTATTTCTTGCTGTAATATCCTCTTCAAATGTATCAGTAAAATTATTACAGATAGGATCAAAGGGAGTTTGGATAAATTGGTCAGCATAAATCAGTCGGCTTTTGTTCCTGGTAGGAAGATCTCGGATAACATTCTTCTAACTCAGGAATTGATGCACAATTATCATCTTAATAGAGGGCCTGCAAGATGTGCTTTTAAGATTGATATTCAGAAGGCGTATGATACAGTTAATTGGTCTTTCCTGGAAACTATTCTTAATCGGTTTGGTTTTCATCACCAAATGGTCTCATGGATTATGACCTGTGTTACAACGGTTTCATATTCTCTAAGCATTAATGGGGAGCTTCATGGTTATTTTGCAGGGAAACGAGGCCTTAGACAAGGAGACCCTTTGTCTCCTTATCTTTTCACGTTAGTTATGGAGGTTCTGACCCTTCTTTTACAGCAATCGGCTTTGCACACGTCGTTTAAGTTTCATGCTCATTGCCCTAAACAAAAGATTATTAGTATCTCGTTTGCAGATGATTTGTTCATTTTTTCTCACGGGAATTGTGCTTCGGTCAAAATCCTGAGAGATGCTCTTGCAAAATTCACTAACATTTCGGGTCTGGTTCCTAGCTCTTCTAAAAGCACTGTTTTCTTCAGCAATGTTCCTCGGTATGTTAGAGATCAAATTTTGGATGTTATGCCCTTTCAAGAGGGCTCCCTTCCGGTTCGGTATCTTGGAGTTCCGTTGATATCAACAAGATTGGCTGCTCGTGACTGTAAAATCCTTGTGGAGCGTGTAGAAAGACGTATAGATAACTGGATGTCTAAGTCCTTGTCTTTTGCAGGTAGACTTCAGCTTATCAACTCAGTCTTGGCAGCTATGTATTCGTATTGGGCTTCGGTTTTTATGCTCCCTCATGGTGTTATTAAGGACTTGGAGAAAAGATTGCGAACGTTCTTATGGAATGGTGGTTATCAGGGCTCGGCTAGAGCTAAAGTGGCCTGGAAGGTCGTTTGTACACCTAAAGATGAGGGTGGATTGGGTATTAGAAGTATTATGGATGTGAATAAAGCTCTCTTGACGTCTCATATTTGGAGCATAATTACGAACCGAAAGTCGCTATGGGTTCAATGGATCCATTCTTATAAGTTGAAAGGTAGAAACTTCTGGGAGGTTCAGAGTAGAGGTAACGTTAGTTGGGGATGGAGAAAGCTCTTGTCTATACGTAATAAAGTTCGATCGTTTTTTTGGAGGTCTATTAGGAGTGGGAGCCAAACTAATGCTTGGAGTGATAATTGGTGTGTTTGCAGCCCGCTTCGGTCGTTTATCTCTCCAAGAGCTATCGCTAATGCTGGTTTCTCTCTAAGTTCTATGGTTGCTGATCTTGTTGCTGATAATGGTCAGTGGTTGTGGCCCGAGGCATGGTATGACACTTATCCGGTTCTTATAAATATCGATATTCCTCAAATTGTAGCTGGTGTAGATGATCGACTTTGTTGGAAAGATCTGGATGGTAAACTTCAGCATTTTGGATCTTGGGAGGTTTGGAATAGCTTGCGGAATAGAGAGGAGAAGGTTTTATGGGCTAACTCGGTATGGTTCACTCAATGTATTCCTCGACATTCTTTCCAATTGTGGCTAGTTATCAAGAATAAACTTAAGACGCAAGATAGGTTGACCGTTTGGGAAGCTGGCAGTGCTACTAATTTACAGCTTATGTGTTGTCCATTGTGCAAATATGATCGTGACTCTAGAGATCATCTTTTTTTCCAATGTCATTATTCATCCGATGTTTGGGGATTGGTTAGGAAAAACGTGGACATGGGGGGTGTTTTGAACACTTGGTCATCGATTATTCAATGGATGGAGCTCAATGCTAATTCAAAAACTCTAGAGCATATTATTTGCAAGATTCTGGTTGCGGCTACCACTTATTTTATTTGGCAAGAAAGAAACAATCGTCTATTTTCTTCTCTTTCTCGAAAGGCTGATGCTCTCTCTAAAATCATTATTGATACGGTTCGGCTTAGAATTATGGGATTCAAGGTGGGTGGGGAACCAAAATATGACAAGATATTGGAACGCTGGCTGATCTCGAAGAATATGGCTTTGGAACCGGGCTAAGGAGAAGTGTTTAGTTTTTCCTAGTGTTTGTGTTTTCGGGTCGTCTTCCTTGTTTAGTTTTTTACTTGGTTGTGACGTTGGTCGGGTTTTCATGTTTGTTTCTCTAGTCTTGGTATGCCAAGCCTAGAAGTGTGTGTTGGTGTCTCTTCACACCCTGTTTTTTATTTATTGGTTGATATAAAATTTCACCGGGGTAACCCTTTACCCAAAAAAAAAAGCTACCTAAACGGGTCGTAATGGGTCGTAAACACTTATGTTAGGTTTCATTTAGTATGTAGGCTTTGTTAAACCATATGACACGCGTCTCTATACTCGTTTGGTTTACAAACCCTCATTCTATCTAAATCCTCCGATATAGGTCCGGTTTATTAACATAGTTACCTATATTAGGTGCCGTTTGATTCCGAGATCTCTAGCATTGCTTGGTGGTTATCTTAGGACTTCTGAGCAATCTCGAGTGAGTACATAGACCCCTGATATTCGTTAATTTACACATATTTTAGTTCCCCGTTTTACCCCTATTTTATGCGTTTTTGGCCGTAAAATCGTCATTCGGATACTTATTTATCTACATTTATGTTTACAGGCCTAAAACAGCATACCAGACAAGATGATAGCGAAAACGAGGACTTTCCGGACAAAACGACGAAGCTGCGGACATTCTGTTAAAGATTCTGACCTGGGCCTGTGGAACGACCGTTCCACCTGATGCACGGTCATGCATCTCCGACAAAGTTGATCAACCCGGCAATGAACGAGAGGTGCGACTGGGCGTTCTAGGAAAACATGGCGTCTCGATGAAGAACGGACGTTCCATCTGAGGAACGACCGTGCGTATCCGATGAACCATCAGAGTCTCGGTGATGAACGACCAGTGCAACTCGGCGTGCAACAAGACCTCGGAACTGAACGACCGTTCCACACGAAGAACGGTCGTGCCATTTCGAATCTGGTCAACGATCTGATGACGTATGCAGTATGGTGACCCATCCCCAATAATTACTTAAAGTGCACGGTCGTGCCATATGGAGAACGACCGTGCGACAGCGAAAAGTATAAAAACAGAACAGAAACATTCTGTTCGATATTCTGGATTTTTGGAGAGCTTCACAGGAGATTTTCAGGCTCCGGAGGCATTAGCTTTCACCCGGATTCAAGCCACATTGTCCCGTTTAGCTCGATTACTACCCGGATCCTTAGTCTAGTACTTGTTTATGGTTTGATTTTCTAATCTTTCCATGTTTTTGTTAATCTTTCAAGTACTTAGATTATTGTTTATGTATTATTGTAGCCTTTGGGCAAAAACACAACAATCCCTTGCTAGATTATAGCCATTAGTATGTTAAACTTTGTTTGTAATGACATTTGAAGTATTTTCTATGATTATCTTTGATGATTAGTTTGCAACCTTGTTATTGATATTGAATTCTTGATTATAAGTAATTATGTTGGATGATTGATGCTTGGTTAGTTAAGATAGTTGAAAAATGAAGCTTAATTAATCTTGTATTAGTAAACTTTGAACTTGGTTAACTAGTTTAGCTTGGTTTAAATGTGTGCATCATGATACTAGAAATGGTTAGTGATTTAATACAATGTAATTATTGTTAATCAAGAGAGCTTGCCGTCACGTAAGGACCTTAACGGGTTAGATGGTGTCGTTATAAATTCTTGCCATGATTTGTTAGCTTAGTTAGTAGTTTAGGCCAAAATTGCTATCTTAGTGAATTATTGTGCAAGATTTGTAAAATGAATTCGGTTGTGATTTAATCTAGTTTATGCTTGACAGTTGGTGGTTGCATTGTGTTTATCGGTGTCGCTTTCCTTGTTTAAGTGCGGTTAGAAAACTCCTAACGGATGACTAACTTATTTTTAAGAGATTTTCATAGACATTTATCAATTGCACGTTAAAAAACAATTTTAGGTGGTTAAAGTGTGTTTATCGTTTTAGCTTTCCGAATGATTGTCATGTTAGGATTCCCGAAAGGGATACTAATTGTCTCAAATTGGAAAATTGACCGAATGCTTCTAGTGCCAAAACCGACTTAGTTGACATGCTGTGGTTGTGTATTTAGCAAGGCTTTTTATCTATTATCTATTATGTTTTTATTATGTATTTATTTATGCTTACTTTAGTTTAGTTAAAATCAACCAAACTTATGTTTTTACCGGTAGTTTAGTGACAAAGGTCTAGTATTATTTCTCCGTCCATTTCCTTGGATCGATACTTGGTTCTTACCGATACTTTATTACATATATGACGGGGTACACTTGCCTCTTTCGTGTGTGTTTTGATGTAAAAGTAATTATCACTTTTATAAATTTAAAACCAAATCGTGTGTAAATTCATTGCAAAATTATGTATATATACGCACACGTCAACCCCTCTTTTACTGTTTTCCAAACTGTTTTGGGGTGAAACACATGTGCCTACTTGTTACTTTCATGCTTTCCTGCTTTCACATCATATACTTGCTATGTTCATTAGTACAAATTATAGTACATGATTTCCTTGTGTTCATGCTATGTATGTCCATTGTGTGCATACTTAGTACATTGTTTTACATTACATTTCATGCTATGTATGTCCATTGTGTGCATACTTAGAACATTGTTTTACATTACATTTCATGCTATGTATGTCCATTGTGTGCATACTTAGTACAGTTGTTTTCATCACATGCTTACATTTTGTTATGACATTTGGGTTGTTTACAATGGAACAATACATTCATTAACATTAGCTACGTCGTTCGTTAGTAGGTAGTGGTACCATAGGATTTGACAACTCCCGTTCCTGAAATCCTGGGTTTGTTTGGATTGGAAGGAATGACCGAATTCGATACACATAACTTAAATAAACCTTTAATTTGTTTAAGGGTTTATCGCCACAGTCTCAAGGCTTGGATGTATGCATTTTCACAATACCGCATAAATAGTCTCAAGGCTTGGATGTATGCATTTTCACAATACCGCATAAATGTTTGTATCAGTATAGCATGCATTTGTTCCACAAAACATAACTTTGATTTAATCCATGTTTTACCTCAATACCTTGCTTTTGTGCATTTTACATATGGTTTAGTTGATATATTTCACTTACCATACATGATATTCTTGAGTACACATTACATGATCTACGTTAAACATAAACATTTTGACATTGATATACACAATTATTGGTTTACATTGGACATAGACGTTTCGATTTGGTTTACACATTAACACATGACAATTCATTTATACATAAACAATTTACATTGGTGGTTGGTTTGAGTAAGTGATTTGAGTAACGAGGTGTGTGTAATATGATACAAGCATGGTGGATACGCCGCTGGTACTTCCTATAAATAAGTGTTTGTATGATATTACATGTCGTAGCGTTACCGAAGTCATTTCAATATTTGACATATTACGTTTTACATAAACAACTTATTTTCACAAGACATTGATTTACAAAACAACTTATCTCATACAAACTCATTTTCTTGGTTATTCATTTAACCTTACATTATTCTCTTATTTATACATATCATTGCTTTTTGAATGATTTACAAAACAAAACAACTTACAAGGTTCATGACTGACTTTTGTTAAACAACTTTTCCTAAACTTATAAGTCATGAATCCTATTTTCACAAATCCTATGTATCTCACAGGCATTTTTATGCTGACTTACCTTTTTTCACATGTGTTTTCATGAGCTTTTGTGTAGGATGATGATCATGACACTAGGGCGGACCTGTGCCTTAGAGACTAAAAATGAAGAAAGACTAGTTTAATAATGTTATGAACTCTTTGTTTCCTGTTTAAAACAATGTAACTCTTATGTTGTTAAATAAAATACAACTTTGTATGCCATGGTTATGAAACAATTAATTCTGTTACAACACTCCCCGACGTTTTCCGCCACGTATTGTATGTTATACGTGGTCGGGGTGTGACAGAAGAGTTGGTATCAAAGCCAACGGTTATAGGGAATTAGGTTATTAGTAATTCTTTGACCTAGACTATAACCTTTCTAGGACCCCAACACAAGTTATCTTGTGTTTAGATCTTAAAACATGCACTTCACCTATCCTTAGGTGATAACCACAACGGGAACATCAAGTTCGAATCCGCATTGAAAATTAATCATCTGTTTTTGGATGATTGATTACTAGGTTTTGAACCCTCTATTGTAAGGTTTTGAACCCTCTGTTGTAAGGTTTTGAACCCTTCCAGTTTAACTAAATTTTTGGCTTTATGCCTTTGAATTTTCAAAAATCTCGTCAAGGTTTTGGGTTTTAAATAATGTGAACACGTGCAAACTGGAAGAGTGAATGCCTGTATTCTGGGTTTTCTGTCTAGGCAAGCACTTCGTATATATCTCATCAGACGCGAGACCAGTTGTGCTTACCTGGGAATTATTGGGATGAGTGTTCACTTATAGGCGAGCATGTCTTCGCGATACATTATTTTGATCCATTTACTTTGATTTGTCACTGTGTGTCGTTTGTTTGCTTGGTAATGTGGACAAATGACCACCATCTTTTCTTTTGTTAATTTTGTTTCATCTCATTCTCTTCATCCAATCATCTCACTCGTTTCCTTTCATGTTTTCCTCTTTTAGAATGCCTCCTCGACGCGAAAACCAGATAGCGACTGCCGAACTGGCAGAAATCATTGCGCAGCAGATGGCTGCTCAATTCCCAAATCTCTTTGCTCAATGGAACCAAGCCAACAACAACAACAATGCTCCATGCAAATACAAGGATTTTAACTCGGCTAAACCACTCAAGTTTAGTGGTTCTGAGGGAGCGACTGGGCTTCTTCAATGGTTCGAGAGCATTGAGAATACTTTCTGTCATGTTCAGTGTCCGGATAATCGCAAGGTCGAGTTTTCTTCGAGTGTGTTTCAGAAGAGGGCTCTCACAAGGTGGAATGGGGTTATGAGAGACCGAGGTGCAGAAGTTTCTCTAGCACAGACATGGGCTGAACTCAGGGCCCTTATGATGAGGGAATTCTGTCCTCGTCATGAGCAGCGAGCTTTGGAGAAGGAGTTTGATGACTTGAAACAAGACGGTGGCGAGCACAGGGCATATACTGATAGGTTTGAGGAGCTGAGTTTGCTATGCCCAACGATGGTTACCCCACTCGACAAGGCCATCGAAAGGTACATCGACGGCCTACCTGACTCTGTGCAAGACATCATTACTGGTAATAACCCTGCCACACTCCGTCAAGCTATCGAATTAGCAGCGACATTGACTGAGTCGCAGATTCGGAAGAATAAGTTACACAGGAAGGGTGACAAGGGCAAGAAACAGTCGTCTGACAAGGAAGATAGCAAGAAAGGTCAAAACAAGAATGGAAAGAATTCTGGTTCCTCAAAGAATTCTAGGAAGCGAAAGGCTTCCCAAAACTTTGTTGTCACTGCCCAAGCTAATCAGGCAGCTCCCAATCAACCCGCACAGCCTCCAGCGAAGAAACCCTATTCAGGGAATGCACCTTTGTGCAATAGATGCAATAGTCACCATCAGCCGCAACATCCGTGCCGTTTCTGTAATAACTGTGGGAAGTCGGGTCATCTTGCCGCTACTTGTCGCATTCCTGTTAACCAGAACCAGGCAGTTCAGAACCCGGCCCAACAGGTTGCTCAGCCTCTTGCTCAGCAACAAGGTCAAGCTGCACGACCTCATTTTCCTCCTGGTTCGTGCTACAATTGTGGGGATCTGACTCACTACAGGAACCGGTGCCCAAGGCTAGCCAACCAGAATCAGAATCAAGCTCAGGCTCGAGGACGAGTCTTCAACATGGATGCCCAAGAGGCGCAGGCGGACGATAATGTGGTGAATGGTACGTTCTTTATTAATAATCAGCCTGCATCTGTTCTCTTTGATTCGGGTGCCGATAAGAGTTTTGTGTCATTGTCCTTTGAGCCAATGCTTCGCGTCTCTAGAACGAAACTAGGTAAACCTTTGACAGTAGAGGTTGCTAGTGGTGAACCCATTATTCTTGATTCTGTTCTTCGCAACTGCCAATTGAACCTTAACGATCATCTTTTTCCTATCGACCTCACGCCAATGCAACTTGGAAGCTTCGACATTATAGTGGGTATGGATTGGTTATCTAAGCATCACGCAGAGATAGTTTGTTCTGAGAAGATTGTTCGTGTGCCGCTTTCGTCAGGCGAGATCCTACAGGTTCGTGGTGAGAAGCCTGCCGGTGGTCTCAAACTCATGTCTTGTTTTAAAGCACGGAAGTATCTCCGAAAGAACTATGTGGCCTTCTTAGCACATGTTACAGCAGATAAAGGCAAGGGTAAGTCTATTTCTGATATTCCTGTCGTTCGGGATTATTCTGAAGTTTTCCCAGAAGAGTTACCTGGTCTACCCCCAGCACGCCAAGTCGAGTTCCGCATTGATCTCGTACCTGGTGCAAATCCCATTGCCAGAGCTCCATATCGTCTTGCACCGTCTGAGATGCAAGAGTTATCTAAGCAGCTTCAGGAGCTCTCTGACAAAGGTTTTATCCGTCCTAGCTTTTCACCTTGGGGTGCTCCCGTTCTTTTTGTCAAGAAGAAGGATGGATCATTTAGGATGTGTATCGATTATCGTGAGCTTAACAAGCTTACCATCAAGAATCGATATCCCCTACCTCGCATTGATGATCTCTTTGATCAGTTACAGGGCGCATCTTATTTTTCGAAGATTGATCTACGTTCCGGGTATCATCAACTTCGTGTGCATGAAGAAGATATTCCCAAGACAGCGTTCCGCACTCGTTATGGGCATTATGAGTTCACAGTCATGCCATTCGGTTTGACTAATGCTCCTGCTGTTTTCATGGACTTAATGAATAGGGTCTGCAAACCTTATTTGGATCAGTTCGTCATTGTTTTTATTGACGACATCTTGATTTACTCTAAGACGCGAGCTGATCACGAGCAACATCTTCGTCTTACTCTAGAACTCCTAAAGAAAGAGCAACTTTTCGCCAAATTCTCCAAGTGTGAATTCTGGCTAAAAGAAGTTCAATTCTTAGGTCATATTATCAACGAACAAGGTATTCATGTAGATCCCTCCAAGATCAGTGCGATTAAGGATTGGGATACGCCTACTACTCCTACTGAGGTTCGTTCTTTTCTTGGTCTAGCGGGTTATTATCGTCGCTTCATTGAAAACTTCTCAAAGATTGCAGTTCCTCTAACTGCTCTAACTCAGAAGAACAAACCCTTTGATTGGGGATTCAAACAAGAGGAAGCTTTTCAAAACTTGAAGCAGAAGCTTTGCGACGCGCCTGTTCTGACGTTGCCTGAGGGCAATGATGATTTCGTCGTTTATTGCGATGCATCTAAATTAGGTCTTGGTTGCGTTCTGATGCAAAGGAACAAATTCATAGCATATGCATCAAGACAGTTGAAGATACATGAGAAAAACTACACCACTCATGATCTTGAGTTGGGTGCAGTTGTTTTCGCTCTAAAGATCTGGAGACACTATTTGTACGGAACAAAATGTGTGGTTTTCACTGACCACAAAAGTCTTCAGCATATCTTCAATCAGAAAGAACTCAACATGAGGCAACGACGTTGGGTCGAGCTTCTAAACGACTATGACTGCGAAATTCGCTACCATCCTGGTAAGGCGAATGTCGTAGCTGATGCATTGAGTCCTAAGGAACGTACTAAGCTTCATTATGTACGTGTTCAATCTATTATTCAAGCTCGATCCGATATCCAAGCACGCATTTCTCAGGCTCAACAATCTTGTGTTTCACAAGGTTTGATGGATAAGGAATTTCCCTGTCACATAACACCTGATCTAGAACTGAAGGACAATGGATCGTATTACTTCATGGACCGTTTGTGGGTCCCAAGCCAAGATAACCTTCGCACCTTGCTTATGGATGAAGCCCATAAGTCTCGGTATTCTATTCATCCTGGCTCAGATAAGATGTATAAGGATCTTCGTATTCACTATTGGTGGCCTGGTATGAAGAAAGACATTGCCTTATATGTATCAAAATGCCTTACTTGTCTTAAGGTTAAGGCTGAACATCAGCGTCCTTCTGGTTTATTGGTGCAACCAGAGATCCCAGTTTGGAAATGGGAAAACATTACTATGGATCTTGTTACTAAACTTCCGCGCACTAAGAAAGGTCATGATGCCATCTGGGTAGTCGTTGATCGTCTTACTAAGTCAGCGCATTTCTTACCAATCCGTGAGGATTTTCCTGCTGACAGACTTGCAAAAATCTATGTGGATGAAATTGTAGCTCGACATGGTGTTCCTTTGAACATCATTTCTGACAGAGATGCTCGTTTCACTTCTCATTTTTTGAGAACCATGCAATCTGCTATGGGGACCCAACTTAATCTGAGCACAGCTTATCATCCACAAACGGATGGTCAATCTGAAAGAACAATCCAGACTCTGGAGGATACGCTTAGAGCTTGTGTGATCAGATTTGGAAAGAAAGGAAAACTTGCACCTAGATACGTTGGACCATTCAAGATCGTCGAAAGAATCGGTAAGGTAGCCTACAGACTTGAGTTACCTCCTGAACTTGGAAATGTTCATCCAACTTTTCACGTGTCCAATCTCAAGAGGTGTTTAGCTGATGAGAACCTCCACATACCGCTTGACGAAATTCGTGTTGACAAAACACTGAAATTTGTTGAGAAACCTGTGGAAATCATGGAACGTGAAGTCAAGTGGCTTAAACGCAAGCGCATTCCTTTGGTCAAAGTTCGCTGGGAAGCTAAACGTGGACCCGAGTTTACTTGGGAACGCGAAGATCAAATGAAGGCGAAATATCCGCATCTTTTTCCACGAGTTTCCTCTAAATAAATTTCGGGACGAAATTTCCACAAGTAGGGGAGACTGTAACATCTGTGCTTGTAATCATTGTGAACAGTTCTATTATCAATAAAACAATGTTATTTGATCCCAATGTTTGTTTGGTTGTGTTTTACATTTTTCATGTTTTGACTTTTATTCAATTTCAAACTCTTTATCGCTTTCTGGAGAGTTATACGCAAACTGGTGCGTAAACGTAATCAGTTTAATACAACAAATACTCCGGAACATCAACATATACTTAACATACCTTAAATAACCTTTACATAAGTTATAAATAAGTTTTGAAGGCTTTGGTATGGCAAAAACAAGTTAATTCGGCTACAGGGACTAAATTTGACAAACTGTGAAAGTATGCCAATTTGAACTGTAACAGACATTCCGGAACATGACCATAAGTTAAACATACCATAAATATCCTTTACATAGCTTAGAAATAGGCTTTGAGGGGTTCGGTGTGCTAAAATAAACTTTTGGGTTATTCAGGGACTAAAAGTGTCAAAAAGTGCACAAGTTTGCACTTTTGCGCATAACTCACGTTCTGAATACATCCGGACATCCAAAAATTTATGTAAGCACTAAAATATTTTATTTTAGTGTTTGGCATAAGAAAAATCCATTCGTTGCGTCATTTGGATCGTTTTTCGCGCTTATGCGCATTCCGTCATAATTAAGCGAACATCGCGTTCGTACGACCAAACGAACCAACGTCCGACATATTTTTGAGCATGTTTCATGTCCACAATGTTTAGGCATCATTTTAGGGCCTTAAAGTTAGCTTTACGGGCCTTAGAAGTGTCGGAAATGGCTTAAACACATAACAGGGACTGAAACTGCAACTTTTGAAACTTGTTGCTGATCTGGAGACTCCAGGCGGCCCGCGTAAGATCTGTGTGTCCCTTACGCGGCCCGTTTCAGTGTTCCAGACCAGGTTAACTGAATTTAACAGCAGATTACAGCTGGTTAACTCACAACCACACACTCACACTTGCCCTTTCAGCTCATAAGTGGCCATTTTTAGTCACCACAACATTCCAACAAGTGTACGCACGGGATTCGATCACGTTATTCAAGAAACGATCTTAACGGTTCGGGAAATACTATAAATACCCCACCCCCATTTGCTTCAAACTCACTAGAATCTGATTTGAGAAGCTCTAAGTTGAAACCTTTGTTTCATACCTGAGCTACTTGAATCACGATTAGCATTCGGGGACCCTTCGTAAGTATTCCTTCGTTCTTTTATTGCTTTTCGAGTCCGAAAGTCAAACTTTGTTTGACTTTCTGCGTTGACCAGTTTATGGTCAATGCGAAGTTCGTTTGAACTTCGCAACGTGATTGTAATCACGATGGTTATAGTCCCTTGGGACTATGCCTACTGATTACCACGTTGTCTAGGGTCGTAAGGGTAAGCGATCTCATAAATCGCTTATACCTTCGAACCCGACCCATTTGGTCGATCATTAGGATCCGACCAAATACCTTAGGTGACCATAGTGTATAAGGAATAACCTTCCGAGGTTATACCCTATGGTCACATCGTTTAAGTAGTTGTATGATAGGTAGTTTATATGCCTTAGGTAAATTACCAGAATACCCTTTTCATGTATATTTGGTAATTAAGCATATGTAACCTAAACTTTTGTCACATAACTGATTATGTAACATGTTTAGGCATATAACACTTGTCATAGGGCTAGTTAGACGTCCCGAACGCGTTTCACGCGAACGACGCGTTTAGGTAGCATAAGCTACCTAAACGGGTCGTAATGGGTCGTAAACACTTATGTTAGGTTTCATTTAGTATGTAGGATTTGTTAAACCATATGACACGAGTCTCTATACTCGTTTGGTTTACAAACCCTCATTCTATCTAAATCCTCCGATATAGGTCCGGTTTATTAACATAGTTACCTATATTAGGTGCCGTTTGATTCCGAGATCTCTAGCATTGCTTGGTGGTTATCTTAGGACTTCTGAGCAATCTCAAGTGAGTACATAGACCCCTCTTTTACTGTTTTCCAAACTGTTTTGGGGTGAAACACATGTGCCTACTTGTTACTTTCATGCTTTCCTGCTTTCACATCATATACTTGCTATGTTCATTAGTACAAATTATAGTACATGATTTCCTTGTGTTCATGCTATGTATGTCCATTGTGTGCATACTTAGTACATTGTTTTACATTACATTTCATGCTATGTATGTCCATTGTGTGCATACTTAGTACATTGTTTTACATTACATTTCATGCTATGTATGTCCATTGTATGCATACTTAGTACATTGTTTTACATTACATTTCATGCTATGTATGTCCATTGTGTGCATACTTAGTACATTGTTTAACATTACATTTCATGCTATGTATGTCCATTGTGTGCATACTTAGTACAATTGTTTTCATCACATGCTTACATTTTGTTATGACATTTGGGTTGTTTACAATGGAACAATACATTCATTAACATTAGCTACGTCGTTCGTTAGTAGGTAGTGGTACCATAGGAATTGACAACTCCCGTTCCTGAAATCCTGGGTTTGTTTGGATTGGAAGGAATGACCGAATTCGATACACATAACTTAGATAAACCTTTAATTTGTTTAAGGGTTTATCGCCACAGTCTCAAGGCTTGGATGTATGCATTTTCACAATACCGCATAAATGTTTGTATCAGTATAGCATGCATTTGTTCCACAAAACATAACTTTGATTTAAACCATGTTTTACTTCAATACCTTGCTTTTGTGCATTTTACATATGGTTTAGTTGATATATTTCACTTACCATACATGATATTCTTGAGTACACATTACATGATCTACATTAAACATAAACATTTTGACATTGATATACACAATTAGTGGTTTACATTGGACATAGACGTTTCGATTTGGTTTACACATTAACACATGACAATTCATTTATACATAAACAATTTACATTGGTGGTTGGTTTGAGTAAGTGATTTGAGTAACGAGGCGTGTGTAATATGATACAAGCATGGTGGATACGCCGCTGGTACTTCCTATAAATAAGTGTTTGTATGATATTACATGTCGTAGTGTTACCGAAGTCATTTCAATATTTGACATATTACGTTTTACATAAACAACTTATTTTCACAAGACATTGATTTACAAAACAACTTATCTCATACAAACTCATTTTCTTGGTTATTCATTTAACCTTACATTATTCTCTTATTTATACATATCATTGCTTTTTGAATGATTTACAAAACAAAACAACTTACAAGGTTCATGACTGACTTTTGTTAAACAACTTTTCCTAAACTTATAAGTCATGAATCCTATTTTCACAAATCCTATGTATCTCACAGGCATTTTTATGCTGACGTACCTATTTTCACATGTGTTTTCAGGAGCTTTTGTGTAGGATGATGATCGTGACACTAGGGCGGACCTGTGCCTTAGAGACTAAAAATGAAGAAAGACTAGTTTAATAATGTTATGAACTCTTTGTTTCCTGTTTAAAACAATGTAACTCTTATGTTGTTAAATAAAATACAACTTTGTATGCCATGGTTATGAAACAATTAATTCTGTTACAACACTCCCCGACGTTTTCCGCCACGTATTGTATGTTATACGTGGTCGGGGTGTGACATATGCAATGATATTAAGCAAGTCACACATAATCACGCTTCCGCAAAAGTCAAGGTGTGACACATGTTACCCTTCCTCTGTAGAGACTCTCTTAGGAACATCCACCACTACACTAGACCCTCACAACTACCTCCAACACCACCACCACACTGTGCCGCTCCATTGTCTGAGCCAGCCATAATTAAACAACTACCATCTCCGGCCATCTTGACAGAGTAGCCACTACCACCCCTTCTTTGAAACTGGCGACCACCACCCCTCCAACACCATCGTTTTCTATCTAGCTTCTTCACCACTCCGGCGAACTTCTTCACCATCTACAACTCCGATCCAAACCTTACATCTCTTGGTTACCTTTAACCCATCTAGTTTGTTTTCAATCTTGGTCACCGATCTGGTTTCTACTCGAATCTTCGTTTTTCCGACATTCACAAATCTCTATGTGTGAGAGAGAGGGAAGGGTCAGATACGGTGGTGACGATGACGTTGGCTGAGGATGGGAACAGTGATAAAAGGCGGTGAAGATGATGATGGTCTGAGATGGTGGTGAACGATGGGGATGGTAGCCAGAGTTAGGTGGTCGGGTTACTGGAGTTAGGTGGTGGTGGTAATGGAGAGAGAGAGAATCTGGTACAACATTCACATCATTATCTACGTCATCAAAGTTAGACCTCAGTTAGACAAAAAAAACTCTGGTGGAAAAAGATAGTTTGAAAGTTGGGACTATCATGACAAATTTTCTATATTAGGATTAATGTCGGCCAATGAGTCAAAGTTAGTCTAGTGACATTAGTAATTACACAAAAATATAGTGTGGGCCTTGTAACACCTCAAAAATATTAAATTATATATATATGTGTATACATGTATAATTAATTATTTTGATCTTTACCCAAAAAAAAATTATATTGATAATAATTTAGTGAAAATAAAACTAGGGATATTTAACCTAGTTAATTATATGTTATTAAATGATCAAGAATCAAGTGATTCTAGTCCATTTTATAAAACTTACAAGTAGAAGGACGAGAGAAATTGTAGATTGGTTTCTTGCTCGTGCTCGGTCAAAATCGGTGGTGGTTTATGTTGCTAAGCTTCTAGTGGCAGCTACTACTTATGTTATATGGCAAGAGAAAAATAACCTGTTATTCAAAAATCAGCTAAGACCTCCGGAGATGGTTAGTGAAGTTATTTTAAAGACAGTGAGATACAAGCTAATGGGAGCAAAATTAAAGAATACTGCAAATGTGCGGAAGATGCTTGAAGATTGGGAAATTGGTGGGGATCTCGGTCATGATGATGGCGGCTGAGTAGGGTTTTCTAGTGATGTTTGGTTTGTCTAGATGTTAGTCTAGTAGTCTTTATGTTTGTTTTGTTTTTCTGGTAGTTTTGGTTTGATGTTTGGTATACTTTCTTGGGGCCTGTCCCATGATTGAACTAGTGTAGACTCTCTACACTACTTGTTTTGTTTGGTTGTGAATATATAGAATCACCGGGGTAACCCTTTACCCAAAAAAAAGGGGGAAACTTGAAACTGAATTAATAAAACAACAATTTGACACAAAACACACACTGTGTGTGTGTGTTTCTGTCGCAACCCCGACCCCTACCCCAGGAGCGGGAGCCACGAACCAGTCAAGTGGTATCGGTGTCTATTAATTTGGCAGCGGAAATGAGACATCAGGATCGTAGTTAGGAAATAAATTTCAGAGTTTCAAAACACCAAACTTCTATAATAAACAAATGGGATAAAACCCATGATTCATTCATAATACATTTATAGGGATAGACCCTAATTATTGCAAACATAATCTTCTTTTATTTATGTGACACCCGGCTTTTCAGGTCGTACCGTACAATTGTAGCACATGTTGTAAATAGGTAATAGGGCCATATTTGACTGATTATGATGTTTATATGTGAAATTTAATGAGTTGGTAAATTTAAACTTTGATAAAATTATGTTGGCAACGATAAAATTAACGCTCATCGCGTAACGGTTAAAATGCGAAACGAAAATCGGTGACCACCCGATAAATGTTAAAATCCTAAAAATAGTTTTTTATGATTAGAATAATTATTTTAATCATATCCGTGTGGAAAAATAAATTAAAACGCTAAGAAACTCTATTTTTCAAATTTAAGCGTGTACCGCGCGATGCAGCGTGTGTACCGACAAAATACTGTCAACACAGCCTGTCAAGGCAACTGATAATCATTTTAGTAATAATTTAATGAGTTTATTATTTTGGAATGATAAAAATAAATAAAAACGCATAAATCCCTATTTTTGCGATTTTAAACGCGTACCACGCAACACAGCACGCATACTACCAAATACCGACAACGTAGCCAGTCCAGGCAAACAAAATATCGTTTAGTAATATTTTGGTGAGTTTATTTTTATAGAGTGTTAAAAATAATTTAAAACGCACTAAAACGGGATTAAAACGCTAGATAAAATACCCGGTATCTAGTAAAATACCACTCTTTAGCCAATAAATCATATATATATATGTATATATATCTTGTGGGTGTGTGTGTAATATGAGAGATTGCAGCCATGCACCTTACTTCTCTCTCTCTCTCTCCTCCCATTATTGGGTAAAAAGGAGGTGGATGATGATGATGCCACCCCAATTCCTTACAAATTCCATTATCTTTCATTTTTCTCCAAGAAATGCACATTTTGAACTTCAAAACTCTCTCTCTCTCAAGAATTCAGCCGAACACCCCTATTACCCCTTCATATTTTCGAAATTTTGATGATCTTGTAAGTATCAACTTAAAATCCAAGGTGTTTCTAAGCTATTTTGATGATCCAAAGGTGCTTTCTTGGTGAAACAAGCTTTCAAACATCAAAAATCATGTCAAAACCCACTTGAATCTTGAAGGTATAAAAACAATCTTTTAAAAATGTTCTTGATTGTTTTATGGAGAAGAAGATAGTAAAAGTTTCTCTTGTTCTTGAGTTTAATCACAAACTTGAAAACTAAAAACAAATGGGTTTTTGAATGAAATAAAATGGGTGTATATATGTATGTATATATGGCCGTGAGTGTGTATGTATGTGTAGGTGATTGTGTTTTAATTTTATTAAAAGATTTTTGATTAACATGATTACTTGAAAAGTAGGATGCATGTAAGAACACTAGCATTTATGTATGAATGAAAATGTGATGATGGATGATATATGTTGTGTTATGTAAAAACATGATAATAAGGTGTTCTTGAGTATGATTAGAACATGAATGTTGATGATGATGTTATATGGATGCATTAGATGCATTTACTTGAACATGCATGATGATTTGTGATCATGAAATAATGATTTAGATATGATTTGATAAAAATGAGTTTTGATCAGAAAATAAACACTAAAAATATGAGTATTTGAAGTGTTAAAATGATATAAAACTTTGTCATAAGGTTTACTAGCTTTGCATGTTATACATGAGGTTTAGAAACTTGTAAAATAGATGAAATAATGTGATTTGAGTATGATTTAGTAAAAATCAGTTATGAGCAGATTATAAACACTAAAATAAAGTTATTTTAAAGTGTTTAGTGATTTATAACTTTGACATAATGTTTGCTAGCTTTGCATGTTGTACCTGGTGCTTTAAAAGTTGTAAAATACGTGAAATCGCATGATTTATGTGACTTAAACAAAAACTGCACTAATCTGAATATAATCACTATTTTAATCAGTAAATAACATGTATTGTGTTAAAATATCAAGTTGTTTCGAGTTGGGGTGATTATAGTAACGTTTAACGCAAAACTATGCGTTAAAACGGTCAAAAATCGGCTTTTCGAGTGATTTTTATAAAACTAATTTAGATCAGTAAGTAAACTGATATTTTTAGTTTAAAAATAAGTGTTTTAACTAATTTTAAGTTTACTCGGTGTTTGGTTGGTCATACGTGACTTCCGACGCCCGAAATCGTTACCGAATCGCTAAAATACGTATTTTTCGATGAACACTAGTATGGGTAAATTTTGAGTGAACCTTATGTGATAAAATGTGTTAAGTGATTTAAACATGTAAATGTGATAATATGTTAAGTGTTAACTTGATAATGGGAAATTTAGACTATACATGTATACTTGTACGTTTTGTGCGGTAAAAACGGTAAAATTTCGTTAAATGTGTAACTTGTTTGTCGAGTATGAAATTCGATATATATAGGATATTTCATGTGTATTTACTTTGAAAATGACAAAATAGATAAATTAACAAGATTTCGTGTGTTTCGATGTTAAATTATGTGAACATTTGTGTATATATATATATATTACGACACGCAAATCATAAACATATTGCCTATAAACGGGAGTGTTAATGGACTTACACAATAATGGTCACCAATAAAATCGTTCGAGTCGCAAAAATCATAATAAATATATAAATGTATATGGACTCATATATATATATAATTTAACGTGCCAACATAATCAAAAATGACAACTTTTCGAGAAAATCTCAAAGTTATGTGATAATTCTAATAAATGGAGAAACTTAGGATTTTTGTGATTAAATGTATATTGATTTAGAATTGTTCCCATATTAGGACGTATATAATCAATCTCTAGGATTGCGGTATTAAAATACGCACCCAAAGGTGAGTGTCACCAAACCCCTTTTTTTACTGTTTTATATATTTTGGGGGTGGAACACGTCATTAAAAAGGTTTAATAATGTTTTCAAAATAAAACATGCCTTTTAATATAAAATATATATATTTTCGCTGAAAATATATAAATTTGATGAGTCATACGTTTCAAAGTAAAACGGTTTTGAAGAATGAATATGAGGAGTGCGGTATTTCTTAAGAGAAATGAGACCGTGCGAAATGGGAATGAATTCCGGGCTGAATCTCAACATTTGACTGCCAGGGGAATTCGTAAGTCGTAGTATATTAAATTGTCATATTAGTAGGATATATATATTGTACGTGAGGCAGACATCATATGGTTCATTGAGATAGGACCATGCGCCCATGATGTCGTTTAATCAGATAAGTATTGTACGCGAGGAATTGTTGGTAGATCTATCGGGTTGACAACCCCGTCGTGACCGGTCGCCCCGAGTCAATGTCAAACGACGAATTAAGATTCTGTTTATTGTCTAGCTTTGATTATCCCTGCATGGTTACTATATAGTTCGTATCGTTTAGCTAACATACGAGTCTGAAAATAGACGCTAGAATTTAATATACAAAACCTGGTCAGTACTGCAATCGTCGGAGTAATGAACCGATGGATGCCCATGGATTTTATTAAGGAAATAAAATGGACTTTCTAAAAATTTCCTGATTTTTTTAAATAAACACCTAATTAGAAAGTTTTCCTTGAAATAAAATCTGTTAGTAAACAATTAAGTGAACTCACCTTCCTTTGTGTTGACACTTGATTTTTAACGTGTTCTACAGGTACTTGAGATCGGCTTCGGGAATTATGGCGTATCTTGTGGTTGTTGATGCATGTTTTGTCACTTAAATATATTGGACTAATTTTAAAATTTTCTGGGACAAATGTAATAAGATCCATAAGGATCAAAGACAATTTAACTATGTTGTGGTTGTGTCATGCTATGGGACGTCATACTTAAAAACCTATGTTTTAATTAAATTAAAATGTCCAACAATTAAATGCATCGATCGACAAGATATAAATGGGCACCAACTTCCGTCTCCACTACGTTATATATTCTGCTGCGTCGTTTTTGGGGTGTGACAATTTAGGTAACTTTTATAGCCACTTTCTTTAAGCCTTCAGTGCTTCATAGTTGGCTTCTAATAGCTTTCACATAAAGTTACCTGAAACGCGTTTTAAAAACATTTTATCAGCAAGAAATAATGGCGAGTGCATTCCAGTTTAATCAAAATAAGCTTTAATAACTTTACAGTATTGAGAGCGATTACAATGTTTATATCTACCCAATTACTCATTCAGTATTTGTCATGTTGGCAGTTCCATGACTGTGGTCATATTACTATTGGCTAACTCTTTGTCCAATAGTAACGCTTGACTAGTAGTGTATACAAAACCCCACATACCGGCAACAATTGTAGAATACAAAGACTCAATCACTGTAAGTATACTTGAAAATATTTGAGATTTTGTAACACAGTTTGGTAGAAAAAGAGAATGACTCACTTTGTAGACTTAGGTATTTCTATGGCTTCCTGGTAATATTTCTTGATTAAAATCCTGAGTTTCTAGTAAAAATATGCAATGCACATGTGTTAGTAAGATAACCCAAATCACATTATCCATACAACACGAGACAGAACCCCAACGAACTTAGTCAGGCAGAGCCTCGACATGCGTTACGGGGCCCTAGATCAATCGGGTAGGGTAACGAATTAGTGATCGGGGTTAAAATACTTACAACGAGGCAGAGCTTCGTGTTTTAGGGGTATAATATCGAGCTATTATTGGCTTTAATATAGACTGAGAGAGAAAGAAAGAAATGAACGATTGAAACTGATGCTGAGAGGCTCCTTTTAGAGGTGATTTCGGCACTCGCTCGCGCCCCGCGACCCACTGTGGTCACTATCTCGCGGCTCGCGAGAGATACCTAGCTACAACTAGGTTTGACTGATCATCACCGCAGGTTTGACACGAAGGGGGACACGTGTCAAAAATGTGTGTCCGGCAAGTAAGGCCTGTCGCGCCCCGCGACATACCTCCTTGACCCTGTCGCGACCCGCGAGTGGCAATAAAACATTGTTTTATTTGATTTTTGATGAAAATGAGGTTATACGGGTTCGGTTATGTGTATACGAGATATAATTTGGGCGTTTTCGATGGTTGTTATATGTTTGATTGTTAATTGTTAGTTTTTTTTTTTGGGTAAAGGGTTACCCCGGTGATTCTATATATTCACAAAACAGAAACACAAGTAGTATGGACAACCCATACTAGTTCTAACATGGGACATCCCCCCATGAAAGTAAACAAGGAAAACGACACACTAACTCACAAATCAACACCCACTAGACAATAATCTAGATAAAACAACTTAAACACAAATCAGAAAACACTAGCCACCATCATCAAGCATCGAGTCTTCATGAATATCCCACAACTCTAGAAAGCGTCTCACTTTATCCGTATTCTTGTATTTAGCTCCCATAAGTTTATATCGAACTGTCTGAAGAATCAAAGAGATAATCACATCTGAAGGTCTTGTCTGATTTTTAAACAGTCTAGCATTTCGCTCCTGCCAAATGAAATACGCTGTAGCTGCCACTATAAGACGACTTGAATAGTTGAAAGCTGATTTAGACGCACCTCTAGCTAAAAGCCAATTCGTAACATCTATCCACCTAGGATCAACCGTACCATATTCACCATATCCCTAACCGAACACCAAATCTGAGCAGAGAACTTACATTCAAAAAACAGATGATCATGAGAGTCATTATTCTCGAAGCACAGTAAGCAGCACATCATATTCATGTTCTTTCTTCTAGACAAATCCCACTGTAGAATCTTATCCTGAGTCAAAAGCTTCCTACGCATGATGAGCCACATAAGGAATGCATGCCGAGGAATACATTGAGAAAACCATACCACATTCACCCAATCTACTTCCGTCTCCCTAGATCTGATAGATTGCCACACACACGAAGATGAATGGTCATACAATTTGTCACCATCTTTCCAAAGAAATCTATCTCTACTATTCGGATTAACATGCAAATTATCAAGTTGAATCAAAACCGGAAACAAGTCTCGCCAAGCCGTAGGCCACTTCCAAGAACCATTCGCCCATATATCTTTGACCGAATCATGAAGAGAGAATCTAGCTGCATAAATAATCCGAGGAGATATGAAACTGGCCAAAGGCCCGCACTCACACCAACGATCATACCACGCGGATGTCATCCCACCATCTCCAAGCTTTGACCAAACATGATATCTGATTACTGGACGTAACTGGAGAATTTTTCTCCAACTCCAGCAACACACCGAAGGAATTCTACAGTCCCAAAAATTAGTATTCCTTAACCTGTTAGAATATATCCATTGAACCCAGAGAGAATCCCGCCTGGTAATAATGCTCCATACATGCGAAGCCATAAGAGCTTTATTAACATCTTGAATTCTTCGCAACCCAAGGCCTCCTTCATATTTCGGCTTACATATAGAATTCCACGAAACCTTAGTTTTCCCTCTTTTTCATTTCCTCGGTTTACACCTCCAGCGCGACCTGGAGAAGGTTCTTCAGCTCACCCTTTTGGACATGTACCGGTATCTATCCCTGCTATACCACCGTCTGCTACTTTTCCCCCTGTTTCTCCGTTTCATGTGGCACCTTTTGATCCCACCAGTGAGCCGTTTCTTTGGACATCACCTTCTGCTATGCCACCGACTGACCCCTACCATTCTTTCCACATAGGGTATACTATTGAGGACGTTTTGATGTCTTTTGTCGCCCAGCACGAGGCACACACGCAGCGCATTCAGGAGCTTGAGAGAGCCCAGCCGCCGCCGTGTCAGTGCCAGAGTCAGACCCACTCTCCTTTGCAGCCCTCTCGACCTTTCCCACCAGACTATGATGCACGCCTTTTGGCACTTGAGCAGCAGGTTGCTTCTTGGTTGCGTACCCAGAGAGCCATGGAGGAGGACTGGCTCCATTTGCGTCGCTTGTTTTACACTCACTTTCCCCCTCCTCCACCGCCATCCGTGTAGAGCTCTTCAGTACCGTATGGGTAGACGTTGGTGAGAAGACGGCGAATGCTTTTGACTGCACAGCATTTTTGGAGACTACATTATGATTCTGACTTTTGTTGATCATGTATATGGGATGTATTGACACTGATTTGATATAGTTTTTGGACTAGGGTGATGTAGCCCTTAGTCGACTGATGTTGTATGACACTGTGATGTACTTGTACGCTTACTATGTGGTCTCAATATATGGCAATCGCAGTATTCTCATCATATTTGATGCCGATTTCACATCTCCTCTAGCAAACAAAAACAAATCATCCGCAAAGCAAAGATTGATAATGCGTTGACGTTGAAACTTGTTATAAAATCTGAAAGACGAATCAATAGAAAAGGCTTGTTGTAACTTACACGTCAAAACTTCCATAACCAAAGTGAATAGGTAAGGAGAAATAGGATCTCCTTGCCGGAGGCCACGTTTGCCCTTGAAGAAACCATGAACACTACCATTCACACAAATTGAATATGACGGAGTAGAAACGCAAAGCATAATCCACTTTATCATCTTCTAGTTGAATCCGAAACCCAGTAACACCTCTTCAAGAAAATTCCAATCAACAGTATCATAAGCTTTTTGGATATCAACCTTAAACGCACATCTAGGAGGCCCATAATCTCTATGATAATTATGCATTAATTCCTGCGTAAGAAGAATATTGTCCGATATTTTCCTACCAGGAACAAACGCTGATTGATTTATACTGACAATCTCATTAAGGGCCACCTTCAAACGATCAGACACAATCTTGCTAATACACTTATAAATAACATTGCAACAAGCAATAGGACGAAAATCCTTTACCGTAGCAGGGGTAGTCATTTTAGGCAAAAGAACAATAAGTGTATGATTTATCTCCTGAAGCAACCGTCCTGAAATAAAGAAATCCATAACGGCATTCGTAACATCAGTACCCACAATCGCCCAAGAACTCTTAAAAAAAGCCGCTGTGTACCCATCAGGCCCTGGAGCTTTATCATTACCAATAGCAAACATAGCCGATTTGATCTCCTCCACTGTGATAGGACGAATCATACTATCAGCAACATTCTGACTCAGACGATTCGGAAAAATCTCCGGCGACAGATTCGAAGAGATATCACCTTCACACCCTAAAAACGTCTCATAATAATTGACAAAAGCATCTGGAACGGACTCACCTTCACAAAAAATCCCATTATTATCGGTAATACCTTCAATACGAGTTCGATGGTTTGTAGTTTTAAGCGACATATGAAAAAATTTAGAATTTGCATCCCCCGCTCGTAACCAAGCCACTTTAGATTTTTGCTTTAAAACACGTTCCTCATCAAGACACGCTTCTTGAAAAACTCGAGTAGCAATCACTTCTTCACGTCTAGCAATTTCATTGAACGGATCTCTCTCTACCTCCCTTTGTATAGCATCTAGCTTTCCACGTATTTCTTCTACTTTTTTATGAAGATTTCCCTGTTTGAATAAAAGAGATCTAAGAGGAGACTTTAGAGCTCGAAGCTTTTTAACCAACCGAAACTGATGAACTCCCGTAATGGCCAGATCCCAATTATTCTTAACAACATCCAAAAAACCCGGTTTATGAACCAAGAAATTTGCAAACTTGAATGAACTAGCTTTTTTCTTTTCCATCTTGTTAATTCTAAGAATGCACGGGCAATGGTCAGAAACTCGATATGGTTGAAACATCGCAACCGCTTCCGGATAATCACTAACAAACTGAATATTTCCCATAGCCCTATCGATCTTCTTTAATAACCCAACCCCTTTCTTCGGCTTTTGAGTCCACGTGAAATGGTGTGACAACCCTCACTAAACCAGGTATCCGTACGACTTAATTAATAATTAATTACTGCTTAATTACTGTGCTTGCTTGAACTTGTGAATAAACTGCTACTTGAATACTGATACATGTACTTACTTGCATCATACTTTACTTGCTGTCACTACATTATTTACATGCTGAACCTTAGTGACAAACATGATGCACAAAAGCACAGTAGCACTATAAACGGATAACCTATTGAACATGCTGATAAGCCAGCATCAGGCAGACACTGCCTCTAAGGCCTGTATGAGCCAGAAATATTTTACTACACTAGTGGTGAGTGTAGGGATACAAGGGTTGTAGAACTGCGTGTCTAGGAATAAGTTACAATGACTGGATGTGCCTAAAACGTGCTCTAAGCACAAAAATTCAGCACTTTACATAATAATTCAGCTTTTAGCTAACTAATAAAGTGCCAAAACATGAGAAAAATGTTACTAGACACTTTCCAAAGTGTCAGAAATGAGTTGTGTCACTAAAAAGGGTAATAACGACACTTTAAAGCTTTGTTAAGCACTTTAACGGATTACTATCCAACCGAACAACCGGACTATACCCGGAACATGAAAATATTTCCATTAACATTGTTTATACTTTTCTGAACCAGTTAGGGTCCCTGACTACCCTAACACCCGCTATAACGCACAACACACTAGTAACCGGGTTAACCCTCATAATTAACTAACTAATACTTGGTGTTTAGTTGGATTTGAACCGGATTACCCCCCCCCCCCCCCAACCGAATCGGTCACCATGTGACCCCACTCTTGTCCTAATCTTGATTAAAATATTCATGTTTGCCTAATATCAAGAAGACATATGAACCTTTGGTTAATACTCACACTAATTGTCTATAAGTTAGATCATTAACACACCATAACATTTCCATCTCACAACTCAACACTCAAGCTTTCTCTCCCTCTCACAAAGGCTTCGGCCGAACACCCCCTTGAGCATCCATCATATTTTCGGTCTTGATCAACCAATTCCAAGCTCATACAAGTGATAAGGATCGCGTATAAGGAACCTTGGTGCAAACGGAACGCGAAGGACCTCACTACATTGCTTTTATCCACTCATTTTGCGACTAGTTTCTTCCCTAGCCTCGAGCTAGTAGTAAGTTGCTTAAATCACCTTCTCGAACTATTTTAAAGTGGTTAATATGATTTGTAACGGTTAAAACTCGTGAACATACAAGTTGAAGCTTAAAAGTCTACTAAAAATACTAAGAATGTTGGTTAAAAGCTCATATGTTGTGTAAAACTTGTAGTAATTGATTTGTGTGATTATTTGGACCCGATCTATGTTGTGGTAGCTCGGATCATCATTTAACCCGGGTCGGTCATGATCATGGATCATGACATAAGGTTGTTTTGGAAGTAACAAGGGTTAAAGGATGAAACTCTACCACACACGAATCATGAACTTGTGTAAAAGTGATTTTACTTGTGAAATAGTGTTTAAAACTAGTAGATCTACGTATCTACAAGCGGTATTTTCAAAGGACCACGTGTCAAGAGAAAACATACTTTTAAAGACGGATCTTACACTAACAAGAATGATTTTTAGAAAACACAAGTGTGTGAACACTTGTGTAGCACAAAGTTTCGATAAATAACTATTTTTGTAAAATTTACAAAAAGATGTAAAGACGGGATTTCTTTAAAAGCAAGGTCTTTACGAAATCGGACTAATTTATATGAAGATACACTAAAAGTAATGGGATTTACTTCATAATATTAGAAAACCACAAGTTCATGTGATTTTTGCAACTTATATATTTGTTGACTAGTTTGTTGTCTTAAATATTGTTTTGGTTGAATGAGAAAATTTTTGGTTTGATTTATACAAGAAAATGATACGCTTGAAAGCGTGGCCACCTCCAGTTACAGAGGAAACTCTGGCGAAATTTTTCCAAAAACCTAACACTTAGAAATATTTTCACTATAAGTGTTAGAAATACTTGTCGACTTGTTTTCAAACTATGAATTTCGCCACGACTTTATTCACAAAACATCGGAGGTGGGATTTCACAAAATAAAACTTGGTAAATATATATTTAGTATATATTTTTCATAAAGTCACTTGATATGTGTTTAAGATTATTTTGTGAAAATACTAGTATTATTTTTAGGGTAAAAATAATACTATCGAATGTTAACGGATCCAAAATAATACGAACGCCTCTACGATAAATATATAAGTTACACCGGTAATTATTATTACCACTCGATCATTAAAACGTAACTTACGCATTTTAAGGAAATATTTATGAACGCGTAATTTTGACAAAGTATTATTTTGGGAAAATCATATGAGTTAAAATATAATATTTTTGAGAAGAATATTTATATTTTGGAGTTAGAAATAAAATATATTTTAAGCGAGACTTAATAATATATTTCGAATACACATGTATTAAATCCCCCATCCTTGGGAAGGAAAATGACTACCAAGTATACACAGAATGTAAACACGAAATAGTTGCCTAACTATTTCCCAAAACTTAAACCTTAAAGCTAAGGCACGGCCGTCCGTCTAATAGAGTTAGTACGTGTAGGTCGTCATACAGCTGCTTGATTTGGAGGCATACTTGGTAGAGACGCACCACTGTGAGTTCATATCCCCCTTTTCTCTTAACTGTTTTCAGTTTTCTAAACTGCGGGGGTGAAATACATGTTACTTTGATTACAAGTACTTTATACATGGTATGGTTAGCGTAAGGAGGTTTACTACTTAGATCATGTGAGTGGGTAGGCGGAAACTGGAGGCCATTAATCCTCATTGTAGGACCGAGGGACGTAAGCGGTAGATCTATCTGGGTGTAGCGAGCCCAATCCCAGGCCCAAACAGAACGGACCTTGGGGTGACTTTGTACCCATCGCGAAATCTGCTAGGTTTGAGTCTTCCTACTTGCACTTCACACATATCAATGGCCTTGCAAACCATTGGTGATCTCTTTTTCCTTATTTGCTACATACCAGGATTTTTATACATACAAAGGTTTACTTACTCACTTACACATGAACTCGCTCAACATTATTGTTGATTTTTCAACTTACATGTATTTCAGGGAATTAAAGGATCTGGCGCGGTATGGCACGTTTTCCCGCTGCACTAGTTAAGGTCATCCGGGTTTGGGGAATGTGACTCTTTCCTGGACAAGTCACAGTCCTTAAACTGTGTTTATGTCATATTGATGTTTGGGTTTGTTGAACAATGTCGTTAGGATGTGTTTTCGTTAAGACAATGTTATTGTATTTGGTTTTTAAAACTTAATTGAATGGATGATCTTGCATGGTTTTATTTCATATAGCTTTGTTATGGTTAAGCTATGGTATTGAGAAGTCACACCAAATTAACCACGCATCCGCAAAGCCAGGGTGTGACAAATGGAACCCTATACTCTTAATATCCGCCACTTGAAGATGATTAACATACTCTTGAAACTCCCGCATACTAGTAGATATACCTGACGTTCCCATAGATTTATCTTCCAAATTCAAAGCGGAGTTAAAATCCCCCATAATAACCCATGGTTTATTATCTACCAGAATTTTGTGTCTAGCCAAGTGGCTCCACAACTCTCTTCTAGTAATATAAAAATTTGAAGCATAAACAATCGAACAGAAAATAACCTTTTTATCACTTTTAAACATCATTTGCACATGTATCACTTGTGACGTTTGAGCTAACACCATTATATCAAACACATCCGGGTTCCATCCAATAATGATACGAGTTCCTTTATCACATTGGCCACCATTAGATGTCCACTCCCAATTACGAAAAACTGAATTGCACACTCTATCGAGTTTACTAATCTCAACATGAGACTCAAGCACCGCACAAAAACTAACACCATTCGCCTTTACCACCTGACGAACCTCCTTTTGCTTTAGAGGGCGGTTCAACCCCCTAATATTCCAAGTAGCAAGACTAACCATCAGTAACAATAGGAGAAGGAGTGCTTGCCCCTTTAGTGTCTTTCGGTTTGTAGGAATCACCCACCAGAAAATCATTCGTCTCGTTATATACTTCTGTCACCTCCTCATCATCGGAGTCTTCAAACCCATCCCCATTCGGCTGTTTACTACTTTGCCCTTCATCCGCTTCAACCGAATTTAAAACATTAAATGGGTTTGTGGATTGAAAATTCGGCCCAGCTGACTTAAGCTTCAAGTCAGCTTTACGTATGTTAGAAATCGGTCTATACTCAAATTTTGGTTTCGGTTTAGGAATATTTATACCCGTTTTCTTGGCCACTTTCTTGTTTTGCACTTCCATATATCCATCATCATCTACTCTAGGAATGGCCTTAGTTTGAGCCTTACCTTGATTACCTGGTAACTTACCACCTTTCTGAATAACAGGTTTCGGATTCTTAGGACAAGAGTCATTAGAGTGACCGAACACACAACATGTCGAGCATCTTAAAGGATTCCATTCGTATTCAACATACATCGTTTCCTTCATAAATCCATCACCACTCAGATTGGGGATAGCCATAGTAATTTTCTCTTTAAGCTCTTTATCCGCTGTCACTTCAATCAGAGCACGTGCAAAGCTACTCCTACCCCAATTATCCACACACATAGACGTAGTGTATGAGTCAAGCATTTTCGGTTCACCTATGGCAGTAGCAATCATACTAAGCCCGTCTTCCGTATATGCAGCAATCGGAACTTCGTGCACTTTAACCCAAACTTGAACTTTCTTAACCTCCTTCTTCTCTAACTTTGTATTTGGTGTACATTCCTGAAGAAAAAACGGTTGTGATCTAATAATCCACGGACCAGCATCTAAAGCATCCAACATTCCTTTATGGTCTTCGAACTTAAAAAAGAAAAAGCCATTTGCATTCATCATTGACTTCTGCAGTCCAAACTTTTTCTAGTTAACCTTAACAAAATAGTCAACCACAGGATACGCAATACGATCTCCCAAAAAGTATCCATACAATGTATTCGCTAACTTATCCTGAACTACCCGAACAGATTCCACAGGAAGAACAATATCACAATCCTCATGCTGGACCGAACAAGCAAGAGACCTGAAATTCACTTTTTGAACATTATGGTTTTTCACAGAATCCGCATAAGACTTAGGTTTGATGAAATCCGCACCCTTGTTACCAACTTCATCCGTAGCCGACTCTCCCTTATCCAGATTATCAACCATCACCGGCTCCGTAATCTTTATTAATTCATCAATTACATTGATTTTCTTCGGTTCTGATTGCATATTCTGAACAGTACCCCTACGAGGAAGACGAGTATTACGTGAAATATGGCTGTGCTCTGGGCAATCTGGGCGATTTCGCTGACTTCGTGAAACCCTACATCATTCAATCCAATCCTGGTCTTGATCGAAATTGTTTAGCATCTAGGGAGCCTTGATTTCTCTCTGGTAAGGAATCCTGTTTCGCTCCTTCGTAACTAACCGATTGAAATCAGATTAGGGTTCTTGTTATTAGGGTTTCAATTTTTCTTTTGTTTTCCGATTTCGGGGCTGCGACGCTGATTGTTTACGGATTAGGGTTTCTTTGTCCCGAATCTTTTTTCAATTCAGATTAGGGTTTCGTGGATCGGTTTGCAGATTAGGGTTTTTCGCATTAGGTCCTGCTGCGATCAGATTGTACTTCTTCTTATCCAATCGTGTCTTAGGGTTATCATCAGGTGCTACGCAAACACCTGCACAAACCTTTGCTATGGCTGTTGATAAGGATGAACAAACTGAGGATAATTCAAACGTTTTTGCGAGAAAGATCCGAAGTATTGATGGGAAACCATTTGAGCCAAGACAAACATCACAAATTCCTACGGTTTCAGAAGTGGGTAATAAGAAGGTTCGGTTCATGTTACCACTGAATGATACTGACCACGTTCTTGGCTGTTCTGATTCACCAGATGAGGATTATGCAGTGGTTTTTGATAAGCGAAAGGTATCATTTGTGCTCCCGCTAAATGATGTCAGTCCTGCTCGTGTGCGAAAGCAGGAACAAGGTGATAATGCTCGAGTCCAACAACATTTGTATGCTGATGTGGTACTAAACAAACATGTAGAGCAGAAAGGTCCTAAGCGGGTTGGTAATCCAAATCAGAATCAAAGTGAGGATGAAAGTGCTAGGAAGGCCAATGATGCAGCTAAGCAAGTTCCGAAAGTCAATTTTCAAATGTTAAACTCAGATGCCTCATTGGATGGTGTGGATGTAGTGCTACCGATTGATTCTGTTCGCCAGGTTAACAACAGGTTAGCTAACACTCTTTATGGTTATTTCCTGGGGGATAGAATTGCATATCCAGTTGTTGAATATTTTGTGAGAACAAATTGGAAGAAACATGGTCTTCTAAAAACGATGATGAATTCAAATGGGTTCTTTTTCTTCAAGTTTGAAGATAGAAAGGGAATGGACGCTGTCCTTGAAGGGGGTCCTTGGATGATACGTAACAAACCATTGTTTCTTAACATGTGGCCTCCTACAAATACCCTTAAAAAAGAAGAGTTTAAAAAAGTTGCGGTTTGGGTCAAGTTGCATGATGTTCCCCTAGTGGCGTATTCTGATGATGGGTTAAGCATGTTGGCGTCTAAAATTGGTTCTCCTCTGCGGTTGGATTCGTATACTATTGATATGTGCAACGAGGCTTGGGGACGAAGCAGCTATGCTAGGGCCCTTATTGATATATCTGCTGATCATGATTTTAAAGAGGTCCTAACCATGGCTATTCCTGACCTGGATGAGAACAAGTATATCAATGAAACTATTAGTGTGGAATATGAATGGAAACCCCCGAGATGTGCCCACTGTTGTGTATTTGGGCATGACTCTGAGGAGTGTCCAAAATGCATTCGATCAACAGTGAGACCTCCTACTAATAGTCCGAAAGTAGATGGGGATGGTTATACGGAAGTAAAGACAAAGAAGAAATCAAAGAAGAGCGGATTTCAAGTAAACAACCAGAAGCCCAAGCTTGAATATAGACCTGTGGATAAAAAGAAAAAGGCAGTGAGTTCTACCTATGTGAGTGCACGAGGTACTAGTTCGTCCAAGGTTCAAACACACAATTCGTTTAGTGCTCTTGGGTTTGTTGGGGGGAATGGGGGTTCCTTTAAAGGTGATTATAAAGGGGGGCGTGAGCTTAATGAGGAGTCTGACGATGACGGCGTAGAGGTTGTATATGATGAAATGCAAGAGTTTATGACATCGGGTACACATCCTACGTCTTCCAGTACAGGGGCGAGCACCTCTTCCACAACGTCATCCAATGGATAGGTCGTTTTGGTTTCATGCTAGGGGGTTGCCGATTGGTGGCAATTTCATTTTTGATGATGGCGGTTGATGTGGTTGTTTGATTTATTTTCGTTTTGCCTACTAGTTTAGTCATAATCATGATTGTAGTAGGCTAGGTCGAGGTGGTATCATGGTTTGTTTTGTTTTTTTTTTTTTTTGCTTACATATATGGGGCCTGTCCTGTATATGAACTAGTGGGGAACTCATCCTCACTACTTGTACTTATTTGGCGGTTGTCTATAATAGAATCACCGGGGTAACCCTTTACCCAAAAAAAAGGAAGACGAGTATTACCATCAATATTCAACACCCTATTCGCAAAACCCTTATTCGAGTTAGGAGGTTTCCCGCGATCATGCACTTCTCTATCATTCGATTTGGGACGATCAGACAAATCAGGATCATCAACTCTCTCCATTAAACAAATAACCAATCAACCATGCACGCAAATAAACAAAGACACCAGAAAACAACGAGCAAGAAATCAGAAAACCCTAATCCTTTTAAAACCCTATTTTCAATCTACTACCCTTAATCGATTAAACCAGTGTTACCAATCTAGCTAAGTTAATCTCAGTTAACCGCAATCAATAGCAACCAGCTTAATAAATCAGGTTTTCGAATTGAGGAACAAGGCCGACGATTTGAAAGAAAACAGAAAAAAAACCCTAGTTTTGGATCGATCCCTAATGCTAACGAGTTCGTTATAGAATTTTGAATAAACAAGATTCTAATCACAGACTGTTATGCATCAGATCACAAAGAAAAACCAAGGATTCATGATGAGCAAAAAATCGCCAAAAAGGAGAGAGAGCTAGGGTTTTAAAATATGTTACGCCTTAACATGCGGTTCTTGTTTGATCATTGCCTCCACATAGTCTTATATTCTATACACACATTACACGAGTAGCACCAAAATATTGTTAATTGTTAGTTGTTGATTGATAATTGTTAATTTTACTGTTATGTGTTTGATTGAAAGTTTGAGATTAGGTTTAGATGTGTAAATGAACTGGTAAGGAATTAGTGGGTTATTTAATTTAATTAGTAATGTGTTATAATAAAATTATTTTGACCATTTTACCCATGAGGAAAAGGACAAAATAACAAGATTATATTTAGATAAATATCAGCTGATTTCACTTTTGGACCAAAATGGCAATAAAAGTGAAACCACAGGGACCCAAATTTAAAATATTTGAGATTTGAACTAAAGTGGTAAAAGTGACAAATAGCAGTTTACTCTTTAATTTTTTTAGAATTTTTAAATATCTTAAATAAGGTTTCTAAAATACATTATATATTAAAACTTAACTAGTGTTATTCATCGTCGCGCGTTGCGCGTTTTACAATGTGTTTTTGCCGTGTTCCGTATAGCCGTGTTCCGTATATGATGTATTCGACTCTCTAATATGTGTGAATTGGACTTTATACAATATACATGCACACAATCTGTATTGAATTGGACTAAGTAATTGAACATTTTGGCGTAAACATTTTGGCGACATGTTTCAGTTGAACCAAAATATTACATATTTAGGAAGTGTACCCAAAATATTACATATCCACATACATACCTAGAACCAAAAGGACTTTTGCGTTGACCCTTCAAGTCGATTTCCCTTTGTGGCGTTTGCTGCTTTCTTCATCTGTAGCAGAAGTCGGGTCGTATTGGCGTGCTCAAGCCTTTTGCTGATATCAGAATCTTGTAATGTGTTGATTACACCATAGAATAGGATGACATTGAAGAATTCTTGTGTTGGTTCACCAACTAACTGATTCTCGAGACTTCTAACCGTGAGTTCGACATGTTAACGCCAAGCTTTATGGAGCCCCACCTGCATAATTGTATTTATCAAATATGTGCTAATAATATGGGTCAGTTTGGTAACGGGTCAAAACAGGGTTGGAATAATTTTGACCCATTTAGTAAATCATCAATGCCAAACAAAAAAAAAACAAACAGAATATTAATCAATAACAGCAGAGCTCCAGTTATCAATCCAATAAAGAAGCAACATATATGTTCAATCTGGTAGGTAGTTACTTCAGTTTATGTAGATACCACACTATATAAAAAGTCATCCACAAGATCAAGAACACACTTAATACACAAAGTTGGCAGTTTCAGATGCTTAATAATTTACGAACAAAAAAGAACCCGTTGTTTTTTCCGTCACCCATTCCGAGACCTGACCCGAGACCTGACCCGCTATCCAGACCCGCATGCCATTTTTCCTACTTTTAGAGCTACCCATCATAGCCCCTTAAAAATTATTATTAGTTCGAAATCTCATTACAAAGATAATGATCCAGATCCATATCAATCTGTAGGAAGTCGTTTTATTGCGCAAGTGTATTTTGGCATGAGAATATAAACAAATAGGATACAACCAGACCTATACAACTATACTATTTACCTCTAGCTCAATTTTCTCCAAGTTTGAGGAGTTTTTGAGTAAAACAACAAAAAGGTCATTCCATAGCCGTGAAGAACAGACATTTGTTCGAAGCAAAAGTATTTAAGGTGGATTAGTGAGATATTGGAAGCTCCTTTGGAACCAATTCTGGAACAAACGACTTGAAGCATATATAGGCCAAAACAATTATCAACAACCACCTTAAGAAAACAAATAAATGAATGAAAACTTTCACGTATATAAAAGTGGATAATTGTTACCAGATTGATATCACTCCAAATAGTCAGATGTTCAATCACAGGTAAACACTCGGATAGCTCAATCATGGTGGATTTTTCATGCCTGAAAAAAATTTCTGCGAGCATTAGCTGCAAAAGGATATATGATTTTGGAGTAAAACCAAATACTTACAACTTCGGAATCGAAAGAACACAAATATCGTAATAATCAGATAAAAACAAAACCCGAATCACTTTCACTCTTACCTAACAAAGTGAAAGTACTTTGTTTGTGGAGTCGTTTAGAAGGATTAGCAGTTTATCTAGTTCACATGAAACCCGAATCACTTTCACAACTCGATAACGAACTTAGAGAGCATACGCACGAACAAAAGGGATACATGCATTACTGAAAAACAGGCCTGCAGCTCCAAACTCCACTTTTTTTATATAAATCTGTTCATCCAAACACCCTCTTTACTGTTTCTCATTAACTTGTTCCTTCCACCTCATATATCTCATATGGAGGTATCACATCAAAAAGTAATGTACACCATAGAAGCACATTTATCTCCCTATAAGTTGCTTTTTCTTTTTTTTTCTTCCTTTTACCCAAATTTTCAAAGCTCAATATTATATCAAACAACTATATAGTTTGTACAAAATTTTACTTAATAAATGATCTCACAATAACCATATGAAGGTAGACATATCAGGATTGCTTGAAGATGGTATATGAAGCATTGCAAAGGGTCTTTATAGTATTATTTAAGATGGTAAAAGTAGATAAAAATAAGTGTTTAATCCAATAATGAATCAAAAGACACCGAATCAGAAGATCACCTTTAAATCTTCTAGGCCGCTATTTGATGAGTGAAACAAAGATGAGGGCCATCGTTCCTGTTGCCGGAGTAAATCAAGAGCACTGCCGATACACCACCGGAACCCTCATGTGAAACCGCCACCAACGATCGCCTGGCAGCATGGCGAAGGCAGCGGATTCAGGACCGCCACCGTCCGACAGAGGCGGCGGCGCCACCATCCACCATCTACTGACCAGAAACATGGTGAAGGCCGCAGATTTAGTACCACCACCATCCGCCAGAGACGGCTGCCGTTGCTCTACCACAGCCGGGCCGCGCGCTGCCGTGCCGGGCCTCTCTCCTTCCAAGATCTTTCTTCTCTTTGTAACCAGAAGCGGTGGGTTTATATCTCTCCCCTTGCGGTGGGTTTTTGATGCGTGGCAATTTTCTGTTGACAGAAGCCATACATCTGGCTTTTCAAAACGCGGTCCAATTAAAGAGTGACACCATCTGATATCACTATTCATTCCGTTTACTTATTATCATATATGAATTAATAAAAAACTTTAAATTTGAAGTACCTTAAATATCGTTCCTAAAATGCATTACAATATAGATAAGTATAAAAGTTAAAGACAAACGCCCAAATTTCTAAACTATAAATTAGAAACATGTTTTGGCTTATATGCTTGTAATACATGCAGTAGGAGTTTTTCAAAAAAGTTTTTACATTTTTCACTTTCATTCCAATTGTTTTTATCCTTTATATTTTAACCTCTTTGGCTTTTTTAAATTTAACCCAAACCTTTACAACTTTTTAATTTAACTCTAATACTTTTTTATTTTCAACTTTGGTCTCCCCGTACTTTTCATATTTCGCAAGTTTTTGTTTTACGTTTCGTTCTAAATTTTGCGATTAAACACGCAGCAACATGCATGTGGGGTTTAACGTTTTTTCGCCTTTTTCCCGTTTGATAGGCAAGTCGCAACGCGTCTATTTTTCTCCATTTGACAAGTTCGTCGCAACGCGCGGATCCTAGATCAACTTAGTTATTCTTTTCTACGTTTTACGTTTTTGTCTAATTGTTTCGCATTAACACGCCACAACGGGCGTGCGTGGTTCAAAGATTTTACGTATGTTTTTTGTTCGGTCTTATGTTTTACTTTTTATTTAATTTATTTTTACAAGCTCTTCTGATGTTGGTGTTTGCTGGCAGTGGTTTGGCATTAGTGCTACTTGGCACAATTTTACGAACGTATTTAACCTATTAAGTTTGTTACTAATAATTTGTTTCGAGCTTACTGTTATACCTCCTTTACATAATTCGTAAATCGCAGTGCGTAAAAGACAATTACAAAAAAAAAGTGCAAAACACAAAAGTAGACACAAAATGTAAAGCATAATGCCTAAGACATTTCGTAAAACACAATGCATTGGCATTTGCAAAAGTAGGAGTTGTAGTCTAGGGATTACAATTGCAATTTTTTTAAAGTTGGGTGGGTGTATAAATGGAGTAATAGTGCAAGGGGTAAAAAAGCAAAGTCTAAAAAAGACAGTGTAAAAGTATAGGGGTGGTGGTGGAAATGTGTAAAAGATGAGGGGGTGTTGGTGGAAATGTATAAGAAGATGGTTGGTGGCGTAACTGTGTAAGAGCTAAGGGGGTGATGGTGGAAAATCAAAGTAGAGGGTTGGTGCTGGCAAAGTTTGAAAGATGAGGTTGTGGTTTTGAAAATTCAAAGTAGAAGGTTTAGGGACTAAATTTGCCATTTTATGAAACTTTTAAAGGTACCAAAGTCAAGAGGTTAAAATTGCAATATCGTTAAAGTACAGGGGCAGGAAGGCAAAGCTGGTGGAAAATCCACCGACTTTGTCTTTTAAGATTATATACAACTAGAGTTATGCGCCATCCGCGTTGCGGGGCGCTAAACCGAACATTTCTTAGTTTAATAACATGTACGCATTTATTTCGGTTAGTTATAGATGCTACTTATAACACAATATCAAGAAAAGATACATCGAGTTAACGAAGTAAAGAAAAACACTATCATAGTTATGATAAAAAAAATAACTAAAACGATGGCAAGCGTGTAATTTAGAGTTGGGGCAAAACAATAATTTGTCCGGACCAATTGGCGAGTGCTAGCAGCTGTTTGGCACGAATAAAAACTAAATTGAGTCAACCAAGTAAAATAAAACACTATCATAGTTTTGCCCAAAAAAAACAATGGTAAGGTTGCAATTTTTAGCTGGGGTAAAATCGTAATTTTAAACTGGAGGAAAAATAATATTTTTAACTGAGGGCAAAACCATTTTTTTTATTTTGAATTGTGGGTAAAATCGTAATTTTTTACTAAGGGCAAAATCGTAATTTTTAGCTGGGGCAAAAAAAAATTTGTTTTGAACTGAGGGCGAAATTGTAATTTTAAACTGGGAATCAAATTGTAATTTGGCAGGATTGTAGTTGGGGGCAAAACTATAATTTTTTTTAACCTGAGCAAAATCGTATTTTTTAACTGAGGGCAAAATCGTAAATTTAATTTCGAACTGGGGATAAAATTGTAATTTAACAGGACTTATAAATAACTACTTTATGCAAATGCAAAAACAAAAAAAAAAGTTGGCCGCCACTTTTGGCCAACCGAATGCCTTCACCACCCATTTCACCCAATAGGTGAAAACAACTATTACCAAAATCGTAATTTTTTTACTAAGGGTAAAATCGTAATTTTTAGCTGGGACAAAAAAATTTGTTTTGAACTAAGGGCGAAATTGTAATTTTAAACTGGGAAACAAATTGTAATTTGGCAGGATTGTAGCTGAGGGCAAAACTATAATTTTTTTAACCAGAGTAAAATCGTATTTTAAAAATCATATTTTTTAATTGAGGGTAAAATCGTATTTTTAATTTCGAACCGGAGATAAAATCGTAATTTAACAGGACTTATAAATAACTACTTTATGCAAATAAAAAAAAAATTGACCGTCAGTTTTGACCAACCAAATGCCTTCACAACCCATTTCACCCGATAAGTGAAAACAACTATTACCGCACATTGAATTTGTATGTATTGAAAATGAAAATGAAAAAGAAAATTTGAAGTGGGCAATTGTTGAAAATATGCTCATCAAATAAATAAATATTGAATTTCAGTGGTTTGAAAGAAACCACCAGCACCACCTGTCCAGAAGAAGTCAAAAGCATTTCTGCAGCAGCTCGTGTTTTGAGGGAGGGATGGCCTGGAAGTGAAGGCAGCTGAAGGGTTTGTTTTGGAATAATCTGCTGCAGATGGTGGAATTAGTTGTTGAGTCCAAGGATGCAGCCGATTGGATTTACAGAGGAGAAGGAGGCCTGAATATTGTTCTTGCCTACGCCGGATCCTCTCCCAACTTTGTATGTTTTTCACCAGCGTCATCAATTTTCTGATTGATTCTTCTTCTTCTTAAGTTAAGTGGTGCTTTTGCAGATTGGGAAAGTGTTGCGGGTAAGAAAGATTAAGAAGAAGAAGGATTCGGAAGGCCCAGCAGCTCTGTCGGAGCATGAGCGTCTTGTATGGAAGGATGTGGGTGGTCAGCAGCTATTATCCGCTCCAACCAAGGATATTGCAAACCATGCGTATGCACAGTTTGTCTTGTGTCCACTCTTTGGTTCCCAACATGTTGATGCAGGGGTTCGAGTGTTGGTGACCAAGGAGTTTCTTGAGCTCATACACAATGCTGTTTTACTTCACCGCCCCTCTTGGCGGGTGGATAATGGTGGGGTTAATACCCTCTTGGATTCTGCACTTCTCATGTCTGATCATTCAATATTTCCTCATGGTAATTCCTCCTATACATCATATCATTTTGTGGAAAACATAACCAAAATGCCCCAAAACACCCCCTTCCTTAGTAATTACTTACTTACTTACTTACAATATGCTTTTCTCCCACAATTAAAGCTGTCCATGAAGAACAACAAGTCTGCATATCAGTTGAGATTAAGGTAACCAAACTTCTTGTTGCATATCCTCCAATAATTCAAATTATTGCTTGCTTGCTAATTTTATTCTCTTCTACCTAAGCAGCCAAAGTGCGGATTTCTTCCAACTTCGGGATTTATTAGAGAAGAAAACGCAGCTAAGAGAAGGATCTCTCGCTTCAGGCTGCATCAGATCCTTAAATTCCATCAAAGAAAGGTTGTAACATTCTCTTATGTTTAATGCTTTTACCTTAACATTTATTAAAAATATGTCAAAGTCTAGAATACAAAGATAAGAGCAAATCTTTGACTAGATTAACAATGAGCAGGGTTTCTTTTAGCTTCTGCCTCCAAAACTAAATACAAGGGTAAGTACCATAAAAACCAACCAACATACTTCTCATTTTGCACGAAAAAGACCCTCAACCTAATAAAATCCCTAAACTTGTCAAAAAGACATGAAAAAGTCACTCACCCATATTTGGCACAATAATAGTCTGGAATGCATACACTTGTGAATTTTTTCTGACAATAATGGTTTGTTACCTCTAAAACCGGTCCAACTTGATGAAGTGATATTTAACAATTTTGCACAAAATTATTTATACCATCTTATATTGACCAACTTAAGAGGTAACAAGTCATCATTTTTTTCACAAATACGTGCATTTTAGACAAGTTTAGGGACTTTAATATACCATAATTAGCTTGAGAGCCATTTTCGTGTATCTTTGAAAAGTTTAGGGACTTATATGTACCAAAATTCGGTTGAGGGCTTTTTTTTGTTCTGGAATAAGAAGAAGTATGTTAGTTTAGTAACTCTTTTTAACTATAAATTTAATTCCTTAAATATCTAATGTATAAATCATATAACAATGTGTTTCTATATTAACAAATGTAGTTATAGCTTCATTCTGGTTTTATATATGTCTAAATAGTGTGTTACATGATCATCATCAGATATCACAAATTAGTGAATACGACCCTTTGGATATGTTCTCTGGATCAAAAGGGAGAGTGGCAAAATCAGTCAAGGATCTGTTCCTTACCCCTCAAAACAATTTCCGGGTATTCTTAGACGGTAGACTTGTATTTGGGAGTTTGGGTGGTGAGGTGGATGATACCAATACTCAAATTGCCGAAGCGTTTGAAGACACACTAAAAGGTTTCTTCAAGACCGATGATGACGGGGGCATGCGTATACCTGAGTTTCTGCAGCTTGTTGCTGGTGCAGTTTCAGAGTCTGGAATACTGGACCGCCTTCTCCAAGTTCAAAAACTTGATGCGTTTGATATAGAAGGCGCTATTCATGCCTACTATGATGTGGTGTCTCAGCCATGTGCCGTGTGTAAAGAATTACAAACAGATGGTTACCATTCCATTCCTTTTGATCAAAGCTTGAAGATCGTGAGAGATTTTCTTATATCTTTAACTGCAAAGGACTTGAGCCTCATGATCAGTTTCCGACCAACACCAAAAGGAAACTCACAGTCTCCTCCGTATGCTGGTACCCTTTACCTTGAATCACTTAACCAAAGTTTTGATTACAAGGTAAGTACTCTCTGATTTGCTTGTTTTAACTCTTTATATCAGTTTAGTGGCATGCTGAAGCAACCCGTTTCCTTGTGAATGGCTTGTATTTTAATTTCAGATAATTCTTTTTTTAATTCAAATATTTAAATCATCAATATTGTCATCTTAGTTAACACAAAACTGTTCATAGGAAATGAGCAAAAAAGTGCTTTACCACAGTGTACAAATGGCCCATTTTAATTCAATCCAGTTTTGACCTTGCGGCCTCTAAGTAGGGTGCTAAACAGATGTCTTCGCGGGTCGAACTGGGAAACTTTACACAAATCTGAACCTAAAAATCATGTAAGACACATGAATTCGAACACGGCACGCATATTTGCAGGTTGACATGCACACGACCACTTTAATCCATAATTTGATTTTTACTTTGTAAGTTAAGGGTCCATTTCTCTTTTTTTTAACTTTTAAATTTTGGCATAGAATACCCAACCAGTTTAAGTTATGACGTAAAACACATTTTTTAAAAAGGTACAAAAATAAACAGGGTCAATGAGTTGCCAGGTCAACCCTAACACACCCCGTTTTGCTGAACATGTTCATGGTTTCAACCCGAAACTGACTCGGCCTATTTACACAAACCCAAACCGGTGAAATTCGTGTTAGGTTGGCAAGGGGTGGGGTCCGTGGGGATGTTGAACTTTGTTGTGTTCAGTGTTAAATGGTTTCATAGAAAGAGGTATGCTTTGATCTAAAGGTTTTTTTTTGTTGATTGTAAAACAACAGGCATCTTTTATTGATCTGGATATGAAACCTCTTGAGAAAATGCCATACTACTATAAGTTGGACCAAGAAATTGTGAGTTGTTACACCCGGATGATGAAGACGGTAAATCATCCTGAGAAGTCAGAAAGTCTGTATCAAGATCAATCCTCTGCCATTGAAGACAAGTCACATACTTGAGGGATTCTTGTTGTACTTCTGTATTATTTGTTTCTTTATACCTGTGTTAATAATAATAAGAGTTATGTAACGTTTCTACTAGTGAAAGTTTATGTGCCTGATACTTGATTATCTTTTTTTTTTTTTAATCAGCAATTCCTAGATTTTCTAGTATAAATACACACCACAACTTGCACTCTACAGGATTTGAACTCCAACCTTTTGGTTGTGGAGCATGTCACTTAACCACTACGATATTTCCTTGCATGTTCAGACGGAAGCATACTGTTAAGATCACAGTCGTTTCCGGGATCTTAACACATTGTTAAGTTGTGCTCTTTTTATTTGTGTGCACTTATTTTATTGAACTTTGGTTCCATGAACTCTGGTTTTCTATTTGTTTATGGATTTGCATTCTTGTTTAGTGGTGCACAAATCGGGTTTTCGGGTAGGACCGGGTTTCGGGTAGGATCGGGTTCGGGTAGGATCGGGTTTTTTTAAAAACCGGGTCGGGTCCGGGTCCGGGTTTTCTACTAAAAATGTATACCCTATATACCCGGGTCCGGGTAGGGTTCGGGTCGGGTTTTATAAAACCCGGGTATTATAATACCCTATTTCCGGGTTCGGGTATTCATCGGGTAGGGTTCGGGTATGCACCGGGTTGGGAAAAAACCCGCACCGGGTATTAAAAAACCCGCATCGGGTTGGGAAAAAACCGCATCGGGTAGAGCGGTTGCGGTTGTGGCTGGAGAAGGCTAGACGAGTGATGCAGGTGGCTGGAGAAGGCTAGACGAGTGATGCAGGTGACTCAAGCAATTGCATGTTGGGCCGAAAAAAATCAAATGAGAACAACCAGGACCAGCCATGCATTGTCGCGAGATTTAGTGGGGTTTTGGTTTAGTTCTTTTGGGCTTTGAAAAGAAATATGTGGATTACATAATTTTGTTTATCATAAGAACTAAAAACCTAATACTTAAAAAAGATTCATTACATCAAAGTGCATACATAATTTTGTAAAATCATAAGAACTAGAAGTCTTAATGCATACATAATTAAACAAGATTACATCAAAATCGGGTTTTTTTAAACCGGGTTTCGGGTATAAACCGGTTCCGGGTTCGGGTTCGGGTATTTATAAAACCGGGTTTCGGGTATAAACCGGGTATAAAAAAAACCGGTTCCGGGTTCGGGTTTTAGATCAAATATGCATACCCGGTCCCTACCCTACGGGTAGGGTCGGGTTCGGGTTCGGGTTCGGGTATTAAAAACCCGGGTTTTATAATACCCGGTTCCGGGTTTTTTTTTCGGGTTCGGGTCCGGGTTCGGGTTTTTTGTGCACCACAATGTTCTCTCCTTTTTTGTTTGTAAAAAACAAAACCTTGCTTCTATGTTTTTCTGTTGTTTCTTCAAGGATTTTCTGGATATTTCTTTCTGGTCAATTCTGAATCTTGCACAAACCGGTGAATTAGGGCAATGGAATTCAAAAGAAAATTCAATACAAAATATTTGTCTAAACTCATTTTGTTATAACAAAGTCTCTTAACTTACCTGCATGAGTTGTGAAAAAATATTTAACATAAGAACTTGTTACTTCTAAATTTGTCACTATAAGATGGTATTGATTAGTTGGTTATTTATTTTATTTTAAATGGATTAAATTGCATTTTGTGTCCCTGTGGTTTAGAGGCGACGTCAACATGAGTCATCATTTGCTAAATCTTGCTTGCTGAGTCCCTATAGTATATGTTTCCTAACACTGTGTGTCTAAGGTGGTGTTTGTTTTTTGGCCAGAAGCACTTCTGGCCACTTATGTCTGTGTCGCGCAGACGCGCGCAGACGTTTGAGTGCTGCAGCTTGTTTGTTTTCTCGCAGACCTTTCATTAAAAAAGGTCTGCGAGACCTCTTCTTGGCACATACATTGACCCATGTCTTCTAAGGTCTGCTCACCTCTTCTCACCTTCTCCTCTTCTCCCTCCAGACACCACCACCTCCACCTCCGCCGCCCACCTCCACTCCGCCACCACCTCCACTCCGCCACCACCTCCCACCCCTGCTCCGCCACCACCTCCACAAATCAACAGAATCAACGAACACCATAAACCCCTGTTCATGTTCCTTCGACACCCTCAAATCAACAGAATCAAGAACACCTCCACCTCCGACACCCTCTCTCTCCTCCGCCGTCAAAACCCACCACCATCATCACCGTCAATCCCCAAATCGAATAAAACCCCCAAATCCATGATCTCTCTCTCCTCCCTCGATCTCTCTCTCTGCCTTCATCTGCAAATAAAACCCCCAAATCCACCATCATCTTCATCGCAGAGAGAGAGAGAGAGAGGAGTGTTCTGTGGTGGTGGTGGTGGTGGTTGCGACGGGGGTGGGTGTTCGGTGGTGGTGGTGGTTGCAACGGGGGTGGGTGTTCTCTGGTGGTGGTGGTGGTTTCGACGGGGGTGGGTGTTCTGTGTTGGTAGTGGTTGCGACGGTGGTAGATGAGGGCAGATAGAGAGAGAAGAGTGGTGACGATGGTGGCGGTGGTGTAGTGGTGACGGTGGTGGTGGTAGATGAGGGCAGAGAGAGAGATCGAGGGAGGATAGAGAGATCAGTGTGTGTGTTGTGTGTGTGAGAAGGGGTTTTGTAGAAGTAAAAAAACAAACCCTCTTCTCCTTGCAGACTGCAGACATTTGGTCCACCTCTTCTTCTGCAGATGTGGTCCGCAGACTGCAGACCTTTTCCCGCAGAAAAAACAAACAGCACCTAAATGTTGGTGAAATGACATGTTTACCTTTGGTTCGTTTATTAAGAATCATTTGGAGCCCTAAATTTCCCCCTTTTCATGTAGACGAGTTCACATATCAAAGTCATCATTTGCACCTTGAATTCTTAGTACATGTGAGCCTTAATCATCATTCACTTTGAAATTGAGCCATAATGTCTTAGTAATCATCACCTTCTTCATCTAGGAAATCGAGCTCACAAAGGTACAATGTATCGGATGTGATTTGCTTTGCTTTTGTGGTGTAGCTACGTGCTATCGGACTTCTAGGACGGATATAATCCCTAGTCGACAATTCTTGTGTTGTGCAAGTGTTGCAATCTTAAAAACGAACATTTGATAATTGTGATGCTAATTTTGAGTTCACTGAATTCAACATATGGTTGTTTTGGTTGAATGTTTGGGTTCACTAAATTAATGTGTGTGAACAGATTGTAGCATGTTGAATGTTTCAATTCAGTTAATATGTTATACAAACCCTGCATAATTTACATAATTTCATTAAACAAGGGTAGTTGTGGATTGCTAAGGTGGGTTTATACTCTCACGTGTCTCAGAAGTGAAAGGGTAATCCCTACATTGTTACACGGTATCAATAAGAAAAAAGCAACTAGCAAAAACCAAAACTATGGAAGTAAAAATAAATGAAGATTGTGTTAGGATTTAGTTGGTTGATTGTTGATAAAGATGGTAATTTTTTTGAATAGGACATCCAATGTTGTCTATAAAGAAGTTTTTAAAGATTTGTAATATGCATTTGTATTAATAAATTTGTAAATTGTAAATGTAACAATAATTTGTAATTTTTCATTATTACATTATGTAATTTTTTATTACAAACTAGAATTTTGACCCGTGCCGCGCGTTTTGCAACGACAACGTCACGTTTGTGTTAGGATCTGAGTTTACTTGTTTGTGTTTGTTTTAAAGATGAAATACGAAAGAAGATAAACAGATGAACAATTTCAGCGGAAATGAGGAAAACTTTTTTGGGTAAAGGGTTACCCCGGTGATTCTATTATAGACAACCGCCAAATAAGTACAAGTAGTGAGGATGAATTCCCCACTAGTTCATATACAGGACATGCCCCATATATGTAAAACAAAAACCAAACAAACCAAGTTACCACATTAATCTAGCCTACTACAATCATGATAATGACTAACTAGTAGACAAACGAAAAAACAAAACAAAAGACGTCAACCGCCATCGTCAAAAATGAAATTGTTACCAACTGGCAGCCCCTTAGCATGAAAAAGACGCCACCTATCCATTAGACAACTTTATGTGAGAGGTGCTTGCCCCTGTACTGGAAGACGTAGGATGTGTACCCGATGTCATAAACTCATTCGTTTCATCATATACAACCTCTACCCCATCATCATCAGACTCCTCATTTGGCTCACGTCTCCCTTTATCCCCGTTCCCTCCAACAAACCCAAGAGCGCTAAACGAATTATGTGTTTGAATCTTAGAAGAACTAGTGCTCCTCGCACTCATGTAAGCAGAACTCACTGCCTTTTTCTTTTTATCCACAGGTCTATATTCAAACTTGGGCTCTTGATTGTTAACTTGAAAACCGCTTTTCTTTACATTCTTCTTTGTCTTGACTTCCGTATAACCATCCTCATCTACTTTCGGTCTATATGTAGGAGGTTTCACTGTCGGTCGAATGCGTTTTGGACACTCCTCAGAATCATGCCCAAATACACAGCAGTGGACACATCTCGGAGGTTCCCATTCATACTCCACCCGAATAGTCTCATTAACATATTTGTTCCCATCCAATTCAGGAATAGCCATGGTTAGAGCCTCTTTCAACTCATGATCAGCTGATATTTCAATGAGAGCCCTAGCATAGCTGCTCCTTCCCCAAGCCTCATTACACATATCACTAGTATACGAATCCAGGCGCACAGGGGACCCAATTTTTGAAGCCAACATGCTTAAACCATCATCAGAATATGCCACTAGCGGAACATCATGCAATTTAACCCAAACTGCAACCTTTTTAACCTCTTCTTTTTTAAGGGTGTTTGTAGGAGACCAAATGTTGAGAAACATAGGTTTGTTACGGATCAGCCAAGGTCCCCCTTCAAGAACAGTATCCATACCCTTTCTGTCTTCAAACTTGAAGAAAAAGAAACCATTTGAATTCATCATAGTTTTCTGAAGACCATGTTTTTTCCAATTTGTTCTGACAAAATAATCAACTACTGGATATGCAATCCTATCCCCCAGGAAATAACCATAAAGAGTGTTTGCTAACCTGTTATTAACCTGGCGAACCGAATCAATCGGAAGCACTACATCCACTCCATCCAATGATACATCTGATTTTAGTTGTCGAAAATTGACTTTAGGAACTTGAACAACCGCATCCGCATCATTGGCCTTCCTAGTGTTTTCATCTTCATTCTGATTCTGAATTGAATCCCCACCCCTCTTAGTATCACCCTGCTCAATTCGTTCATGTAGGACCACATCCGCATAAGATTGGACATGAGCATTATCATCTTGATTCAGATTTTGCACTCGATTAGGACTAATATCATTCACCGGTAACACAAATGCTACCTTTCTCTTGTCAAAGACTTTCGCATAATTCTGATTAGGAGAATCAGAACAACCAATAACATGTTCAGTATCATTAAGCGGCATCATAAAACATACCTTCTTACTCGGCATTTCAGAAACCCTAGTCGCCAAAAAGGATGTTTGTCTTGGCTCAAATGTTTTACCGTCAATGTTCTTAATTTTTTTGGCAAACACATTTGAGTTTTCTGCAGTTTGGCTCTCCATTCGGACAGATTGTGATCAACAAACCAGCCAAAACAAAGAAAATCGAAGATAAAGAAACCTGCTGAAACCCTAAAGCAAAAAGGAACCAGCCGCACCACCTTCGCAAACAGAAAACTGTGACAACCCGCACTAAACCAGGTATCCGTACAACTTAATTAATGATTAATTACTACTTGATTACTGTGCTTGATTGAACTAGCTGATAAACTGCTACCTGCATACTGATACATGCACTTACTTGCATCATACTTTATTTGCTGTCACTACATTAATTACATACTGAACCCTAGTGACAAACATGATGCACAAAAAGCACAGTAGCACTAAACGGATACACAGTGAACATGCTGATATAACCAGCATCAGGCAGACACTGCCTCTAAGGCCTGTTAAGAGCCTCAATTATTTTGACTACACTGGTAGTGAGTGTAGGGATATAAGGGTTATGGTACCGCGTTCTCTAGGGATAAGATACACTGATTCGGATGCGCCAAGAACATGCTTTAAGTACCAAACACAGCACTTTAATAATTTAACCAGCTTCTAGCTGACTAGTAAAGTGCCAGAAAATGAGAAAATAACACTAGACACTTTTTAAAGTGTTGGAAACAAAATGTGTCACTAAAAATGTAATAACGACACTTTAAAGCGTTACAAAGGACTTTAACGGATTACTATCCAACTGAACAACCGGACTTTACCCGGAACATGAAAATATTAATATTTTCACTAATTATATTTTTCTGAGCCAGTTAGGGTCCCTGATTACCCTAACACCCGTCATAACACGTAACATACAAGTAACTGAGTTAACTACTTAAACTAACCTACTTAACTCAACCACTACCCTAACTAAACTACTTGAAATCGAACCAACCCCCACCCCAAGTCCCCAACCGTCCCCATGTATGGGGGACACACAAGTACAAAATTGATCATCTAAATCTAGTTTGTTTAGTATCATGGGTACATAACAACCATTGGATAATAGCATCTAATTTACCTATAAGTACTTGGGGTTTACACACATAATCATCACTAACAAATCACCAACCACAACTCTCTCTCCCCTCTCATTCACTCACGGCCGAGAACCACAAGGCCACCACCGCCACCTTTCAATCTCGATCATTGCATTCCATCATCATTCAAGCTTCACGGGTCACGTATTAGGAGCTTTGGTGCACTCGGAACACGAAGGACCTCCACCGTTAGCTTTTATCCACCCGGTTTTCGTCGAGATTCTTCCCTAGCCCCGAGCTAGAGGTATATCACGTAAAACTCATATTTAAGCTTGTTTAAAGTGGTTAAAAGGAATTTTATCGGTGAAATATCGTTAACATGCGTTTTGGAACTTTAAAGTCTACTAAAATCACAAAAATGGAGGTTAATAGCATATAACTTGTGTAAAAGTCGTAGTATTTGAAATTCGTGTTTATCTAGACCCGATCTATGATGTGGTAGCGCGAATCTCCGTTTAACCCGACTTTGTAAAATCACGTATCATCACATAAGCTCGTTTTTGAAAGATACAAGGGTTAAAGGTGAAACACTACCACATTTAGAGCATGAACTTGTGTAAAAGAATTTTACTTGTGTAAAAGTGATTTAACCGGTACAATGGTGTTTAAAACTAGCAGATCTACGTATCTGCAAGTGGTACTTTTGAAGGACCACACTTTAAAAGAAACCATGTTTTCTAAGAAACGGATCTTACAATACTAAGAATGATATTTAGAACGCACAAGTGTGTAAACACTTGTGTGACACATGTTTCGACAAAATAACTATTGTTGGGAAAAAATAACTAGAAGTTGTAAAGACGGATTTCTCTAGAAACGAGGTTTTTACGAGGTTAAAGTTACTTTATATAAAGATCCACGAAATATAATGGGATTTACAATATAGATTCGGAAAGACTACAAGTTCATGCGATTATGTGATTTACATATTTATTGACTAGTTTGATGTGTCGGAAATTGTTTGATTGAATAAAGAAGTTGATTGATTTGATTATTAAAAGAAAATGATACGCTTGAAAGCGTGGCCACCTCCAGTTACAGAGGAAACTCTGGCGAAATTTTCTTAAAAACCTAACACTTAAACCTGTTTACATTACAAGTGTTAGAATCATTTTTGACATGATTTCAAAACATAAATTTCGCCATGACTTGAATTACTAAATATTCGGAGGTGGGATTTTCACAAAATATTAACGTGATAAATATATATTTTCACACACTGTTTATGATTATTTTGTGAAATACATAAATATTATTTTTAGAGTAAAAATAATGTTTACAAGCGTTAATGATTCCAAAACTGTACGAACGCTTCCACAAACATATAAGTTACACCGGTAATTACATTACCACAAGATTGATAAAACGTAACTTACGCACATGTCTTAAATCCCCCATCCTTGGGAAGGAAGATAACTACCAAGTATATACGACATGTAACACGAAATAGTTGTCTAACTATTTCCCGCAAACATAAACTGTAAAGCTAAAGCACGGCCGTCCGTCTAATAGAATTAGCACTTGTAGGTCGTTGCACAGCTTACTATATTGGAGACGCTTGATAGAGATACGCATTCACTGTGAGTTCATGTCCCCCTTTTCTCTAACTGTTTTCAGTTTTCTTAACTGCGGGGGTGAAATACATGTTACTTTGTTTACAAGTACTTTATACACGGTATGAATAACGTAAGGAGGTTTAGATCATGTGAATGGGTAGTTAGAACACCGAGGGACTCGAGCGGTAGATCTATCTGGGTGTAGCGAGCCCAGCTCTAGGCCAAACGGACCTCTCTGAGGCCAACAGAACGGACCTGGAGTGACTTGGTTGCCCAACGCAAAAATCGGCTAGGTCGTGTCTTACTATTTGCATTTCACAACATGCTAATGGCCTTGCAAACCATTGGTGATCACAAGTCCTCTTACACTGCTACATACCAGGAAACTTTTATACTTACAAGTGTTTTACTTACTCACTTGCACATGAACTCGCTCAACATTATTGTTGATTTTTCAACTCACATGTATTTCAGGAAATTAAACGAATCTGGCACGGTATGGAACGTTTTCCGCTGCATATTGTCATGAAGTCATCAGGGTTTAGGGGATGTGTCTCTTACCTGGACAAGACACAGTCCTTAAACCACGTTTATGTTATGTTTTAGTTTGTAATGTTGTTGAACAAGGTTATGGTTGCATGTTAAAAACAATGGTATTGTATGTTGTTTTCTAAACTTAATGGATGACTTGCATGGTTTTTAAATTCATATAGCTTGTTATGATTAAGCTATGGTATTAAGAAGTCACACCAAAGTTAACCACGCTTCCGCAAAGCCAGGGTGTGACAGCTTGGTATCAGAGCTCTGATCATAGCGAACTAGGATTCTGTCTCGAGTCTAGACTATGATCACTAGGGCTCTCACGGAAACATTTTTCTGCATACCACTTAAGTCCAGATCCACACTTTTTACAAACAAATGTTGAGCACATTTTATTAATTATAAGTTCAGCTTGGAGGGCTGAGGATCGATCTGGAGGATCGAGATGGTCAAGATAGTTGAGCACGTTGGTTTGTTATAGGATCGATCTGGAGGATCGAGATGGTCAAGGTAGTGAGCACGTTGGTTTGTTATAGGATCGATCTGGAGGATCGAGATGGTCAAGGTAGTTGAACACGTTGGTTTGTTATAGGATCGATCTGGAGGATCGAGATGGTCAAGGCAGTTGAACACGTTGGTTTGTTATAGGATCGATCTGGAGGATCGAGGTTTGGTTTAAGTGAAGGATAGAGCAGTCTTGTAGACTGAATGAAATTGGCTAGTAAAGCTAGGAAAAGTATGTGATACCTTACTTGGTGACTTATGTGATTAACTGATTATATGATTGATTATTATACGTATATGTGTTTGTGTTACAAACGTTATGCTTTCATCAAGTACTAGAAGGATGGGCACTACGAACCCCATGACCATAGTATCAGACGGCATAGTTCAACAAAGCACGAGGTGTACATTTCTGATACTACCGGCACAGACAATGACGACTTTCAGCCCTTTGTGCACTGCCTGAAGTCGTAGCAGAGCCTACTGATGGCCATCTTGTTGGGATTTTACCACTGGCGGTGATCCCTGCTCCTGTGCCCCTTGCCGCCTATCCTGTTGATGATACGCCCTCCCAACGAGGCCTCTGAAGACGATAACGATCTACTGAAGGAGGACCCATTCGAGGGCAGGGCCTTATTACTGCTGGAATTAGACTACTACATGCGGACGCTCCTATAGGGGAAACTTATGACCATTCCCCTATCCCAGGCTCATTTGAGTTCTGACACCCGCATCTTCGCACATACAGGGAATGCAGCACTACTTACACGACGCCGACCCTGATATGGCATCACCAGCTGCACCGGATCCCGCACGCAGATTTGAGTTTGATCGCGATAATGAGGACGATTCTGTTTTTCCGCCTGGTGTTGATCCAGACCATGACATTGAGTTCATGCACTTAGACCAGCCCTTGGGGGATCCTGTAACCCCTGTGATTGTTGATCCAGCTGATTTTGAGATGGAGTTTTTGATTCGAAGCTAGCCGTGGCCCCCGAGCCAGGCATTGCTCCTGACCCCGCATTGGAGTATGACCCTGTTCATGCCAATGCACCGGCTGTTGCTCCTTGATTGATCATCTGCTTGGATGAGAGAAAATTTGGGGTAACTGTGCAAGACAATTTATTATTACGGGGGCCCACGTAATAACGATTTGTAGTGCACAGAAATCCTGGTGGACTCTGCAGGTCAAGCTAATGATAACCTAAACACAAATGACCTAGGCGATGTAGCCTCGAGTTCATTCTATTACAAGCAACAAGCCAAATTGACGAGCCTATGTGAAGGCTCAGGAATTTATTCCCCCACTATTACAGTGAGTATATTTGCGTGTGAAATGGGATGATTACATGATGGCTTACGTTGCTATATATACCCCATAGACAATTGAAACATTGTCCAACCCGCTTCACACTATTTCGACAAAAAGGGAATGTCACCCAGACGTGACACAAGCACCAGTACGTCGCTAAGGACAGAAGACGAGCTGCAAGAACGCATCTCACAGATAAATGCACGACATGAAGCCCTCCACTCTAAGTACAACGATGGCATTACTGGAGATAACCCTCCAACTGGCTGCACCTATAAACAGTTCCTGAACTGCAAGCCTTTGAACTTTGTCGGAACCGGAGGCACCGTTGCATTTGTTCGTTGGTCTGAAAAGACCGACTCCACTCTAAGAATGAGTAACTGTTCGCCCCAACAGAGTGTTACCTACATCTCAGGGATATTTCTAGAGGGCACACTCTCTTAATGGAACCTCCAGGTTCAGACCCTTGGCACAGACACTGCTTACGCACTGAGCTGGGACGAGCTCAAGGAAACGATTGAGAAGAAATGTTGTTTTAGGACAGAAATTCAGAAACTTGACGTGGAGTCCTGAAAATTGAGAAAGGACGAACCAGAGACTCCTGAACATGACCAGCGATCGCACGACTTGTCTAGGGTCGTCCCCTACTAAGTCATTGATGTAGTATGATATAGTAGTGCATTTGTGAGCTTTACATTGTGGTCTCGAATTGTAGCAATACAATCGCAGTATTCTCATCACATGCGATGTTCAATCAATTGTTTATGTCCTATAACATAAGAGGTTATGTGATTGACTTGTTGATAACATGAAATGTTATGTGTTGGTATTGTTGAATGCATACGTACACTTCACTAACCTATGTGAAACATCTTTTAGAAGATGCCGCCAAGACACGAAATGCGCATGCCCACCTCTGAGGCAGAACTTAAAGAGATAATTGCTGCAGCTATAGCACAGCACTAGGCCCTACGCTCCGAACCAATCAAAGGTACCTCAGAAAATAACGGTTGTTCCTACTGGCACTTCCTCAACTACAAGCCTCCAACGTTCGACGGCACTGGGGGTGCCATAACTTTTGTAAAATGGATTGAAAGTATGGAATCCATCTTTCGAATGAGAGGCTGTACGCCAGAACAACAGGTCCCATACGTTTCTGAGTTGTTTCAAGATGGAGCTCGATTATGGTGGAACCTTCAGGTTCAAATAATGGGCCTAACTACAGCATACGCATTAACTTGGGACGAGATGAAAGGAATGATGCATAAGAAGTATTGCCCCCACACGGAAACCCAGAAGTGGGAAGATGAATTTCGGAGCCTAATGATGGAAGGTCCGAAGGTGTTGGAGTACGTGCAACGACTCCATGATCTGTCACAAATTGTTCCATACCTGGTAAAACCAGAACTGAAGAAATTGGGACAATTCATTTGGGAACTGGCGCCTCAAGTCTTGAGCTTGATGACAGCATCTACGCCACCAACAACCATTGTTGCAAGTAAGATGGGTTTGGCACTCGTTACGGAAGCAAATAGACTAGAAAAACTTGCAAACCCTGACAAGAAAACTCAGGTAGAGTCGTCTGGAAGGAACAAAAGGAAGCTTACCGAAGATACCCAAATGAACAACGATGAACAAAGATCTATTCGAGGTTGCTTTGACTGCGGGGACAAAGGGCATTTCAAGAAAGATTGCCCTAACAATAAACAGGCCAATGATAAGATTTACTTAGAAACCAAACCAAGATGTGCTGAGTACAAGTGTCACCGTGATGGTGGATGTCAGAAGCCTTGGTACGAGAGGAAAGGACACAACAAGGAAGGTTGTGGGATGAAGAGTTTCATACAAGGAGAAAACAGTAACAACGCTCTAGGTGGAAATAGGAAAGGAGATGGCCGAATGATAGGATGCTACCATTGTAAGGAAGTTGGACATTATAAGAGGGAATGCCTGAAGTTGAAACAAGACCGTGAGAGAAAATCCAACATCAGAGCTTGTGAGGCATGCCAGGATCCAGGTGTGATTTCTGGTACGTTCTCTAACAACCAAAACTTTTGCACCTATTTTGTTTGATGCTGGTGCCGGTTATGGCTTCGTGTCATTAGAATTTAAGAATATACTTGGTTTAACCGCTAGTAAGTTAGATAACCCCTACTCGATCGAATTAGCTAATGGAAAGTTAGTTGAAGCCAACGAAGTAATCAGAGGCTGTGCGATAGAACTGGGAGAACGTGAGTTTACTTTGGATCTACTACCAGTCGAATTGGGAAGCTTCGACGTGGTGGTAGGAATGGATTGGTTATCTGGAAACAAGGCTGAGATAGTATGTCACGAGAAAGTTGTTTGTATCCCAACCGATGGTGGTGAGACAATTGTGGTTCACGGAGAGAAGCGTGACACACCGCTAAGATTTATCAGCTGCTTGAAAGCAAGGAAGTGTTTACAAGGATGTGTTGCTTTTCTGGCACACATCGTAGACAAGAAGGCTGCCGAGCCAAGGATCGAAGACATCCCTGTCGTAAGGGAGTATCCAGAAGTCTTCCCAGAAGACTTACCCGGACTACCACCTCAGAGGCAAGTGGAGTTTCACATTGACTTAGTTCCAGGCGCCGCGCCTGTGGCTAAGGCACCGTACAGACTTGCTCCATCTGAGATGCAGGAATTGTCGACACAACTTCAAGAGTTGTTAGACAAGGGTTTTATCCGACCAAACTTCTCGCCTTGGGGAGCTCCGGTCTTATTTGTCAAGAAGAAGGACGGAAGTTTCCGCATGTGTATTGACTACAGAGAATTGAACAAGCTGACGATTAAGAACAGGTATCCTCTGCCTAGAATCGACGATCTGTTCGATCAACTTCAAGGTTCAAGCTGTTACTCAAAGATCGATCTTCGATCTGGATACCATCAACTAAGGATACAGGAGGAAAGTATCCCGAAAACAGCCTTCCGAACTCGTTATGGACACTACGAGTTCCTCGTTATGCCATTTGGTTTGACAAACGCACCTGCAGTCTTTATAGACTTGATGAATAGGGTTTGCAAGCCATACTTAGACCAGTTCGTGATTGTATTCATCGATGACATCCTGATTTACTCAAAGACGAAGGCTGAACACGAACAACATCTTAGAACTATACTGGAGCTGCTAAAGAAGGAACAGCTGTACGCCAAGTTCTCCAAGTGCGAGTTTTGGCTACGCGAAGTCCAGTTTCTTGGACATATGGTTAATGGGGATGGAATTCATGTTGATCCCACGAAAATCGAGGCAATCAAAAATTGGGAAACGCCTACAACGCCAACCGAGATTCGGCAGTTCTTGGGTTTGGCTGGCTACTATAGAAGGTTCATCGAGGATTTCTCGAAAATCGCTCAACCTTTAACGCTCCTGACCCAGAAGGATAAGACGTTTGATTGGGGAATCAAACAGGATGAAGCATTTCAGGTATTGAAGGACAAGCTTTGTAACGCGCCAATCTTAGCTCTACCAGAATGTACTGACGATTTTGTGGTGTACTGCGACGCTTCGCGTCAGGGATTGGGTTGTGTGTTGATGCAACGCCAAAAGGTCATTGCTTACGCATCACGCCAACTGAAAGTGCACGAGAAGAATTATACCACACACGATTTAGAGCTTGGCGCAGTGGTTTTCGCTTTAAAGATCTGGAGACACTACCTGTATGGTACAAAATGCACAATCTTCACAGATCACAAAAGCCTACAGCATATATTCAACCAGAAGGAGTTGAATATGAGGCAAAGACGATGGGTTGAATTGTTAAACGATTACGACTGCGAGATAAAGTATCACCCAGGGAAGGCGAATGTAGTTGCCGATGCCCTAAGTCGTAAAGAAAGAATCAAGCCCATAAGGGTTAGAGCTTTGGAAATGATCATACGAACCGATCTTTCCTCGCGCATTCGTGCCGCACAAAAGGAAGCTCTCAAGGAGGGAAACCTTGAGGAAGAATATCTCCGTGGAATGGAGAAGCTTTTGGTACCAAACAAGGAAGGAACGTTATGTTTTGAGAAAAGGATTTGGGTTCCTCTGTTTGGTGGATTAAGGGAAGTTATTTTCGACGAAGCGCACAAGTCACGGTACTCTATCCACCCTGGATCGGATAAGATGTACCAGGATCTCAAGGATTATTATTGGTGGCCTAGGATGAAAGGCGACGTTGCTGTTTACGTAAGCAAATGTTTAACGTGCGCTAAGGTCAAGGCAGAATACCAGAAGCCTTCGGGACTTCTGCAACAACCTGAGATTCCCAAGTGGAAATGGGAACAAATCTCAATGGATTTTGTTACAAAATTACCAAGAACGCCAAGAGGCCATGATATGATTTGGGTGATTGTTGACCGCCTAACAAAATCCGCACACTTTCTGCCAATCAAGGAGAAAGACAGTACTAGTAAACTTGCGGAAATTTACATGAGAGAGATCGTAGCACGTCATGGAGTACCACTCTCGATCATCTCTGATAGAGACGGAAGATTTGTGTCAAGAATATGGCAATCTTTCCAAGAATCTTTTGGCTCACAATTGAATCTGAGCGCTGCGTTCCATCCGCAAACTGACGGCCAGAGCGAGCGAACGATACAAACTTTGGAAGACATGCTGCGGGCATGTGTTATGGATCTAGGCGGTAGCTGGGATAAACACTTACCTTTGGTCGAATTTTCATACAACAACAGCTACCACACCAGTATTGGTGTCGCGCCATTTGAGGCCCTATACGGACGCAAGTGCCGATCACCACTATGTTAGTCTGACGCAGGTGATAGGCAGCTTGCTGGTCCCGAAATCGTCCAAGAGACGACAGACAAGATCGCGCGAATTCTTAAACGCATCAAAGCCGCTCGCCACAGACAAAAGGCCTATGCGGATCCAAACCGAAAACATGTGGATTTTCAAGTTGGAGAAATGGTTTTACTGAAGGTATCACCCTGGAAAGGGGTGGCGCGCTTTGGAAAGCAAGGAAAGTTAAATCCACGCTACATTGGTCCTTTCAGAATTCTGGAAAGAATTGGGACAGTAGCATACAAGTTGGACCTACCTGCTGAACTAAATGGTGTTCACGATACATTTCATGTATCCAATCTAAAGAAAAGTCCAACTCAAATTGACGTTGCCATTCCTATCGACGAGATTCATATTGACGACACGCTCCACTTTGTTGAAGAACCTGTTGAGGTCGCGGATTGGAAAGTTAACAAGACCCGCCGGAGCAGTGTCAAACTCGTCAAAGTACGTTGGAATGCCAGACATGGTCCTGAATTTACCTGGGAACGTGAGGACCGGATGAAAGAGAAATACCCCCACTTATTTCCTAAGAACCCTGCTTCTACAAGCAGAACTTAAATTTCGGGACGAAATTTATTTAACGGGGGGAGAATGTGACAACCCGCACTAAACCAGGTATCCGTACAACTTAATTAATGATTAATTACTACTTGATTACTGTGCTTGATTGAACTAGCTGATAAACTGCTACCTGCATACTGATACATGCACTTACTTGCATCATACTTTATTTGCTGTCACTACATTAATTACATACTGAACCCTAGTGACAAACATGATGCACAAAAAGCACAGTAGCACTAAACGGATACACAGTGAACATGCTGATATAACCAGCATCAGGCAGACACTGCCTCTAAGGCCTGTTAAGAGCCTCAATTATTTTGACTACACTGGTAGTGAGTGTAGGGATATAAGGGTTATGGTACCGCGTTCTCTAGGGATAAGATACACTGATTCGGATGTGCCAAGAACATGCTTTAAGTACCAAACACAGCACTTTAATAATTTAACCAGCTTCTAGCTGACTAGTAAAGTGCCAGAAAATGAGAAAATAACACTAGACACTTTTTAAAGTGTTGGAAACAAAATGTGTCACTAAAAATGTAATAACGACACTTTAAAGCGTTACAAAGGACTTTAACGGATTACTATCCAACTGAACAACCGGACTTTACCCGGAACATGAAAATATTAATATTTTCACTAATTATATTTTTCTGAGCCAGTTAGGGTCCCTGATTACCCTAACACCCGTCATAACACGTAACATACAAGTAACTGAGTTAACTACTTAAACTAACCTACTTAACTCAACCACTACCCTAACTAAACTACTTGAAATCGAACCAACCCCCACCCCAAGTCCCCAACCGTCCCCATGTATGGGGGACACACAAGTACAAAATTGATCATCTAAATCTAGTTTGTTTAGTATCATGGGTACATAACAACCATTGGATAATAGCATCTAATTTACCTATAAGTACTTGGGGTTTACACACATAATCATCACTAACAAATCACCAACCACAACTCTCTCTCCCCTCTCATTCACTCACGGCCGAGAACCACAAGGCCACCACCGCCACCTTTCAATCTCGATCATTGCATTCCATCATCATTCAAGCTTCACGGGTCACGTATTAGGAGCTTTGGTGCACTCGGAACACGAAGGACCTCCACCGTTAGCTTTTATCCACCCGGTTTTCGTCGAGATTCTTCCCTAGCCCCGAGCTAGAGGTATATCACGTAAAACTCATATTTAAGCTTGTTTAAAGTGGTTAAAAGGAATTTTATCGGTGAAATATCGTTAACATGCGTTTTGGAACTTTAAAGTCTACTAAAATCACAAAAATGGAGGTTAATAGCATATAACTTGTGTAAAAGTCGTAGTATTTGAAATTCGTGTTTATCTAGACCCGATCTATGATGTGGTAGCGCGAATCTCCGTTTAACCCGACTTTGTAAAATCACGTATCATCACATAAGCTCGTTTTTGAAAGATACAAGGGTTAAAGGTGAAACACTACCACATTTAGAGCATGAACTTGTGTAAAAGAATTTTACTTGTGTAAAAGTGATTTAACCGGTACAATGGTGTTTAAAACTAGCAGATCTACGTATCTGCAAGTGGTACTTTTGAAGGACCACACTTTAAAAGAAACCATGTTTTCTAAGAAACGGATCTTACAATACTAAGAATGATATTTAGAACGCACAAGTGTGTAAACACTTGTGTGACACATGTTTCGACAAAATAACTATTGTTGGGAAAAAATAACTAGAAGTTGTAAAGACGGATTTCTCTAGAAACGAGGTTTTTACGAGGTTAAAGTTACTTTATATAAAGATCCACGAAATATAATGGGATTTACAATATAGATTCGGAAAGACTACAAGTTCATGCGATTATGTGATTTACATATTTATTGACTAGTTTGATGTGTCGGAAATTGTTTGATTGAATAAAGAAGTTGATTGATTTGATTATTAAAAGAAAATGATACGCTTGAAAGCGTGGCCACCTCCAGTTACAGAGGAAACTCTGGCGAAATTTTCTTAAAAACCTAACACTTAAACCTGTTTACATTACAAGTGTTAGAATCATTTTTGACATGATTTCAAAACATAAATTTCGCCATGACTTGAATTACTAAATATTCGGAGGTGGGATTTTCACAAAATATTAACGTGATAAATATATATTTTCACACACTGTTTATGATTATTTTGTGAAATACATAAATATTATTTTTAGAGTAAAAATAATGTTTACAAGCGTTAATGATTCCAAAACTGTACGAACGCTTCCACAAACATATAAGTTACACCGGTAATTACATTACCACAAGATTGATAAAACGTAACTTACGCACATGTCTTAAATCCCCCATCCTTGGGAAGGAAGATAACTACCAAGTATATACGACATGTAACACGAAATAGTTGTCTAACTATTTCCCGCAAACATAAACTGTAAAGCTAAAGCACGGCCGTCCGTCTAATAGAATTAGCACTTGTAGGTCGTTGCACAGCTTACTATATTGGAGACGCTTGATAGAGATACGCATTCACTGTGAGTTCATGTCCCCCTTTTCTCTAACTGTTTTCAGTTTTCTTAACTGCGGGGGTGAAATACATGTTACTTTGTTTACAAGTACTTTATACACGGTATGAATAACGTAAGGAGGTTTAGATCATGTGAATGGGTAGTTAGAACACCGAGGGACTCGAGCGGTAGATCTATCTGGGTGTAGCGAGCCCAGCTCTAGGCCAAACGGACCTCTCTGAGGCCAACAGAACGGACCTGGAGTGACTTGGTTGCCCAACGCAAAAATCGGCTAGGTCGTGTCTTACTATTTGCATTTCACAACATGCTAATGGCCTTGCAAACCATTGGTGATCACAAGTCCTCTTACACTGCTACATACCAGGAAACTTTTATACTTACAAGTGTTTTACTTACTCACTTGCACATGAACTCGCTCAACATTATTGTTGATTTTTCAACTCACATGTATTTCAGGAAATTAAACGAATCTGGCACGGTATGGAACGTTTTCCGCTGCATATTGTCATGAAGTCATCAGGGTTTAGGGGATGTGTCTCTTACCTGGACAAGACACAGTCCTTAAACCACGTTTATGTTATGTTTTAGTTTGTAATGTTGTTGAACAAGGTTATGGTTGCATGTTAAAAACAATGGTATTGTATGTTGTTTTCTAAACTTAATGGATGACTTGCATGGTTTTTAAATTCATATAGCTTGTTATGATTAAGCTATGGTATTAAGAAGTCACACCAAAGTTAACCACGCTTCCGCAAAGCCAGGGTGTGACAAAAACCACGACAACAAAACCCTAATCTCGAAATCTGGAATCACCTTAGTAGCGCCGAAAACAGAACAACTAAACCAGATGTAAGCCGAAATCAGATGTAAAGCCGAAATCAGACTAACGAAATCAGAGCCGAAATCAGAAGCGCAAATGCTAAACAACCAGCTACACCCCCGTTTGCAAACAGAAATTAAAGCCGAAAACAAAGCCCTAACTACAAACCCTAATCCGAGAACAATTGAATATCACCTAAGGATCGATCATAATCCTAAGCTGATAAACAAGAACAATCGATACGAGGATTAGCAAGAGAAAGTTAGGGTTTTACCAATTCGCCAAAATCGCCCAGAGAACCCATTAACCGTCTTCTTTTTTTCGTATCCTAAAATGAGGAAAACTTTATAACACAAACAAGGGAAGAAATGCTTTCATCATGAATACTTTTAATCGAAAGATTGTATTACACAATGCTTCACGTATGCATGAATTACAACTCCCCCTCAGCCTGAGATCACAGTGATTGTTCGTACAAAATGCAAGTGATGAAGTGATCTAAATAGAATAGTACATGCATTGTCTATTTATAGTACAATCCTAACCACTGTGGCATCTTTGCTGACATCACCTAGACAGTGATATCTAACAATACTAACTTAATCTAAACATTGCTAATACAAAACACCTTTATATTAATAAAGTACTGATTACAAGACACTATTAGTGCTGTCCTCTGATGGACTCAACCTCTGTTGAAGCTTTAGCAGTGCTTTCAGTAAAGGTTGATCAGTCCTTTGACTTCTTCAGTGGTTTAGTCTTCAACAGTCTTTATAATCCAGCATAGCTTAGCATTGTGCAGACCTTTGAAGCAGCAGTTGTTAGATATCTTGCCATTGAAGGGAGAAGAATCCAAAGCACTGTTTATTCAGGATCAGTTGTTGCTGAAACAGTTTTGGCTTTCTATCATCTTTTCTCAAGGAAGGTTTCACATGAGCCAACAATCTCTCCCTAGAACAGATGATGCTAAAACCCTTCATTTATTTCTGATCTTTATTTCCTCATCAACAATTCCCTGATTTGCCCTTTGATTTGAAGTTCAAGATCCAGGGAATCCGTATCATCTTCATCCTTTTCCAGTTGAAGGTTCAAAAGATCTTGAAGGTCATCTGAATTCAGACCATATGCATCCTTCCTTGTTATCTGTTCAACTTTACCATCTGATCTGAGCAAAATCAATATGTGGGTTTCTGAGGATGACTTCCACTTTAGTATTTTTTTTGGATCAGATGGCTTTCTAGGGATGAGAGTTATTTGTGATAAGTTTGGAGAATGAGGTCTGCTTGCCAACTATTTGATTGTTTCAGCTATTTGAGCAGTGAGTTGGTTAGTAGAATCATCTACTTGAAATTGAATCTGGCATCTAATCCCCTATTTTCTGTATTCTTCAAACCTCTGCTCATCCTACTCATCAGTCCGCTTTTGCCTTTTTAATTGATTCAAGGCATTTATGGGTAAAGCAGATGATAAGGTAAGCTTTTTGGAGGCTTGGGTCTATTGGGGTCTGCCAGCAGTGGTTGGAGGACAAACAGGCTTTTGAGGAACAGATGGGTCTTTCTTTCTAAGCTCTTCCAGCTTTCTATAGGTCTCTTTAACATTTTGTTTTGACCATCTGGCTATTGATCTAGCAGATCCATAATCAGCAGCAACAAGCTCTCCTCTCATTCTCTTGAACCTTAATGCATCATCTGGATCAACTTGCTTAGATTTCTTCCAATTTGGTTAGTTTTCTTGATCAGAGGATCATTGTTCATCTTTGTAATTCTGTCAATTTCTTCTCTGAGAGCATCTACAGACAAGTCTTTGAATTGGACCTTTGTAACAACTGTGTTCTGTAATCGATGTACGATGTAAAACAATGATGATTATTAATAAAACAATGTGCCTTGGTGTTATTATATGTGTTTTGGTGTTTCTATGTGTATATTTGTGTTTGGTGACTTTTCAATTCGATTCGATTACGATTGCAAGCTTTAAATCGCGTTCTGGAAGGTTATACTCAAACTGGTGCGTAAACGCAGTCAGTATAACGCGACAAACACTCCGGAATAGTGACATAGGCTTAACATACCTTAAATAACCTCCACATAACTTAGAAATAAGTTTTGAATGGTTTGGTGTGTCGAAATCAACTTTGTTCGATCGCAGGGACTATATGTGTCAAACTGCGAAACTATGCCGATTTGTATAGTAACGAACATTCCGGAACTTGATCATAAGTTAAACATACCCTAAATAACCTTTACATAGCTTAGAAATAGGCTTTGAGGGGTTCGGTGTGCTAAAATAAACTTTATGCTCATTCAGGGACTAAAAGCGTCAAAAAGTGCATAAGTTTGCATTTTCGCGCATAACTTACGTTCTGAATACATCCGGACCTCCAAAATATTATGTAAGCATTAAAATAATTTATTTTAGTGTTTGTAATAAGAAAATTCCATTCGTCGCTTAATTTGGATCGTTTTTGCGTTCGTTACGACATTCGTCGTAATTAACCGAACAACGCAACCGTACGGCCAAACGAACCGACATCCGACATATTTTTGAGCATATTTTAAGTTCCCTATACTTTAACTTCATTTTATAGCTTTAAAATGGGGTTAACGGGGCTTAAACGGGTCAAAAATGCATCGAAAACCAAGTTTTGGGGCTGCAGGGACCAAAACTGCCAAAACTAAAACTTTGCTGGTCTGCAGGTCCTTACGGACCGTATGGTTCTGGGTCTTACGGTCCCTAAGCATGTCCCAGTTCAGCAGAAGCTTCTTTCCAGCCTGTTTCCAGCTGTTACACTCACAAAACCCAATTGCACATGTCTCTTCCTGATAATGGGGGCCATTTTGATGTACATGGGGTTGTAAACAAGTGTAGGGTTGAGATTGAAGCACGATTTTCGATAAAAGATCTTAACGGCTCTCCGAAAACTATAAATACCCAACCCCCACTTCTTGCAAACCCACATTTGATCTGAGTTTTTCTCTAAGTGGTTGTGATTACTCACTTCCTACCTGAGATTACTTGGAATCAAATCTTGCGGGGACCCTTTGTAAGTGTTCTTTCGTTCTTTTCATTCGTTTTAGCGTTAAAGTCAAACTGCGTTTGACTTTCTGCATTGACCAGTTTATGGTCAATGTGAAGTTCGTTTGAACTTCATAACGTGAGTGTAATCACGATGGTTATAGTCCCTAGTGGCTATACCTACTGATTACCACGTTATCTAGGCTCAGTGACGAGTCGTGGTTTCGGCCAAAATGCGCATTTACGCGTATTTTGTAACCAAACTACACTAGGATATCAAAACCGTTTGTTTTGATATCAAGACCTGTTTTCTAACTTAACTAAACATGTTCTAGCATGTTTAGCTCGTCACTTTTTAAATTAGTGCTTGTGTAGAGTCGTAAGTCAAGCGGACTAAACACCCGCTTAGACTTTCGAACACGACCCGCTTGGTCGATCTTAGGATCCGACCAAACATGTTTAGTGACCATAGTAGCATAGGGAATAACCTTCCGAGGTTATACCTTATGGTCACCTAGTTTAGATGGTTATATGATAAGTAGTTTATATGCCTTAGGTAAATGACCAAAATGCCCTTTTCATGCATAATTGGTAATTAAGCATATGTAACCTAAACTTTTGTCACATAACTGATTATACAACATGATTAAACTTGTATAGGCATATAATACTTGTCATAGGACTAGTTAGACGTCTCGAACGCGCGTTTGCGCGCACGACGCGTTAAAGTAGCATAAGCTACCTTAATGGGTCGCGATGGGTCGAAAGCACTTAGGTTAGGTTCCGATTTAGGATGTAGGCTTTGTTAAACCATATCACATGAGTTCCAACACTCATTTGGGTTGCAAGACTTCATTCTGTCCGATCTTCCGATTTAGGCGTCTATTGTTTGACTAGTGGTTCGATTACTAGGTGCTGCTTGATTTCTCTGGTTTACTCGAGTTTGTTGAAGTACTATTGATTGAGGATACCTTGCACTACATGTGAGTACATAGTTCCCCTATTTTACAACTTTCAATTGTTTTGGGGTGATTCATATGTACAAAATGTTTTCAAGGTTTAAACGATGATTTCAAAAACGAATAGAACGATTTATACTAAACTAATAACGATTTCGATAATGTGAACGAACTTGTTGGTTGTAGTTACATAACGAATGACATTCATTAGCATTGATCAAGCCGACCAGTATTAGGTTATGGTACCATAGGATCTGACAAATCCCGTTATTTCACTATACCCATGGTTATGTGTGGGTGTTGTGGGTAATGACTGAATCTGTAATTATTAACTTACCTTTTTGGGGGTTTGTTAATACGAGAAGCGAGGAACGAGGTAGTCAAGTCACGAAGGTTTGAATGTTATTTACGAGACGACCATATATAAGTTTTCACAAATAAAACGAGGATGATTTAAACGATTTAAACGAGTAAACGATTTGGAAACGATGTTAAACGATTTGGGTAAACGATTCGTTTTTGGCTAGTGTTTAGATAACGGGACGGGTGTAATGTGGTGAAAACATGGTAGATACGCCGCTGGTACTTCTTATATATAAGTGTTTTCAACATATTACATACCGTGGCATTATTTAGTTCACTTGGGTAAACGATATTGAAACAATGTCACACAACGATGATTTCGAAATAATATACGAGTTTTATTAACGAGTTTATACGAGATGTTTTACAAGATGGTTTTCTAAAACAAAAAGCTTTTGGGTTAAGAATCATGGCTACGAAATTTTATAAATTTTAACCATCTTGATTTGAGTTGGTTAATCATGTTGCAATATTATACACTTTTAAAAACAAGGTTTTCGAGGTATTGCAATATAAGTAAACACGCCATGATTCCGATACTCTTTTAAAACCTATGTACTCGCCAGCATTTCTTTGCTGACTTTGTTTTTACATATGTTTCAGGTGTTGTTGCTTGATTGACGATCTAGGAAGCATGCGTCACATAGGATCTGGACGAGGCCTTAGTGACATAAAACAATGATAGTCAATATAAAACTTGTTTGTTATGTGTTAAAACAATGTTAATGTTTAATATTATCAATAAAACGAAACAATTTTTGTATCCATGGTTATGAAACGATAATTCTGTTACAACACTCCCCGACGTTTCCGCCACGCTTTGTTGTTTTACGTGGTCGGGGTGTGACAGAAGAGTTGGTATCAGAGCCAATGGTTATAGAGAATTAGGTTATTAGTAATTCTTTGACCTAGACTATAACTTCTAGGACCCCAACGCAAGTTTATTTGCGTTTAGATTTTTAAAACAAAATCGTCACCTATCCTTAGGTGATAACCACAACGAGAACACAATTTTCGAATCCGCTTCGAAAACTAATCGTCTGTTATAGGATGATTGATTTAGTTTGAACCCTCTGTTGTAAGGTTTTGAACCCTTCCAGTTTGACTCATTTTTGGCTTAGTGCCTTCTGAGTTTTCAAAATCTCATCAAAGTTTGGGTCTAAATAATGTGAACACGTGCAAACTGGAAGAGTGAGTGCCTGTACCCTGAGTTTTCTGTCTAAGGCTAGAGTGTTCGTACAAATCCACATAATCGGACCAGTCACTCTTACCTGGGAACTCTTGGGGTGAGTGTTCACTTATAGGCGAGCATGTCTTCGCGATACATTATTTTTGACCTATTTACTTTGATTAGTCACTGCGTGTCATTTGTTTGTTCGAGGTAACAAACAAATGATCGCCTTCCTTGTGTTTTGTCGATGTTTTCAATACCTCTTATGTTTATCCGAATGCTAACGCGAACCCGAATGCGAACGTCAACGTCAATGTGAATCCCGCTCGTGGGCGAGCGTACAATTTGAATACAAACGAAGCGAGGGCCGACAACGAAGTGGTTAACGGTACGTTTCTTGTTAACAACCGACCTGCATCTATTCTTTTTGATTCTGGTGCCGATAGAAGTTTTCTTTCATTGTCATTTGAACCTTTGCTTGCGATACCTAGAACTAAACTGAGGAAACCCTTATCTGTCGAAGTTGCTACTGGTAAACCTCTTGTTCTCGATTCTGTTATTCGTGATTTTCAGTTAAACCTTGATAACCATCTTTTTCCCATTGACCTCACGCCGATGCAACTTGGTAGTTTCAATATTATCGTGGGGATGGATTGGTTAACCAAACAACATGCTGAGGTGGTTTGTTTCGATGTTCTGGAAGTTAGTGGCGAGAAACCATCTGGCGGTTTGAAGCTTATGTCGTGTTTGGAAGCCCAAAGGTATTTACGAAAAGGATATGTTGCTTTTCTGGCACATGTCACTGAGGAGAAAAGCAAGAGCAAGAGTATTCAGGATATTCCGATTGTTCGGGGTTATCCAGAGGTGTTTCCTGATGAGCTGCCTGGTTTGCCTCCAGTTCGTCAAGTCGAGTTTCATATTGACCTTGTACCCAATGCCAACCCGATTGCAAAAGCACCTTATCGTCTTGCACCGTCGGAGATGCAAGATTTATCGAAACAGCTACAGGAGTTATCTGATAAAGGATTCATCCGACCGAGCTTTTCACCTTGGGGAGCTCCTGTCCTCTTCGTGAAAAAGAAAGATGGATCTTTTCGAATGTGTATCGATTATCGTGAGCTTAATAAGCTCACCATCAAAAATCGATATCCCCTACCTCGAATTGATGATCTCTTCGACCAGCTGCAGGGTGCTTCATGCTTTTCCAAGATCGATCTGCGTTCTGGGTATCATCAACTTCGTGTTCTCGAAGAAGATATTCCCAAAACTGTTTTCCGCATAAGATATGGGCATTACGAGTTCACTGTCATGCCTTTTGGTTTAACGAATGCTCCAGCTATCTTTATGGACTTAATGAATAGGGTCTGCAAACCTTATTTGGACAAGTTCATTATTGTGTTCATCGACGATATCCTCATTTATTCAAAATCTCGAGCCGAGCACGAGCAACACCTTCGCTTAACATTGGAACTCCTGAAGAAGGAACAACTTTTTGCTAAATTCTCCAAGTGTGAATTCTGGCTTAAAGAAGTTCAATTCTTGGGTCATATAGTCAATGAGCAGGGTATTCATGTGGATCCATCCAAGATTGCTGCTATTAAGGACTGGAATACACCGACGACGCCTACAGAGATTCGATCTTTTCTTGGTCTTGCTGGTTATTATCGTCGATTGATTTCAAATTTCTCAAAGATTGCGGTTCCACTCACTGCTTTGACTCAAAAGAATAAGCCTTTCGAGTGGGGGCCCAAGCAAGAAGAAGCGTTCCAAACGCTGAAGCAGAAGTTATGTAATGCTCCTGTTCTATCTCTGCCCGAGGGAAGCGATGATTTCGTTGTCTATTGCGATGCGTCCAACTTAGGCCTTGGTTGCGTCTTTATGCAACGAGGTAAAGTTATTGCATATGCATCTAGGCAGCTGAAAGTTCACGAGAAGAACTACACAACTCATGATCTTGAGTTAGGACCTGTGGTTTTCGCGCTTAAAATCTGGAGACACTACCTCTATGGAACGAAGTGTGTGGTTTTCACAGACCACAAAAGTCTCCAGCATATTCTTAATCAGAAAGAGCTGAATATGAGGCAACGACGTTGGGTTAAACTCTTGAACGACTATGATTGCGAGATTCGCTACCATCCTGGTAAGGCGAATGTCGTAGCTGATGCGCTTAGTCGAAAAGAACGAGTCAAGCTTCATTCTGTTCGAACTCTATCTGATCTTCAATCTCGTGTCCTTCAAGCTCAACAATTTTGTGTTTCACAAAATTTGATAGGTAATGAATTACCATGTCAACTTGAGCTTAAGATCGAAGCGAAAGACGATGGTTTGCTCTATTTTAAGGATCGATTGTGGATTCCAAAACAAGACGATCTTCGCACTTTAGCGATGGACGAATCACATAAGTCTCGATATTCTGTCCATCCAGGTGCTGAAAAAATGTACAAGGATCTTCGTACTCAGTATTGGTGGCCTGGTATGAAGAAGGATGTTGCCTTGTATGTATCAAAATGCCTAACTTGTCTCAAATTCAAGGCAGAACATCAATGACCTTCTGGTTTGCTTGTACAACCGGAGATACCGGTTTGGAAATGGGAGAACATTGCCATGGACCTCATTACTAAGTTACCGCGTACGTCTAAAGGTCACGATGCTATTGATGGGATTTTAACATGTTTATCAAAGCAATTTCATCCTTATGAAATAAAAACGCAGCGGAAATTATATTTAAAACATGTTACTTTTATGATATAAATTTCATTTATAAGTAAAATCCCAAAACCCGGATCCATATATGAATATGCATACTATCAAACACAACCATAGGGTGTTTAGAAAACTACCTTCTTGGAGTAATGAGAATGAAACGGATGATGCTTCAAGAATGGTTGCCTTCAAGAGTAGAAGGCCTCAAGCTTGTATACCCCAAGCTTCCAACAAAACACCACGAAATAGCTAGGATTTTAACACCAAAATCAAAACCGAACACTTTAGAAACACTATGATGGCCGAAATTTTTAGCAAAGTTACTAGCTCTCTTGTTTTAATTTCTTGCCATCTAAATCTAATATAATCTTGAGAGAATGCATGCCTTCATTCTTGCCCAATCACAAGATCTCTAACACATGTAATTGCATGAAAATTTATTGGACCAAAGACTTTGGATAGACCACCCGATCTAAATCCATGCATATGCATGATATGTGATTGGAACAAGAACTTTGGATAGAGACAAAAGGGGGGGGGGGGCGGCCCCATGTGGGTTTTTATAAAAAAAAATAAATTTCTTTTTTTATAAAAATTAAGTCTTGGTTCATAAATGCAAGACTTTATACAACCTTTAAAATTGTTATTTAACCCATTAAATAACAAAATAAAATATTCTCTCAAAATAAATTATCCATATAATTTATTAGTTTCTCAAGTGTAATTATTTAGAAAACCAATTTCTAAATATTGTAAGTGTTAATATTTATTTGTTTGATTATATCACAAATAAATAATATAAGTGTTTTGTCTAGCTTGTTATTGGGTATGACTCGACTTGGATCATAACGTACTAGCCACATCAATTTAATATGTGTCTTGGGCATACAGAGTCCAACAATCTCCCACTTGCACAAGATACATAGAAGATTGATGCAAGTAGTAAATGACGCCTAACTACGGTTTACTACCCCCAATACGTATGACTATATTTGCCATTCAATAACATCATCCCTTTCAAGTCCCTTACTTGAACATGATTTAGGTGAATCTATCATTTATCCTTTCGTTACAGATGTCATGTTAAATCCAGAGACATAGAGTGATCACTCTCTGTTGATTTAACTTTATCATGCCTTAGACATCTTACTCTCAACGAATAAGAGGAACAAATCCCTTCTTGACTACATACGTCTCTCACAATCACCTTGTACCACACCTGAGCTCAGCCTTATGTACTGTCATATTACTGACAGCGAAGAAATAAGTCAAGGCATAATATTTGGTGAATATCAAGACCCAATATGTATCTCAGGTCAGAGGATACTATGATATTCGCCTTAACTCAAAATTTACTTATGATCAATCACAAATGATTCCATGCAGTAATATTTGAGAGCGAGTCAGTCCAATATTTGTATCCCACAAATATCTATGAACTTTGGTAGCAACACTTTGCTCTATATTCATACCTAATGAATATCCACCAATCCAAGTTCATAATAGTCTTGCATTCATATTTGTTCCCACAATTATGATCGACTACGGACATTTAGAATAATTAACTTATTCACGGATTTAAACATGCTAATATGAAACGTAACTCGAAATACCATAAAAGAGTTAAAATAACAATTGTTTCAATATCCAAATACAAAATAGATCAAATCCAATCACTAGAATATCGAAGTCCTAAGGAACATGTATGACCCTCATGTTTTCCCCTGTCAAGGAGCTTCGTGAGTGGATCCGCAATGTTTTGATCGGTGTGAACTTGGCGGATACATATCTTTCCTTTTTCAACTTCATCCCTTATGTAGTTGAATCTCCGCTCGATATGTCTAGTCTTTTGGTGTGCACGAGGTTCCTTGATTTGAGCAATCGCACCCTCGTTGTCACAAAAGATCTCTAGGGGGTCTTGAATGGTAGGGACCAACCCTAGGTCGGCTATAAATTTCTTCAGCCATGCAGCTTCCTGGGCTGCCAATGAAGCGGCGATGTATTCTGATTCTGTAGTGGACAATGCTACCACGTCTTGTTTTGAGCTCTTCCAAGAGACTGCTCCACCATTTAAAATGAAGACATACCCCGATTGCGATCGAGAATCACTTCGATCGGTTTGGAAACTCGCGTCCGTGTAACCCTTTACCACGAGTTCCTCCTCACCAGATCCATATATTAAGAACATATCCTTAGTCCTCCTAAGATATTTCAATATACTTTTAACAGCCATCCAATGACTGTTACCTGGATTCTGCTGGTATCTACTCGTCATGCTCAAGGCGCATGACACGTCCGGTCTAGTGCATATCATTGCATACATGATGGATCCTATAGCTGACGCATATGGGATTCTTTTCATTTTCTCTTGCTCATCCTTTGAGCTTGGACATTGCGATGTATTCAATATTGTCCCCTTTTGAATAGGTACAAAACCTCTCTTAGAGTTCTCCATTTGGAACCTTTTCAAGACTTTGTCAATGTATGCACTTTGGTTTAAACCTATCAAGCGCCTTGATCTATCCCTATAGACCTTTATTCCCAGAATGTAGGCGACTTCACCAAGATCCTTAATGGAAAAACAACTTCCAAGCCAAGCTTTTACACCTTCCATGGTTGGAATGTCATTTCCAAATAGTAGAATGTCATCGACATACAGTACTAAGAAAGTGATGACGCTCCCACTAGCTTTCTTGTACACACAAGCTTCATCACCGTTCTTGATGAATCCAAAATTCTTAATTTCTTCATCAAAACGGTGATTCCAACTTCTAGATGCTTGTTTCAATCCATAGATTGATTTCTTTAACTTGCATACTTTGTCAGGATGTTTTGGATCGACAAAACCTTCAGGCTGAACCATATAGACATCTTCATCAAGATATCCATTAAGAAAAGCCGTTTTGACATCCAATTGCCAGATCTCATAGTCATAATATGCAGCTATGGCAAATAATATCCTGATTGACTTTAGCATCGCCACAGGCGAGAAGGTCTCATCATAATCAATCCCTTGAGTTTGAGTGAAACCTTTTGCTACAAGTCTTGCTTTGTAAGTATCCAAGTTACCATGCATATCTATTTTCTTCTTGAAAACCCACTTACTTCCAACTACTTTGGAGTTGAGTGGTGGTACAACCAATTCCCAAACTTGGTTGTCATACATGGATTGCATCTCTATGTTCATGGCTTCAAGCCATTTGTCACAATCGGATTTTGACATTGCATCATGGTATGTGGTTGGTTCATCTGAATCTACCACGTAGCATCCATCCATGAAAAATCCATATCTTTCAGGTGGATTACTAATTCTACCAGATCTGCGAACATTTTGTGTGTTCTGATCAACCTCTTGATCGTTTTCAACAACCTCTTGTTGAGTGCTAGTATCAACCAAACGTGTAACGTCTTGTGGTTCTTGATCCTCCTCAAGTTCCACTGTTCTATCACTGGTTCCTTCCATAAGGAACTTAGCTTCTAAGAACTTACCCTTTCGAGCAACAAATACCTTTTGCTCGGTTGGGTCATAGAAATAATATCCTATATCATCTTTAGGATATCCTACAAAGATACACTTAGTAGATCGGACTTCCAATTTATTTGGAGTGTATTGCTTAACATAAGCTTCACAACCCCAAACCCTTAAGAATGATAATGATGGAGGGTTTCCATGCCATATTTCAAAAGGTGTCTTTTCCACTTTCTTGGTTGGGGCCATATTTAGTATACGGACTGCGGAGAGCAAAGCGTAACCCCAAAATGATAGAGGTAATGTGCTTCTAGCCATCATAGATCGAACCATATCTAATAGAGTTCGATTTCTCCTTTCGGACACACCATTGTGTTGTGGTGTTCCAGGTGGAGTAAGTTGTGAGATAATTCCACAACTCCTAAGATGATCTTGAAAAGCACCACTAAGGTATTCACCTCCTCTATCGATGCGAAGGACTTTGATTGTTTTCTTGAGTTGATTTTCTACTTCACTTTTGAAGTCTTTGAACATTTCAAATGCTTCATCCTTGTGTCTTAGTAAGTACACATATCCATAACGACTATAGTCGTCGGTAAAGGTAATGAAGTATCTTTCACCATTCCTAGTCATTGGCTTAAAAGGACCACATACATCTGAATGTATGATGCCTAGTAAGTCTTTTGCCCTTTCAAAAGTTCCACTAAAGGGTGTCTTGGTCATTTTTCCTTGTAAACAAGATTCGCATACATCAAATGAATTATCTTCATTTGTACTCAGAAGACCATTTCTCTGAAGTGTATGCATGCGATTCTTGCTTATATGTCCAAGGCGACAATGCCAAAGATAGGAATCACTCAAATCCATTTTGAGTTTCTTGTTGGTTACTTGGTACATTGAGCTATCATATGATGTGTTATCATGATCTAATTCATAAATACCATTTAAAGATATAGCTTTAAAATAAAACACATCATTCATAGAAACATAAATGTCTTGGTCAACAAATTCAAATTTAAAACCACATTGTCTTAAAAGGGAAACTGAAATTATGTTCCTAGTTAAACTAGGAGCATACAAAACATTCTTCAAAATAACTTCCAAACCACCTGGAAGTTCTAAAACGTAGTCTCCTTGAGCTTCGACATCAACCTTTGCTCCGTTGCCCATGAAGAGACTAGCGTCTCCCTTCTTGTAATGTCTATTTCTTTTGAACCCCTGCAACGAATTGCAAATATGAGTTCCACATCCGGTATCTAGTACCCATGTGTTAGAAGAAATAACATTAAGCTCAACATGTATCATAAAGATAGTACCTGAGGTTTGCCCTGCATCCCTCTTGTTTTTCAACTCCTTAAGATAGGTTGGACAATTTCTCTTCCAATGTCCTATCTCACCACATTCAAAACATGGGTCATTTGTAGCAACCTTTTGCTTCTTCTCCTTCGGTTTGGTGGGTTCTGCTTTAGCTTTTCCCTTCCCTATTCCTTTGATGTGTCCCTTTCTTTTAGCATAGGTTGCTTTAGAGTCGGGGTGGGGCCTCTTCTTGTTGCCTCCTTCAGTGATCGCTAGGACGGGTAAAGCCTTTTTGCCCATTCCTGCTTCGGCCGTTTTGAGCATTGCATGAAGCTCACCAATTCTCTTGTCCCATCCATTCATGTTGTAATTCATTACAAAACTCTCAAATTTCTTTGTTAAAGAGTTGAGGATCAAATCCGTAGCCAACTCTTTAGAGACGGGACAATTTAGCCTTTCGAGGCGATCAATGTGGCTTTTCATCTTAAGGACATAAGATGATACCGATTGGGTTTCCTCCATTCGACATGCATGAAGCGCCCGAACAGTTTCGAAGCGTTCTACCCTTGCTTGTTGTAGGAACATTTCCTTTAACTGGGTAATCATGTCGTATGCCCCGTGGTGTTCAAAATCCGTTTGAATTTCGGGAATCATAGTTCCCAACATGAGGCATGAGGCTTGCATGGAGTCCTCGGTATACTTAACCCAATCGTAGTAGGCTTCCACATCTTCCACGTTAGGTTCATCGGGAATAGGATCGTCCAACACATAGGATATCTTCTCCTGCTTGAGAATGATTCTCAAGTTTCGAAACCAATCCATGAAGTTGTTATGGTTGAGACGATCCTTTTCAAGGATGGTTCTTAATGATAGGTTTCGGACGATTTGGTTAGTCGGGTTTGCATTGTTAGCGACCATCTTCAAAATTTAACAAGTTCAATTTTAGTATTTTCGATATTATTATATTTTAATCATTAATACCCTTTTGTGTCTTAAAGACAATTAATAATTAAAATCTAGAATCCAACGTTACATTTAAATATTGGTTAGGTGACCTTTATCCCTCTATTTAAATTAACAAGGTAGTCAACGTTTGACAATTGCAACTCTTTGCAATTTCTAGTCATATGGGATCGGTTAAACATTTTTATGTTTAGTTGGCATGTTTAATCCCATCAACACCTTTGTTCCCCATGCTTCGGTGACCCTAAGTTCATGGTTTCCAAATCAAGTCGTCCAACTTACACACACGTGTGAGTTTATTCACATAAGTGGTTAGGTGACCTTTATCCCACAAATATGGTAAACCCACCTCGAACATACAAGTTCCCTCAAATGTGGTTAGGTGACCTTTATCCCACAATAAGAGTTCCCAAGTGTTTCGAGTGTTGTATAAAAGGATGGTGTTTGACTTGTTTTATAAAAGGGTTTTCAATATTTCAAAATTCTAGTTTAGAAAATATTATGTACCATACATTTGCATGCATTCAAATCAATGGTACTTTAGCGAAAACTAATTTTCAAGGTTCTTTTTAATAAAACCCATTTTATTATAAAATCATTAATTTTTAATAAAACCTTTATTAACCATTTTAATGACTTTGTCAAGAACCAATTTTACGCTTGTTGTTGATTATTAGTTTGTTAAGTCATGCATATCTACATATCATCTAAACAACAAGATAAACAACCACACAAGCATAACAATAGGTGCATAACCATAGCCAACTATTTTGACAACACTTGTTAGCCGAAACAAGTGTGCCAAAAGGTCCTTCCTAAAGGGTGAAAATGACACTAGTAATGTGTCGATGAACTCCCACTTGATCCCGCATCCAAATGCTTCAAGTCTCCTTCTTGTGTTGTGATTTCTCCACCTTCTTTGAGCTTCCAAAAGTCTTTTATTTTCAGCTCCAAACTCTTTTGGACTCCAAAAATGAGTTTTGGTTATCGGGTTAAAATCCCGTTGAGAACGATGAAGTTCTTTGGACCGAATATTATGGTCCAAACCAAAACCGCATTTTTGTGTGCATCTTCTTTTACAAAATATATCCTAATACATTTTTTCTAGTAAAATAAAATGCACCTAATCTATTTATTTTACATATCTTCTTATGGAAGAACAAAATAATAATTATTACAACCCATTGAAATAATAAATAACAACACAATCATTCAACACAAGGTCATGGCTAGGTCATATGCACCAAAATATATATCCAAATATATATATATATATATTAATTTCAAGAAGCATAAAAAAAATGGTTCCCTTTTATAAACATTTTCGGCTATGTTCAAAAAACCGAAAAGGTAAGTTTTGTCCAAACAAACAAATCATCCATATGAAATAAATTTTTCAAGATTCTCTTATGCATGTAAGAAAATAATCTTGAAAAACAAAGGGTTAACCATGTTAAATTTTCGGCCATAGGGTTTTATTCAAACCCGAAACCCGAAATTTTTAATCTATTGAAGTATGCACTCATATAAGCGGCTCTAGATGCCATTGATGGGATTTTAACATGTTTATCAAAGCAATTTCATCCTTATGAAATAAAAACGCAGCGGAAATTATATTTAAAACATGTTACTTTTATGATATAAATTTCATTTATAAGTAAAATCCCAAAACCCGGATCCATATATGAAGATGCATACTATCAAACACAACCATAGGGTGTTTAGAAAACTACCTTCTTGGAGTAATGAGAATGAAACGGATGATGCTTCAAGAATGGTTGCCTTCAAGAGTAGAAAGCCTCAAGCTTGTATACCCCAAGCTTCCAACAAAACACCACGAAATAGCTAGGATTTTAACACCAAAATCAAAACCGAACACTTTAGAAACACTATGATGGCCGAAATTTTTAGCAAAGTTACTAGCTCTCTTGTTTTAATTTCTTGCCATCTAAATCTAATATAATCTTGAGAGAATGCATGCCTTCATTCTTGCCCAATCACAAGATCTCTAACACATGCAATTGCATGAAAAGTTATTGGACCAAAGACTTTGGATAGACCACCCAATCTAAATCCATGCATATGCATGAAATGTGATTGGAACAAGAACTTTGGATAGAGACAAAAGGGGGGGGGGGGGCGGCCCCATGTGGGTTTTTATAAAAAAAAATTTTCTTTTTTTATAAAAATTAAGTCTTGGTTCATATATATATATATATATTTATAACTTTTATAAATATAACACTACATAAATGCAAGACTTTATACAACCTTTAAAATTGTTATTTAACCCATTAAATAACAAAATAAAATATTCTCTCAAAATAAATTATCCATATAATTTATTAGTTTCTCAAGTGTAATTATTTAGAAAACCAATTTCTAAATATTGTAAGTGTTAATATTTATTTGTTTGATTATATCACAAATAAATAATATAAGTGTTTTGTCTAGCTTGTTATTGGGTATGACTCGACTTGGATCATAACGTACTAGCCACATCAATTTAATATGTGTCTTGGGCATACAGAGTCCAACAGCTATTTGGGTTGTAGTTGATCGTTTGACAAAATCTGCTCACTTCTTACCAATCCGTGAGGATTTCTCTGCTGAGAAGCTTGCCAAGATCTATGTAGACGAGATTGTATCACGACATGGTGTTCCTTTAGATATCATTTCCGATCGTGATGCTCGATTTTCATCTCATTTTTGGAAGGCCATGCAATCTGCTTTGGGAACCCAACTGAATCTAAGCACTGCTTATCATCCCCAAACAGATGGCCAATCGGAGAGAACGATTCAAACTTTGGAGGATATGCTTAGAGCATGCGTGATAGACTTTGGTGGTAATTGGGATTCTCATCTACCACTAATCGAATTCTCTTACAACAATAGTTATCATGCTAGCATTAAAATGGCACCATTCGAAGCTCTCTACGGTCGAAAATGTCGTTCACCTGTCTGTTGGAACGAGACCGGTGAAGCTCAGCTTACTGGACCTGAGCTCGTTCTGGAAACAACAGACAAAATCAAGAAAATCCGCGATAATCTTGTGACAGCTTGAAACCGTCAAAAGAGATATGCGGATTTGCGACGCAAGCCCTAAGAATTTCAAATCGGAGACCGTGTCCTACTCAAGGTGTCACCTTGGAAGGGAGTGGTAAGATTTGGAAAGAAAGGAAAACTTGCACCTCGATATGTGGGACCATTTAAGATTGTGGAAAGAATTGGAAAGGTTGCCTATCGACTAGAGCTACCTCCAGAGCTTGGAAATATTCACCCGACTTTTCACGTGTCCAATATGCGAAAGTGTTTAGCTGATGCTGATCTACACATTCCTCTCTACGAGATCCAAATCGATGAAACAATGCACTTTGTCGAGAAACCCGTGGAGATCGTGGACCGTGCTTTCAAACAGTTGAAGAACAAACGGATTCGATTGGTCAAAGTTCGCTGGGAATCCAAACGTGGCCCAGAGTTTACTTGGGAATGTGAGGACCAGATGAAAACGAAATATCCGCATTTGTTTTCACAAGCTTCCTCTAGTTAAAATTTCAGGACGAAATTTCCTGAAGTAGGGGAGACTATGACAAATGTGTTCTGTAATCGATGTACGATGTAAAACAATGATGATTATTAATAAAACAATGTGCCTTGGTGTTATTATATGTGTTTTGGTGTTTCTATGTGTGTATTTGTGTTTGGTGACTTTTCAATTCGATTCGATTACGATTGCAAGCTTTAAATCGCGTTCTGGAAGGTTATACGCAAACTGGTGCGTAAACGCAGTCAGTATAATGCGACAAACACTCCGGAATAGTGACATAGGCTTAACATACCTTAAATAACCTCCACATAACTTAGAAATAAGTTTTGAATGGTTTGGTGTGTCGAAATCAACTTTGTTCTATCGCAGGGACTATATGTGTCAAACTGGGAAACTATGCCGATTTGTATAGTAACGAACATTCCGGAACTTGATCATAAGTTAAACATACCCTAAATAACCTTTACATAGCTTAGAAATAGGCTTTGAGGGGTTCGGTGTGCTAAAATAAACTTTATGCTCATTTAGGGACTAAAAGCGTCAAAAAGTGCATAAGTTTGCATTTTCGCGCATAACTTACGTTCTGAATACATCCGGACCTCCAAAAATTTATGTAAGCATTAAAATATTTTATTTTAGTGTTTGGCATAAGAAAATTCCATTCGTCGCTTAATTTGGATCGTTTTTGTGTTCGTTACGACTTCCGTCGTAATTAACCGAACAACGCAACCGTACGGCCAAACGAACCGACATCCGACATATTTTTGAGCATATTTTAAGTTCCCTATACTTTAACTTCATTTTAGAGCTTTGAAATGGGGTTAACGGGGCTTAAACGGGTCAAAAATGCATCGAAAACCAAGTTTTGGGGCTGCAGGGACCAAAACTGCCAAAACTGAAACTTTGCTGGTCTGCAGGTCCTTACGGACCGTATGGTTCTGGGTCTTACGGTCCGTAAGCATGTCCCAGTTCAGCAGAAGCTTCTTTCCAGCCTGTTTCCAACTGTTACACTCACAAAACCCAATTGCACATGTCTCTTCCTGATAATGGGGGGCCATTCTGATGTACATGGGGGTGTAAACAAGTGTAGGGTTGAGATTCAAGCACGATTTTCGATAAACGATCTTAACGGCTCTCCGAAAACTATAAATACCCAACCCCCACTTCTTGCAAACCCACATTTGATCTGAGTTTTTCTCTAAGTGGTTGTGATTACTCACTTCCTACCTGAGATTACTTGGAATCAAATCTTGCGGGGACCCTTTGTAAGTTTTCTTCCGTTCTTTTCATTCGTTTTAGCGTTAAAGTCAAACTGCGTTTGACTTTCTGCATTGACCAGTTTATGGTCAATGTGAAGTTCGTTTGAACTTCATAACGTGAGTGTAATCACGATGGTTATAGTCCCTAGTGGCTATACCTACTGATTACCACGTTATCTAGGCTCAGTGACGAGTCGTGGTTTCGGCCAAAATGCGCATTTACGCGTATTTTGTAACCAAACTACACTAGGATATCAAAACCGTTTGTTTTGATATCAAGACCTGTTTTCTAACTTAACTAAACATGTTCTAGCATGTTTAGCTCGTCACTTTTTAAATTAGTGCTTGTGTAGAGTCGTAAGTCAAGCGGACTAAACACCCGTTTAGACTTTCGAACACGACCCGCTTGGTCGATCTTAGGATCCGACCAAACATGTTTAGTGACCATAGTAGCATAGGGAATAACCTTCCGATGTTATACCTTATGGTCACCTAGTTTAGATGGTTATATGATAAGTAGTTTATATGCCTTAGGTAAATGACCAAAATGCCCTTTTCATGCATAATTGGTAATTAAGCATATGTAACCTAAACTTTTGTCACATAACTGATTATACAACATGATTAAACTTGTATAGGCATATAATACTTGTCATAGGACTAGTTAGACGTCTCGAACGTGCGTTTGCGCGCACGACGCGTTAAAGTAGCATAAGCTACCTTAATGGGTCGCGATGGGTCGAAAGCACTTAGGTTAGGTTCCGATTTAGGATGTAGGCTTTGTTAAACCATATCACATGAGTTCCAACACTCATTTGGGTTGCAAGACCTCATTCTGTCCGATCTTCCGATTTAGGCGTCTATTGTTTGACTAGTGGTTCGATTACTAGGTGCTGCTTGATTTCTCTGGTTTACTCGAGTTTGTTGAAGTACTATTGATTGAGGATACCTTGCACTACATGTGAGTACATAGTTCCCCTATTTTACAACTTTCAATTGTTTTGGGGTGATTCATATGTACAAAATGTTTTCAAGGTTTAAACGATGATTTCAAAAACGAATAGAACGATTTATACTAAACTAATAACGATTTCGATAATGTGAACGAACTTGTTGGTTGTAGTTACATAACGAATGACATTCATTAGCATTGATCAAGCTGACCAGTATTAGGTTATGGTACCATAGGATCTGACAAATCCCGTTATTTCACTATACCCATGGTTATGTGTGGGTGTTGTGGGTAATGACTGAATCTGTAATTATTAACTTACCTTTTTGGGGGTTTGTTAATACGAGAAGCGAGGAACGAGGTAGTCAAGTCACGAAGGTTTGAATGTTATTTACGAGACGACCATATATAAGTTTTCACAAATAAAACGAGGATGATTTAAACGAGTAAACGATTTGGAAACGATGTTAAACGATTTGGGTAAACGGTTGGTTTTTGGCTAGTGTTTAGATAACAAGACGGGTGTAATGTGGTGAAAACATGGTAGATACGCCGCTGGTACTTATATATAAGTGTTTTCAACATATTACATACCGTGGCGTTATTTAGTTCACTTGGGTAAACGATATTGAAACAATGTCACACAACGATGATTTCAAAATAATATACGAGTTTTATTAACGAGTTTATACGAGATGTTTTACAAGATGGTTTTCTAAAACAAAAAGCTTTTGGGTTAAGAATCATGGCTACGAAATTTTATAAATTATAACCATCTTGATTTGAGTTGGTTAATCATGTTGCAATATTATACACTTTTAAAAACCTATGTACTCGCCAGCATTTCTTTGCTGACTTTGTTTTTACATATGTTTCAGGTGTTGTTGCTTGATTGACGATCTAGGAAGCATGCGTCACATAGGATCTGGACGAGGCCTTAGTGACATAAAACAATGATGGTCAATATAAAACTTGTTTGTTATGTGTTAAAACAATGTTAATGTTTAATATTATCAATAAAACGAAACACTTTTTGTATCCATGGTTATGAAACGATAATTCTGTTACAACACTCCCCGACGTTTCCGCCACGCTTTGTTGTTTTACGTGGTCGGGGTGTGACAACCTTGGTTTTGTAGGGCTTGTGCTTCATGATGTGGTCTAAATAATCAACCCTTAGTTCCTTTTGAAGCTCAGTATCCAATGGCTGCTCAGACATGGATTTAGTAAGGTCTCTAGCAAAGTCTTCAAGCTTTCTGACTTTGTTAAGCCCATGTGGTAACAGACCTTGGTATCTCCTGTCACCTAACCCTTTACTTTCTTCTATGGCTATAACCTCTGCTTGTTTTGCTTTCAACTTCAAATATTCATCTAAGTTCTGAGGTTGTCTGAAGCCATAAAGAGATGGGAAGGTTCTTTTGGATGGATTCTCTATCTTATAAAAAGATTCCATTTCACTTTGAACTGTAAGCAGTTCTAGAGGATATTGAGTAGCCAATGGGATGATAGATGGCATGTAACCAGTGGGTGGATGGTTCAGTGGGTTTGTAAGTGGAGATGATGAGGGTGGAATGATTTGAGCGGGAGTAGATGATAAAGGAATTGGTGATGGAATCTCTTTATCATCATCATGCACAACAAATTTCCTTTTGCATGCATAAGAAATTTTGGGTGGTGGAGGAGTTTTTGATGGAGAAGGTGGTTTAGGTGAGAAAGATGATTGTGAATGTGACAACTGGCACAAAACCGGTAATTTCCGTACTATTTTACTAATTATTTATTTCCTGCAATTGTGTGCTTAAACGTCAACATTATATGCTTACTTGCTTTAAATATGAATTCATGCATGTTTCGTACTTCAATTATCGCATTGTGCATTACATTAAGCGTTGCGTCGAAACGACTAGTAAACTCACTGGTAAGACAAGCTGTGACAGCACAGCCTCAGCATGCAGTCAAACGATAGATTTAGGGCCTAGAAGTAGGTGCAACATCAAAAATACATTAAAACCAAAGTGTAGGAACAAGGGTTAACATAAACACTTTCCGGAAGCTAAAACAATCACTAAAAAGTACCCGAAACGCACCTAAAATGCAGAATTCTGCAGGAAATCAGCAAAAACAACATTTTAACACTAAAATAACATGCATAATTAATGTTTTAGTGTCCAGAATAACTTGTAAAGCGTCGGGAATGAAAACTGTCACAAAAGGTACTTCATACCTTGTAAAAATGCACTACTTAGCACTTTAACGAACCGATAACCGAACGATTAACCGGACACTACCCAAACACCAAAAATAAACTAGAAGCATTTTTTTTTATGATCTAAAGCTAGTTATGGTGATAAAAAACACCTTAAAAATCATAGAAACACATAAACACACATAACTTCATCTTAAACCCCCTAACTTACATTTATAACCTTTAACTTCCAAATTTCTACATTCTACCCCCCCCCCCCCCTCCATGCCATAACCGGCCCCATGTGGCCCCCACTTGTTGGAAAGATTATAAGGAAGACCATAAGGCTTGGAACATTATCATCTTTATCATTTTCAAACTACATCTTTCTCTCCTCCCTCTCTACACCTTATGGCCAAATTAAACTCTATATTTTCAAAAGTTGATTTTAGAGAATCAAGTTCAACAGTTAATTTTTCAGAAAGTTCTTTAAATTGGAGATGCCTACATTTTCCTTGACTCAAATCTTTATGCAACTGTCGAATATCACGTTTTTGTGCCTCCACCATATCCTTGTATCCATTGATTTTCTTTTTGATCTGATATAAATCAGATTTGGATAATTGCAGTTGCATAATTAATGAGTTGGCCTGTTCTTTATAATCACTTACTTTCTCTCCACATGCACTAGTACAACAAATATCATCAACATATACCTTAGTGGAAGTAGGAGTGAAATCATGCATTTGAGCCATGAAAGCTTGATACACAGTGTCTTCAGTGATCTACATGTCAGCCATCTGAGCAGACCAATCAAATCCTCCTCCCTCTTGAACCACCATAGCATTGTTGGGATTTGCAACTGAAGATGATCCAGAAACATTGATTTGGTTTGTACCAGATGCACTAGAGGTAGAAATAGTAGCAGGTCTAGTAGTAGAAATAACAACAGGTCTTGAGGCTGAGTTAACGGTGACAGTCACGTTTGAATCTGATCTCTCTCTCTTCAGATGTCTGCAGTTACGAGCAAAATGTCCTGGCTCATGGCAGTTGAAACACCTCAGATTTGATTTATTCCATCCTAGATCCTTGTTTGATGCTTCCCAGCTATTTCTACCAGTTCTCTTGATAATTTTTTTAGCACGAAACACTGGCATAGCCATCTGCCAGGTGATATCCATCTCTTCAATGTCATCTAGATGGATTTCATTTAGCTCATCTGCCCCACTTTTATTGGATGTAAGCTTTCCAGCAACAAATGCATTGTAGCAGTTCATAACTCCCGCCATAAAAGCCACATTATGCTCAAACTCTTTAGATATCACAAAAGGAGTTGAGCTTGAGGTAGGACCAGATGCAGCAGTAGTTAATGCAGACTTAGCAGGATTTACAGATTGAATTGGGGTAGCAGGTACGAATCTAGAGTAGGAGGGAACACTAGGAGGAAACATCTGAAATGACCCAGCCCCGTGTTGTGATACCAAAGCTGTGTTGGATTAAACAACAACATTGTTATAACTCGAGGTATGATTGTGGAGTCTTTACTTGTCATCCATTTCATAAGACTTGAGTAGAGAGATCAGTTCAGCAAGACTTATGCGGGTCAAATCTTTGGTTCTTTTGATGAGTGTGTCATTTGTATCCCAGCTCCTTGGAAGGGTATTCAACAGCTTCTTGTTAACAACAGAGTTTTGAAGCATCGTGTCATGCGTCCTCATTTCACTGATCAGGGAGATAAACCTTTGAATTTGATTCTCAAGTGTTTTTCTAGGGAAATGATTGAACATGTTGAACTTCTGAGTCAACATCTCCCTCTTACTCTCCTTCATTTCTTAATTCCCTTCGTACATGGCCAAAAGAGCATCCCATAGTTCATTGGTAGATTTAGCTTCATGAACCCCAACATCAATCTCAGGAGCCAACGCAGAGTGTAGCATAGCCAAAGCCTTATCATCAATCTCTGTCTTTTCATAATCTTCATCATCATAAGCTAATGTAGGCTTGACAGCAGTGGTTCCCTTTTCCTCATCCACTACATACGTGATCACAGCTGATCCTCTGCAGATGGACCTCCAAGCTTTAGGGTCCTTGATCTTCATGTACTGAACAAACCGAAACTTCCATTATGAGAACGATTCCCCCAACAGCAGCCTAGAATCCTGTTGTTTGTTCCAGTAACACTATCCAGATCCTTGTTCATGGCAGCCTTTTCACTCAACGATGTTTGGTTAGTGAGTTCCATTTCTGAAAAATCAAACTATTAGTAATAATTGAATAATAATTTAGTTTAACAGTTTATATTTTTCGATTTTATTATAAATTTATCCAAGTCCATATAAGTCCAAGTCCAAGTCCAATAATAGATCGCACAGTCAACGGTCAACAGTTCAACATTCAATAGTCAATAGTTCAACAGTCAACAGTCAATAGTTCAGTCCAATGAGGTTGCACATTATCCCGTACACCTTGAATTGGGCCGCACACTACTAAATTGGACCGTACACAACTCAATAATTGGGCCGCACACTCTTTAGTTTGGTCGCACACTCAGTTGGGCTGCAAAATTAGTAAACTGAGTTGATGATGGACTGCACACTGATATTTGGACCGCACACACCCTTAATGGACCGCACACAGAACCACACACACTCTTCTTGGGCCGCACACTTGTCCAATCGCACACAAACTGATCCCGTACACTTGGTGATCCCATACACAGATGTATTTTGGTCATCTCGTACACTTGGTGATCCCGTACACAGATTCAATTAACAACTGAATCCCGATAATTAGGGAAACAAATTGTTAACCAATTTTGAGAGATCCTTTCCACCAATAAACACCGAATAACCTGCAAACACAATTTCTTTCGTCCCAAAAAGATCAAAACACAGAATTTTTAAACCTTTTATTAATCTTCAAACTGTTCTACGTAAAAAGTATTCTGATTTATGTCAAAACTTCGACCAAACACTAAAAACTGGACTTGTTCACTACTGAAATAATTATGATCAGTCGAATAATAAGAATTAAAAGAAAAATAAATCAGAAATTTCAACCTTTTCAGTCTTGTTGAAACTGCAAACACGTTTCAGTCTTGTTCCTGGTGTAATATCTCGAAAAACCGAGCCTTCGAAAGACTTCTTAGGCTCTGATACCAATTGTAAGTCCAGAGATCTTCAACTGGATATCACTAACACAATCTAAAGTGCGGAAAACTAAAGAAGGTGATGAACAAGAGATCAAGAAATTGATTGTATTCAAGATTGAACACAAGCTCTAGGCTTGTCTGGTACAATATGTCGTTCAAAGCAATAACAATCAACAACCCTTCTAATGACCTAGGCACACCCCATTTATAGTTACATAGGGTGTGACCTAATTACTAACTAGGCCAAGCTCAAGCCATACACCCATATACGCACCTGTTCAAAAGCCCAAACACCCTAATTAACCAACCCATTATCAGTCTATACAAGATAAGCATAAACCTACTAAACTATGCTCTTACAATAGATGCATGTTAGGTTACCTACTTTTTGTTCGTAACTAGTTTATGCTTTATGGTGCACGTATCCCATAGGAACATAGTTTGATAATTTAGAGGAGTTTGGTGTTCTATCTATTCTTGAGACCAGGAGGAGATAGATAGTTAGGTTTATCTTTGGTACTAGGTATTTAGGTGCAGTGAGACCTGGAGGAGATCTGTCTAGATTCCCTAGTATTATTTCCTTTTCTAAGTCTTGTCAAGTGTTTGTAGGTTACCCCGTACACTCTAGGTGTATTGTGATTAGTGAGACCAGGAGGAGATCTAGCCTCTGGGTACTTTAATATTGTTGGAGAGACCGGGAGGTGATCCAACCCATACCAGTAAGCTTTGTTTAACCTTTAGGATCCTTAGGATTAGGAGAGGTTGATGAGATCGGGAGATGATTTAGCTTATCTTTAGGCTTAGAGGGTCGTATTATAGGATTCTGGTTCCATCATAGTTACCATTGCCAAGAGAAAACCGAGAGTCACAAATAGGATTCCAAACCTGGGTAGTACTTCCACATCCTTGATTTCACCATAATAGCCTTCAACCTGCGTCTAGGTAGTCTAGTTCGTCTTAGTTAATATTAGGATATTAGTTAATTAAAATCCTCAAAACAATTTAAAACCAGTTAAGTAATTAGATAAGTCAGAGTTTAGTTTAGCATCGCTAGTGTCTCGTGAGTTCGATACTCGGACTTCATTAGGTTTTACTACGTACGATAAGTAAACTTACCTGTCAATGGTCTAGCATTTAGAGAGTCTTAGTTTATAAATATGAAAACTAGAGTGTGTAGGTTAGGTTAGTTTTTATAGATCACATTTACCACATCATGGATGAATTATGAGAACTTCAAATGTGCTATGTATGACATTTATCTAAACAAAGTTTTGGTGAAAAAGCTAAGGATGGAAAAATGTCGAGATCAATTACTGATGGTTGGAAAGAAATGGTTGAACAAACACCACTGAAGGTTGCACATTTCATGATGTTTCGTCAAGCTGAGAAACCAAGGATTAATGGTACTATATATCTTTCTGATGGTACTCGTATCGTAATTCCAAAAGATGAATCTATTCATGAACATGGAGAACATGTAGATGCTGAAATGTTGGATGCATATGTTGAAGAAGCAAGCACTGTCAATTCTTATGTCTTTACCTACATTGCCAAAAATCGCATTGTAAAATTCTTTGTTCATTTACTTTTTCTATTAATAATATATTGTATAGTAATTAATTAGTTTTATTAATTTTAGTGTATTAGTGTAAAGTGGGGGGTGCAACCCCCCCCCCCCCCCCCCTAATGTTTCGGTTAGAAGTTTAAAATTCCTATTTTTCGTCTGAAAATTTTAAAATTATATAGGATTGTCCCCCCCAATTATTTTGCCTAAATATTTATACAATATATAAATTGGTTCCATGAGTTTCCGTCCCCTCGGAACTTTTGGTCAAGCTCCGCCCTATTTTTGTAGCGCATGCAAAAGAAAGTTGTTGAAATGGCAAATCTTCGGCATGATAATATCCTTACCATCATGAATCCTCAAGGTGTTTTCCGGTTCATAAAATCGTCGAGTTGATAAAGGAGGACTCATTTACTTGGATGAAAAATAGAGCGAAAAAAGTCTCTTTGGGTTGGAACAATTGGATTAATTTCGATATCAGTATGATCTTGTAATTGTTTTTCTTTCCGGTTCCGTTGTATGCTTTTCCAGTTTTTTACTGGCTTCTATATATACATATAGATTGATGCTGTTCAAAAAAAAAAGAATCCTCAAGGTGTTTAGTTTTGAGTGGGTCCTAAAACAGAGATCTCACATTGGCTTTCATTTCTCATATCAAATGGAATCCAAGATGGTGATGTAAGTGCCTTCATTTACTCCAAAACTAAAGGTATTTTGTTTCTTAATAAAGTTTCCAAAAACATGTAGTCTACAGTTGAAGGTGATAGACATGATTTGAAGGTGGTTGATTTGTTTCTCCTTTTTGTGGTTCATATTTTCAAAACTTTTTTTTATGGTGGTTTTAAACAATGAAGTATGATGTGTTATGTTTATACGTCTTAATAATATTTTTCTGATGGTGGTTTAAATTGTAATTTTACATGTTTTAGTTGCATGCTAAGACAATACTTATAGAATGTGTGTTTATTAAACACATATTCTTTTTTTGTAAATATAATAGTTATGTTTGGATTCTAATTTTATTTCTTATTAAAGTCCTTATTTTATAAATGTATTTATGTTATTAGTTTTCCATACATTCTAATGAATATTTTCTTTATTTTTTGTACTTAATGTTTATGTTAGATCAAAGACTTCAAACATATAATCACAATTCTATTGTTCAAAAACAACATTTACTTATCATCTAATTGATTTGATTTCATCACTAATCACAAATGATGTAAAATTTCACAGTAACTCATCTAATTGATTTGATGTTATCAGTAATCACAAATGATGTAAAATATTATATTCACAGGAACAGGTTTTAAACGCTTGGTGTTTCTTAGTTTTTGGTAGAAAGATTATAAATGTGGTTACGGTTAATAGATTATAAATATGTCTTAATAATATTTTTTTAACTCAAAGACGTGTAGTGTAATGTACGGGTTTCTAACTTAGTTTAGTATATATAATAAAAAAAATGATTTAAAGAAGAGTAAATTATGATTTTGCCCCTGTGGTTATATCACTTTTATCCATTTAGCCCAAAAAGAGTTTTTTATCATTTGAGTCCCTAACGTCTTTTTTCTAACCCTTTTGGCCCCTAACACTAACCTCATCCATTAAATGTTAGGGGCCAAAAGGGTTAGAAAAAAGACGTTGGGGGCTCAAATGTTAAAAAAAAAATTTGGGCTAAAAGGGTAAAAGTCAAGGACCAAAATCGTAATTTACTCTTTAAAGAATTGTGGCTGAGAAGATTGGCTGGAGAATGACGTGGCTGGTTGTTAACCAGCCAGTAAGCCGTTGGTCGTGGTGAAGTGAACACAGCAGCCGTTCCACCTGGATGTCAATGGAGGTCTATACGCAGCCTGGGAGTGTTGCAATCATGGTTTCCCCCAAGACCAAGACCAAAACGACTACTACTCCAACTAGGAGGAATTTCATGAGATATCATCATCATCCCGTTCAAACCCCTTGCCGTTGGGTGTTGGGCAGAACGTCTGCGACAACACCCATACCCATAGCGGATGGCGGGAAATTGGTGGTGGAGCTGGTTGGGACCTTCAACGAACTGACGGAGAGGATGAAGAGCAATAACCATGACCTCCTGCTCTTCAAAACCCTCAAACTCTGCCTCCCCATTTTGCAGTCTCTGCCTCTTGCTCCCGACGGCCGATCCCCTCTCTCCCGTGCCCTCTCCGTTGCTCTCCTCCTCGCCGATCTTCAGGTAACCCTAACCCTAACCCTTTGTTTGTTTGTTTGTTATCTTCAACTTGTAGTTAGGTTAGGTTTGGTTTGGTTTTTGAGTGTAGATGGATGCTCAAGTCATTTCCGCTGGCATACTGAGGGAAGTTGTGGAGGGATGTGGCATCAGTATGTCCCAGGTCAAGGATCGTATTGGTATCACCACTGCTCATTTGTTACATGAAAGTTTTCGCCTCAACACCCTTGCTTCCAAACTGGAGACTTTTGATGATGAGACCGCTTCGGCTCTTAGGAAATTCTGTCTAACCTACTATGATGTTAGGGCCTTGATTCTTCATCTTGCTGTCAAGCTTGATATGATGAGGCATCTAGGGTACCTCCCAATATACCAGCAGCAGATGCTCTCCCTAGAGGTTTTGAAGATCCACGCCCCTCTAGCCCACGCTGTTGGGACCAATTCTCTCTCCCTTGAGCTCGAGGATCTCTCCTTTCAGTACCTCTTTCCATACTCCTATCTTTATCTGAATACTTGGTTAAGGAGCCATGACACCGGAATCATACATGAGTTGGAGGAACAGCTGTTTCACTTGTTGAGGTCGGATGCCATCTTAGCGGAAATGGTGGATGAAATCTCAGTTGAGGGTCGGTTTAAAAGTCACTATAGCACTATGAAGAAGTTGTTGAGAGATGGGCGTAAGCCTGAGGAGGTAAACGACATTTTAGGACTGCGAGTTATATTAAAGCCTCGTTGTGATTCATCGGAGAAAGCATGTTATAGGGCACGTGCAGTTATCCAATCTTTGTGGAAGGAGGTGCCTAGCAGATCCAAAGATTATATTTCAAGGCCCAAGGCGAATGGTTACAAGAGTCTGCACATGGCGGTTGACGTCAGTGGCAGTGGTAGACCTCTGGTGGAGATACAAATAAGGACAGCAGAGATGAATTTGCTTGCATCTGATGGAGCAGCCTCCCATGCATTTTACAAAGGTGGTCTTACCAATGCAGAAGAAGTAAGTTTCTTTATTCTTTTTAGGAAAAATTACAAGTTTTGTCCTTTATCTTTATACCACTTTTTAGGCGGTGTCCTTTTTAACGAATGTTGACAGGCGGTGTCCTTTACTAGGTATTTTGTTGCAAGTTTAGTCCTTTACACCCAACCCAGTTAAAAAACCCTGTTAATTGTTGGGTGTAAAGGACTAAACTTGCAACAAAATACCTAGGTAAAGGACTAAACTTGCAACAAAATACCTAGGTAAAGGACTAAACTTGCAACAAAATACCTAGTAAAGGACACCGCCTGTCAACAATTAACAGGGTTTTTTAACGGGGTTGGGTGTAAAGGACTAAACTTGCAACAAAATACCTAGTAAAGGACACCTCCTGTCAACATTCGTTAAAAAGGACACCGCCTGAAAAGTGGTATAAAGATAAAGGACAAAACTTGTGATTTTTCCTTCTTTTTATTAAAATTAAAATTTCAAAATGACCCACCTGACTCTAATATTTATTTATTATACAGGCAAGGCGTCTCAAGACCATTATGATTGCTGCTGCTGAGTATGCTGCCTTGCGCCTCAAGGATTTTACTTCCACAAACTATAAAGGCTATGATAGCAAAGACCGTATCTTCCGTCTTCTTGACAAGAATGGAGATGGTAAGATTAGCATTGAGGAGCTTACAGAAGTAATGGTGGAACTTGGTGCACAAGGAGATGATGCTCGGGAGATGATGCAACTTCTTGATGCCAACAGTGATGGTTCACTCAGCTCTGATGAATTTGACATTTTCCAAAAGCAGGTAATCACTATAGACTTTTTCAAAACAAAAGGTCACCTCTGGGGGGCAAATTTAATCAATTTGGAGTGCTGTAGCTTCAGTTTTCCTGTTCTTGATCAGGTTGTATTATGCTAGAATTCTATTAATAAAACCATCATCACTACCCATATCAAAGTTATTGGGATGGCTTAAATGATATGGTATTTGCATTGGTCAGGTTGAAGTGATGCGTGGCTTAGAAGATAGAGACGATGAATACAAGAGCTTGTTAAACGAGAAGCTTCAGGGGGCAGCAGATGGAAGTGGTCTGATTCAGGTGTACAGGAAAGAACTTGAAGATAGGCTTTCAGTAAGTTAGCCTTGCTCTAAGTATTTGATTGCCGACGTTTCATTGTGGCATATAATTGTATTTGTTGTTGCCGGTATGATTTAGTGTATATACTTGGTTTTAGGAAATAAAAAATGAATACATGTATATTTTTTTTTTTTTGAACGGCAACTTTCAATAGAAAACGCCCCCTAGCAAGCAACTAGGAACGGGCCAAACCCGACCACATTACAAATCAAAATACAACCAACGATTCCAATCTACATTACATAATTTAGAACGATTCTTGACCCACATATTTATTTATATGAAATATTAACTTAAGAAACAGTTGCAATTACGAGTGGCAAATCTTGACATGGTCGCAGCAGCATGATAGATTCCGATCAATTCATTCGGTAGACTCCATTCATTAAAAATTTGTACAAACCAAACACATTCTTAGATTTATCTCCCTTCTCACCGCCATCTTTTACCTCTTAATCTGCATGCACTCTGCCCCAGTGAAGAAAGAACCACTACTGACATTGGAAATCTAGCAGATTTCCGTTGTGGAGTATCTTCATTATTCCTCCATCTACGTATTGATTTCAGATTTCTAAAAGCCCTACATGTGGTTTGCACAAGCTTACAGCAGTTAGACTTGACTCATGTCTCTTAGCCAGGGTTCGTAGGACTGTCCATTGGTAGAGAGGGGGGGGGGGGGGGGGGGGGGGGGAAATAAAAAATCCTTGGTAGTGAAGGTGATGCGGAGGAAAGAGAAAATATAGAAACAAGAGAATTGCCGGTAGCTAAGGGTTAATGAGATTGAGAGGGGAGAGGGTGGTTTTGAAGTAAATTGCGGTTTTTGTCCTTGTGTTTTGCCGAAAGTAATCATTTCAAACCAAAAGTTTAAAAATTTCGATTTCAGTTCTTGATCTTTCATTTTCCTTACAATTAGATGCACCTCAATAATACCATCTAATTTTTTTTTGTTACTTTTTTATGAAAATACAAAATTATCCTTTCGGAAGACGATTTTTATTTTTTTATGATACATACATGTTTCACGCTCTATCACACAAAGGAGTTTCCACTAGTATGCATTAATTTGTGTATGTTTGGATATATCTAATACTAATATAATTACAATAATACTAGCAGAACGCCCGCGCGATGCGGCGGGAGCTACACATCGCATTGCGATACTCGTTTTTGGTAGTTTTCTTATTCATATAATATTTATTCTAGAATCATTGTGATAGATATACATCAAAAGCGAAGTAATCAAGTAATCTAATCCATTGCGCTGTGCATGGTTTGGTCGGTTTCGGTTATTATTTTCAACCGAAGCCGAAAGCAAAGTTATCGGACAAGCGGACACTTTACGAACATGTAACTGAAAACAATTCATGTTCATTCGTTAAGGAAATAAAGTTGTTCGTATACGTTGGTTACTTTTATGTTTTATGTAACACAAACAAACATAAATCAACATAATACGAATTTTGCTGAAACATAAAAAGAAATGGGAGATAGAATCTTGCTTTGAGAATTTATGGTTTGGTGTAAGAAAGAAGCTTTGGCAGGAAATAAATACGCGTACATGTGACAAAGAATAAATCATAGTTTAGATAATTTCAATCAAGACATGCATAAATAATTTTTTGATGACGAGACAACAAGAATAAGAATGATTTGATTAAAGTATAGTATAGTAAAGGTCATCTAAAAAATAAAATGATGATATTATATTATACATAAACACATACGAGATGACATGACTCATCCTCATGGAAGCAGCAAGCAGCATACTACCTGCAATCCTTGAGCAGATAAGAACAAGACGGACTTGAGAAACTTGAACCTTTGGCAGCTTCGACTCCTTTGCCAGGTGTGCCACATTCACTGAAATCTAGTACCCGTCTCTCCGTCTGCATATGTGCATAACATTTTGGATCAACTTTCTTAAGTATTTATAAGTTTGGGGAAATCAAAACAAATCAACCCGTTTCACGATTTTGTAAACCAGGTTTGGCGGTTCGGCTGTGATCCCTTGTATTATTTATTTATTTATTTTTCATGAATATGCAGGCAGATATGTATATACTCAAACCATCTTTATCCATTTAAAAAGTTTAATACAAACTAATGAATTTGAAAAGAAAAAAAAAGGGTCCAGACCGCCAAACCAAACCATTTTGGCTGAACCAACCCAACTCGGTTGGCCGGTTTCGTTTGCAGTTTTCAAAACCACAGTTGGCGGTTCAGCCCAGAATCTTCATAAAAAGAAGCCGAACTGGACTGGAACCTCATTTACCAAGAGAATTTCAAAACCACATAAAGCAAGCTTACCAAGAGATTTGATTCTTGGCGACTCTTTTCTGCGTATCTCTTGTTTAATATGGAATCAGGGGTTTCATCTCCCAAGACCTCCTGAGCAGTGGCATAAGCAGTAGCAGTATGCTCACTTAACTGTTTCATCAACCCCAGAGCATCACAACTCCTTTCCCTTGGACTCACAAAGTAACCAATATCCTGCAACATATCAAATCACATGACATGCCTACCATCATCTGAAATCAATGTATGAGAGCAACCTTACCTCAATGGTTATATCTGTATCAACCCTTGGGCCAGGCAGAAAAGAAAACCAAGGGGATTTCCATGCGGAGGGAGATTCAAAACTTCTTTTGAAGGGTGTATCACCAAACCTAAGGACATATTTTATGTATATTAGCAAAACGTTTTGCATCAAAACTCAAGTAATAATAATAATCCAAGACAGAATCTTCTTACATCCCAAAGGTTTCGACTATTGCAGAATTTTCAACCGAAGATTGCATCGCAGCAGATTCGCTTGGATTGTCACAAGATGATGATGATGGCATGGCATGGACTTGAACCTGAGAGTTTTTCTTACGTCCAGAATTGGGTGTATCTGATGATATGGTGGTAAACTTATCAGGAGAAAAGAATGACAGGTTATCCAAGTTCCGTTCTGTAAGAATTCCAGATGTCTGCACACCATGAAAATAACCATAAAAAGATTGTAAAAAATACAATTTACTGAATTTGAGTTTGCAGTTTTGCACTCACTTTCAGTATTGCACCTTCCTTGTCTGTCACTTGAGAAGAAGCAGGAGCGATATTTTCTTTATCTTGAAGAAATGGCCCAGAATCTTGTTTGTCACTTGATGATGGTGACTGTTGTTTAATGTTAAAATTATTTTCATCAAACATAACCTCTAACCGGGAGAAGTTTGTGGCCAAGTTGGAGAAAGATTCTAGCTTCTTTTCACATCTTTTCTCGGACAAGGGTGAACACAACTCACGATTTCTCTTTTTTAATATAGATGGAGTGCATGTGAAAGTTTTGGCAGCAGATTTCAGTACAGCCTCCGGGCTGTTGGCTCGTGAAGGTGAGTCCCATAATCTGTATGGGCTAAAAGATGACATCATCATCAGCTTTCTAATACCAAGAGGACTATATTCATCATGCTCTCTATCACATTCACCACTGCCATATTGTACTAGATCACAGCTAAAGAATGGGATGTCCAAGCCAGGGAAACGAGGAGGATCATAAGATAAAACTCCTTTTGTTTCATCAACCGATGATGGATCGTTTACTTGTGCTGCTGCTGCTAAACTACTAGAAGCATCTGTAGCATTAGTAATAGTAGTTGTTGTCACCACCACCTCATTAACACTTTGGGGGAGTTCTTCTGTTTCAATATTAAACTGATGAGAGGATTCACTCGGATAACATGATGTTAGCAGCAAGTCTGAATAATATGATTGTGAGTTTAAAGTAGCATCGTTGGGAACTTGAGCGTCTGTTGATGGTTCAAAAACTGGTTCTGAAGATCTATCAAACTGGTTGCTGCTATCATCAGGAGGTGGGTTGGCACTAAGATTGACAGCACATGTTGGATCAACATCTATACAGTTGATGAATTCCGATTCCTCACTCATGTCCAAAGAAGTAAGATTTTGCCAATCTTTATCCCAGTCATTATTATTATGTGAGAAAGAAGAATTTTCAGGTGGTTGGGTTTCGTTTTGATACACTACCATTGCATTATTATGTGAGAAGGAAGAATTTTCAGGTGGTTGGGTTTCGTTTTGATACACAACTATTGCATTGTTATGTGAGAAAGAAGAATTTTCAGGTGGTTGGGCTTCATTTTGATACACGACTGCCCCAAAAACCGAACCTTGACTGCATTCAGAGATATCCTCTTTGGGATTGGGAACACTGTCATCATCTCCACTACAAACCCATGATGGAGTAGAAGCAGTTGATTGATTCATGACACCGACAGCTTGAGGCTGTGCAGCAGCAGCAGCAACCAAGCCAGATGAAATGTACGTATCTAGTTTCTTCTTCACTGAACTGTTCCAATGATTCTTAATAGCATTGTCCGACCTGAACAGAAATAATCATTATAATGTAAATGCATTTGTGTTGAACATTTATATAATAAAACTAAGCATACCGGCCAGGCAAGAATTTTGTTAACTCTGCCCACTTATTCCCATAAATTTGATGAGCATGAATCAATGCTATTTCCTCTTCCTGAGTCCAGGCTTCCTTGTTTATGTTAGGATTCAAATGATTATGCCACCTGAATAGACAGACAGACGGGATAAGCATGCTTTTAATTGGACAAAAAGTTGAGCTTTTGAAAATGAATAAATCTTACCTCTCCCGACACTGCTTACCAATGCGCCCAGGTAGGTGTTGGGCAATGGTGGACCATTTTTTGGCTCCGTATTGCTCTACTAGACGAATTATCACTTCATCTTCCTGAGGGTTATGGAGAGTCCAGATGATGAGTCATATTTAATACAGGGCAGATAATGCCAGCAGAAACTAGGGTTAATTACCGAAACTATACATAGTGATGAGTGATGTTTTAGCCAATTTGAAATATATTCATTTTCTTTTGCAGTTAACAAAAGCAATAGAAATTGCTGAGTGTGAAACAACACATTAATTCAAACTTGTTAATGGTCAATATTGTCTGTCTGTCTGTATATAAACAAAAAACTTATGACTAACCTCTTTTGACCATGGACCTTTAACAAGCTCAGGGTTCAAAACTTTCTGCCACCGGTGCAAGCACTGAACATCAGTTCGATCCTTGAAACACTCAGCTGAACATGTCATAATGTCAGGAATAAGGAATTTAAAAAAAAAGGAAAGGGAATTCTCTAATAATAGTATTCATCCATCCTTAGCAGTAACCTTTAAGAAAAAAAAACATCATAAATGAAGAAATATTACCTATTTTTTTCCAGTTCTTGCCATTGAACTGCTGAACAGCTTTACATAATATTTCATCCTACAAATGAAGAAACATTGCAGCAGCTTAAAAAAAGTGCCATTGTAACATATATAATAATGGTATATGGGAAGACGATACAAATACAGCACACAAGGTATGTAACAGCACACACCTCTTCTGCAGACCACTGCCCCTTTGTCGATCGCCTTGTAGGCCCACTTGTCCTCCTATAAACAGTAGCATACTTGTTCAATCCAGTATACATACACACATACATATGACTAGTAAATCATAATTGACATACCCATTTAGAGATCGCATTTTCTCAAGTCCTTTAGAAGAACAAGCCATCATCTCCATAGCTGATCCAGGGGCATTACTTCTTACAAAAGTTGGTAATAAAACTACCTGCACACCGAATTCTAATAGGAAACCCTAATTAGCTTTAGAGGAACATGAATTGCACAAATTGAATCAAAACCAAAGTTTTCAGTTGATTAATTATATCCTACAACTGCACATGAACCCAAATCCGATCAATTAGCGTTCTGAAGAAGAAGAAAAAAAACCCTAATAATCAACGAATGAAAAAGGCCAAAAATTTCAAACCACCAAGGCTAAGAAAAGGGCGTAAGATGAGCAAATCGATCGTTTTGAGATTGAATCGGGTAGTTTGATCCTCTAAACCCTAAAAGACGCAAACTTATTTGAAATTGAAAACTGTAAAGGAAGTAAAAACTTACAAGCGCCGTCGAAGATCCTCCTCTAAACCATCAAATTAGAAGCAGCAAACAAGCGAAGCTCTGATAGATCTGCGATCAGACAATAGATAATAGATAGATAGCAGCAGCAGCAGGGAAGAGAGAGAGAGAGAGAAGAGGAGGAGGAGAGAGAGCAAACGGTCTAATGGAAATTCAAAAAAAACTAGAGGGGGGCAACCACACTTTAAACCTATTAATTGAAAGTTATTTTTTTTTTTTTTTTTTTGTAAAGGGTTACCCCGGTGATTCTATACATTCATAACCAATAAAAACAAGTAGTGTAGACTGTAGAGATTCTACACTAGTTCAATCATGAGACATGCCCCATGAAAGTAAACCAGAAAACCAAAAACCAATATACCAAGAAACATAAACAACTAGACTAGCCCCTCTAGAAAAACCAAAACAAAAACAAACTAATCAGCCACCATCATCAATGATCTCTTTGCCATGGATCTCCCATTCTCTTAGAAGCCTACGCACATTTCCAGTATTCTTCAGCCTCGCTCCCATCAACTTGTACCGAACCAATTGTATGATTAGTGCACTAACAGTCTCTGGAGGTCTCAGTTGATTCTTGAAGAACCTAGCATTACGCTCCTGCCAAATGACATAAGCACTAGCCGCAACTAACACTCTGGCAACATAATCAGCAGCTGACTTTGACTTGGACCGAACAAGTAACCAATTAACAATATCCACCCACTTTGATTGAACCGTGTCCATACCCACCTTCTGTCTCACTGTATGCCAAACTTGCGAAGAGAACTTACATTCAAAGAACAAGTGACTATGAGAATCATAATTTGCAAAGCATAACAAACAGCACATCATGTTCATATTCTTCCTTCGCGACAGGTCCCACTTTAGAATTTTATCCTGCGTAAGCAACTTACCTCTCATGATCAACCACATCAGAAAAGCATGCCTCGGGATACATTGAGCAAACCAAACAATAGTGCTCCACTCTATATCCGTTTCTTTATAGCGAACCGAGTTACACACACACGAGGATGAAAAAACACTCCGATCATTCCCATCACGCCACATGAATCTATCAGATTTATTCGGGTTGATGCGGACTTGATCCAGTTGAATAAGGACTGGGAATAAATCCCTCCAAGCAACAGGCCAGTTCCACTCTCCATTCGAATGAATGTCAGAAACTGAAGCCGCCAAACTGAAACCCGCATTAGAAATTGCTCTAGGCGATATAAAATCACCCAGCGGCCCCAGATCACACCAAGTATCATACCAAGCCGAAGTTCTTGTACCATTACTGATATCGGACCAAAAGTAATCCCTCATTTGCGGCCGTAGCTGAAGAAGCTTCCTCCATGAGCAGCAACAATTCGAAGGAACTTTACAAATCCAGAAGTTTTTTCCTTTTAACCTGTAAGAGTGAACCCATTCAACCCACAACGAATTTCTCCTGGTAACAATACTCCAAATGTGGTTTGTCATAAGAGCTTTGTTGACATCCCCAATCCGTCTAATACCCAAACCGCCTTCATACTTGGGGAGACAAACCGCTTTCCAAGAAACCTTAGCTCTACCTTTTTGAAACACAGAGTCTTGGGACCATAAAAAGTTCCGCATCTTAGCCTCCAACTCATGAATCACCCGAACCGGCAGAATAAAAACAGAAGACCAGAAAATATGCATAGAGGACAAAACAGAAATAATAAGTTACAACCTGCCTGCAAACGAGAGTAACTTATTCCTCCAGTGCATGATTCGTTTTTCTAGCTTTTCCACCAGAACATTACAATCTTTGTATAACAGCCTCGAAGAGATAAGGGGCACACCCAGATATCGCACAGGCAAAGAACCCTCCATAAAAGGCATAATGTTCAGGATAGCCCTTTTAATATAGCTTGGGACATTACAAAAGAAGACCGTGCTTTTCTGATTACTAGGCACCAAACCCGACATCTTTGTAAATTTAGAAAGAGCGCTCATAATACATCTAGCTGAAGCAATTTCACCTCTAGCAAAAAGGAACAGATCGTCTGCAAAACATAGGTTAATAATTTGCTACTTCTCACATTTATTGTGAAATTTAAAAGAAGAGTCAATCCTAGTTGTATGCTGCAAAATGGCCGTAAGTATTGTGACAACCCTCAAATTTACATGTAACCGTACAGTTTATTAATAATAATTAATGTGCTTGACGACTGTGTGAAATTACTTAACTGCTTTCTGATATCTGTGTTATGCTTACACGTATTTGTTAATATATTAATAGTGTACAGAAAGGTCACTAAATAGTCCGTTATATCTTCCTGAGTGTTGAAAATTAAAAACATTACAAAAATGTATATGTAGGACACCTTACAAGTTAATTAAGCACTTTAACGAAACAGTATCGAACCGAACAACCGGACTTTAACCGGAACATAAAAAAATAATATCGACATTAACATTATTTTTCTTTTTCTGAGCCAGTTAGGGTCCCCGAATACCCTAACACCCGCTATAATGCATAACACACTACAAATTAGTTTAACCTTCTAATTAATCTTAACTAGCTACTAACTAACTAGTTGGAATTCAACCATGATGCCCCCCCCCCCCAAACGAGTTCGTTTCCCATGTGGGGACACCCCACTAAATTTTTGATTATTTTATTTTGTCATGTTTAATATCTTAATGACATATGAACCAATGGTTAAACATGATCAATGGTCCATAAGTAGACCCACAAGACCATCCATCTCATTCTCACAACACACTTCAAAATTTCACTCTCTCCTCTCCCTCTCATTGAGTTCGGCTGAAGACACAAGCACCATCAACACCATCTTTCAATTTCAATCAAGGCATTCTACTCACATACAAAGGTGAAGGAGTTCTTACGAGGAAGCTTGGTGCTTACGGAGTGCCAAGGACCTCACTACGTTGCTATTAACCACCCATTTTTCGCCTAGATTCTTCCCTAGCCTTGAGCTAGTTGTAAGTGCTTCTAATCACCTTCTTGATCTTGTCTAATGTGGTTAATAAGAGATTCGTCAGATAAAAATCATAAACACTTAAGAACCTAACATAAAGTCTTGGACAAAAGATGAATAAGTTGGATAAAGAAAAGTTATGTGTGTAAATCATGTAGATCTTGTGTGGTTATGATTATTGGTTGATTACCTGATGTTTTGTTGGATAATATTGATGTTTGATGTTGTTGTGATCTCTAAACATGATTAACGGAATCAATCGAACACAAACTAGAAAGCTAAAGACTAAAAACAGAATCTGTCCAAGTTTTACAGCCAACTTCAGTTGGCTGTAAACAGGTCATAAACTCTACGAAAAACTGATATTTTGGGTCTAAAACGTGTTATTATGAAATACGGTTCTAATGGCATCGGAATCTTAATTTTTGGACTTCGTTTACTATTTTTAAAGCGTCATTTCGTAACAGCAGCTAGAGCTGGATTTTTCTGCTGAAAATATATGTTTTGTTTTCTGTCATAACTTGGGTTCTGTGTAGAGTTGTATCATGAAACTTGTACTGTAGATGACCACTGATGTATTTGTAATTACCCCACTGGAATTTCGTAAATTGGACTTACGATGAATTTTTAATAAATTGTTCCGTGGACTGTGGTCAGAAATAGATAAATCTGAGATCAGTCCGGAAAATGAATTTTTATAAAATATTGGTAATGAACTGGACCCCGATATTTTTACACAATAAAATTTGGAACGTTTAAGACATTCTGTAAAAATTTGGGAATTTTTGGAATAATTTAACTATTTTATTAAAATGTCCGAAAACAACCGGTTTTGAATATTAATGCTGAAATGACATAAGCTGTGACTTGCGTGTCTAAATGTCAAGTATGCTATCTGTGAAGGATATAACATGTTATATGTGTTATGTGCAATATCGTATGTTTGTTTATAAGTGGGGAATGGATGGGAAACTTATATGGGCATAAACCGTTAAAGTGATGCATGTTATGTGATAGATACGTGTAGGAACTTTGTGCTCTATTTGAAACCACTAAATGACTAACTGGTAATCATATTAGGACGTGATTGACCGACCTTGACTGTTAGCTATTTTTGAGAGTCAAACCGAGCAACCGAGGTGAGTTCACACACTTTCTAAGGCATGGGATTCCCGGTGGGTTGGGAATGGGATTTGAATAACTACTCGTACTATCATTACTACTAAAATACTTTTCACTGTCCTCGGATTGAAGGGCACGTACGTAAAACCTACGTACACTCATACTTACTACGGTCCTTGGATCAAGAAGGGCACGTACACACACGACTAGTCTACATCATGGGAAGCCCCCACTAATCATCGCAAACATATTTGGGAAATCGCGATACGGATTAATACTATCCACATGGGAAGCCCCCACTAATCTTCGCAAACATGCCTGGGAGACCGCGATACGAATTAACACGATACATGGTTTACAAAACGAACATATGATTTACGAAACGAATGCTATAACTAAATAACCAACTGTGAACTCACTCAACTTTGTTGTTGACTCGTTGTTACATGCCTTGCAGGTCGTTAAGTACTTATGGAGCTTGCGCGAGGAGGAGGTCGTTGTGGAATAGGGACTGTTATGTCCCGTGCCTAAGAAATAAACTTTATGAACTTATGAACTTATGATTTGGAATTATGTTTTATGCTTCCGCTGTTAATCTAAAGTCGGTTACTTATCTTTTGATCACCAGTTGTATTGCGAATGGCTTTATTAACTTAAATTACGTTGTTCAATATGATTGGTGGCTCGATCCTGGTCACGTCACGTCACGCCTCCAAGCGGTGATACTCCGCGTGTGGATTTTGGGGGTGTGACAGATTGGTATCAGAGCCATTGGTTATAGAGAACTTGGTTTTAATAAGGGAAAAAGTTTTTATTAAAACCAGACTATAACCTGTACAGTGCTTAACGATCCACAACGACGCTTTGCTCCACGTGCAAGAATCGACACTATAGGTGATACGGTTCATGTTTATATTACCTACTTGTTAGTTATATAGAACATTGCTTATGATATGCTTAGATAACATAGTAGCTACTGCTTGAAAACTTTGTGTGTTCACTCTCTTCTGTCATTCCACACTTGCGTAATGATACGACGCACTTCTCACTTGTGTTCTCCGTATGGTGAAGATCATGAGTGGGCGAATCAACCTCACACAAGCCCAGCTGACGGCTTTGATCAACGACACATTTACTGCGGCACTTGCAGCCGCTCAAGCAGGAGGCCAGCATGCCCAGCCGCCTGTGTGCACGTTCAAGACTTTTATGGACTGTCGTCCTAGTACTTTCAGTGGCACTGAAGGGGCCGTCGGACTCCTCCACTGGTTCGAGAAGCTCGAATCAGTCTTCGAGATGTGTGAATGCCCTGAGGCTCGTAGGGTGAAGTATGCCACTGGTACTCTCGAAGGCGTTGCGTTGACTTGGTGGAACGCGCAAGTTCAAATGTTAGGGCTGGCAGCTGCTAATGCCACCCCATGGAATGACTTCAAGGAGCTGATCAAGCGAGAATACTGTAATCGCGATGACATCCACAAGTTGGAAGTGGAGTTCTTTAACCTGAAGATGACGGGGTCAGAGATAGAGGCGTATACGAAGCGATCCAACGAACTGGCAGTGTTATGTCCAACTATGGTGGATCCTCCCATCAAGCGCATTGAGTTGTACCTCAAAGGCTTAGTACCAGAGATACAAAGCCATGTGACTGCTGCTAACCTTGCTACCATCCAGGATGTTACTCGTCTTGCTCATCGCCTCACAGACCAGGCAGTAGAACAGAACAAGCTGCCTAAGCGTATAGGTGCTACTGCTACTACTACTTCTGCTATTCCCAGCGACAACAAACGAAAATGGGATGGGGCCAACAGCAAGGGTTCGACTACAGTACAGTCCCAGGTGCAGCAGCGAAAGATTGATGACTACCAGAGTCCTGGTCAGCAATCTTCTGGCAGACAAGGGCAGGGTGGATATCGAGGAAACCACCCAAAGTGCAACAAATGCAACAGACACCACAGTGGTCAGTGCAACAAGGGACGTTGTCAGAGGTGTCTCAAGATGGGTCATGAAGCCAAGGATTGCAGGAGCTCACGGCCTACAAATCAGAACCGTCAGCAGCAGCAACAAGCTCCACAGAACCAGCAACAGCAACAACGGGGCAACAGGGGATGCTTTCAGTGTGGTGCTAAAGGCCACTTCAAGCGGGACTGCCCCCAGTTAAATCAAAATCAGAATAACAACAACAACAAGCATCAGGGCAACGGGAATAACAACGGGGGAAACAATGGAGGCAATGGCGCCCGGGGCCGTGTGTTCGTGATTGGTCAGGGTGATGCTAGGAATGATCCCAACGTCGTGATGGGTAAGTTTCTACTGGATGAATTTTATGTTAATGTTCTATTTGATTCGGGTGCCGATACCAGTTATGTGTCCCTAAAAGTTAGTCGAATGCTTAATCGTACCCCAACACTTTTGAACACCAAGCACACGATAGAGCTAGCAAATGGTAAAAGTCTTGAAGCCACACACGTAGTTAAAGGTTGTAACCTCGTCTTAGCTGGTCAGACTTTCTCTATCGATCTTATTCCTATCACACTGGGTAGTTTCGACGTCGTTATTGGGATGGATTGGCTATCTCATCATCAAGCGGAAATTCTCTGCAACGAGAAGATTGTCCGCATTCCTCGTTCTGGTGAAGAACCCCTCGTGATCCATGGCGACAAGAGTGGTGCTGTTGTAGGCATTATCTCTTTCCTTAAGGCCCAGAAGTGTTTGCGAAAGGGCCACACTGCTAACCTAGCCCTCGTTTCTGATACATCGATGGGAGAGAAGAGAATTGAGGACATTCCTATTGTGCGCGATTTTCCCGAGGTATTTCCTGAGGAATTGCCTGGTCTTCCGCCTCATCGTCAAGTTGAATTTCAAATCGAGCTAGCTCCTGGAGCAGCGCCCATAGCTCGAGCACCTTATCGTCTAGCCCCATCAGAACTCGAAGAACTATCCACGCAACTACAAGAACTCTTGGAAAAGGGTTTCATACGTCCTAGCTCTTCGCCTTGGGGAGCTCCAGTGTTATTCATGAAGAAGAAAGATGGTACCTTTAGAATGTGTATTGACTATCGCGAACTTAACGAGGTGACCGTGAAGAATCGTTATCCCCTTCCACGTATTGACGACTTGTTCGACCAGTTGCAAGGGTCGAGCTATTACTCTAAGATTGATTTGAGATCGGGATACCATCAGCTGAGAGTCCGAGAGGAGGACGTCTCCAAAACAGCATTCAGAACTCGTTACGGCCATTACGAGTTTCTAGTTATGCCTTTCGGGTTGACGAATGCACCAGCGGTCTTCATGGATCTCATGAACCGAGTGTGCAAGCCTTACCTGGATAAGTCGTTATTGTTTTCATCGATGACATCCTGATCTATTCTAAGAGTCAGGAGGAACACGAGCAGCATCTACGACTTATGCTGGAACTTCTTCGAAAAGAGCAGTTGTATGCCAAGTTTTCGAAATGTGACTTCTGGCTTCGCGAAGTCCACTTTCTAGGCCATGTGGTAAACAAGGATGGAATTCATGTGGATCCATCTAAGGTTGACTCGATCAAGAACTGGCCTGCACCCCGTACACCAACAGAAATCCGCCAATTCTTGGGTTTGGCAGGATATTACAGAAGGTTTATCAAGGATTTCTCAAAGACTGCACAACCTCTCACTTCGCTGACTCAGAAGGGTGTCACCTATCATTGGGGTGATGCACAGGAGTCCGCATTTCAGCACTTAAAAGATAGACTTTGTAGCGCGCCTATCCTCTCATTGCCTAAAGGCACCGATGATTTTGTGGTTTATTGTGACGCTTCCATCCAAGGACTTGGTTGCGTATTGATGCAACGTGACAAGGTCATTGCCTACGTATCACGCCAACTCAAAGTTCACGAAAGGAACTACACTACACACGACTTGGAACTGGGAGCAGTTGTTTTCGCACTTAAGATATGGAGACATTACCTGTACGGTACCAAGTGCACCATTTACACCGATCACAGGAGTCTCGAGCATATCTTCAAGCAAAAGGAGTTAAACATGCGACAACGCCGATGGGTTGAACTCTTGAACGATTATGAATGTGAGATCAAGTACCATCCGGGCAAAGCCAATGTTGTGGCCGACACCCTCAGTCGAAAGGACACTATACCTAAGCGTGTACGTGCTTTACAGCTTACCATCCAATCCAACCTTCCCGCTCAGATTCGTGATGCTCAGGTTGAAGCATTGAAAGCAGAGAACATCAGGGCTGAGTCCTTACGGGGATCAAGGCAGCGACTAGAACAAAAGGAAGATGGCGCCTACTATGTTAACGGACGCATCTGGATTCCACTTTATGGAGACCTACGCGAGCTTGTGATGGTTGAAGCACACAAGTCTCGTTATTCGGTACATCCTGGTTCGGATAAAATGTACCACGACCTCAAGACTACGTATTGGTGGCCTGGCATGAAAGCCCACATAGCAACCTACGTCAGTAAGTGCTTGACTTGTGCGAGAGTCAAGACTGAATATCAGAAACCATCAGGCCTACTTCAACAACCGGAGATCCCGAAATGGAAATGGGAGCAAATTTCCATGGATTTCGTTACTGGTCTGCCTAGATCTCAACGCGGAAACGATACCATTTGGGTGATCGTAGATCGACTGGCCAAGTCTGCACATTTTCTGGCTATCAAAGAAACGGATAAGTTTTCTACTCTTGCAGACATTTACCTAAAGGAAGTGGTATCAAGGCACGGAGTGCCAACCTCCATCATTTCTGATCATGACGCGCGTTTTACTTCTGAACTGTGGCAAACAATGCACAAGTCTTTTGGCTTACATTTAGATATGAGCACCGCTTATCACCCACAGACGGATGGGCAATCTAAACGCACCATCCAAACCCTTGAAGACATGCTTAGGGCATGTGTAATCGATTTTGGTAATGGCTGGGAAAAGCACCTCCCGCTAGTGGAGTTCTCATATAACAACAGCTACCACACCAGCATCCAAGCCGCTCCGTTTGAGGCATTGTACGGACGCAAATGCCGATCACCTCTCTGTTGGGCAGAAGTTGGTGACAGCCAAATCACTGGCCCAGAGCTTGTGGTAGATACCACCGAGAGAATTGCTCAAATACGACAGCGGATGGCGGCAGCTCGTGACCGTCAGAAAAGCTATGCTGATAAGGGAAGAAAACCACTCGAGTTCCAGGTTGGGGATCGAGTGCTACTCAAAGTCTCACCTTGGAAAGGTGTAGTCCGCTTTGGCAAATGAGGCAAACTCAATCCGCGTTATGTCGGACCATTCGAAGTCACCGAGAAAATTGGCAAAGTCGCCTACAGGTTGAATCTACCCGAAAAACTTAGCGGAGTTCACAACGTATTCCACGTGTCAAATCTGAAGAAGTGTCTGTCAGATGAGACCCTCATAGTTCCTCTCAAGGAACTCACAATCGACGACCAGCTGCGATTCGTCGAGGAACCAGTAGAGGTTACAGATCGAGATGTTAAGATCCTCAAGCGTACCAGGATACCTCTCGTTCGAGTTCGTTGGAATGCACGTCGTGGCCCAGAGTATACCTGGGAACGAGAAGACCAAATGAAACTCAAGTATCCCCAGCTGTTTAAGAAAAACGCAAACACTACTGAGGCTGAAGCTACTGCAGAATTTCGGGACGAAATTCCAAATCGACGAGGGGATGATGTGACACCCCAGGAAAATCAGGAAAACCACGCAACTTAACTAGCTTCCTCAGTAACCACGCGCTAAATTTCGGGACGAAATTCTCTTAACAGGGCGAGAATGTGACAACCCTCAAATTTACATGTAACCGTACAGTTTATTAATAATAATTAATGTGCTTGATGACTGTGTGAAATTACTTAACTGCTTTCTGATATCTGTGTTATGCTTACACGTATTTGTTAATATACTAATAGTGTACAGAAAGGTCACTAAATAGTCCGTTATATCTTCCTAAGTGTTGAAAATTAAAAACATTACAAAAATGTATATGTAGGACACCTTACGAGTTAATTAAGAACTTTAACGAAACAGTATCGAACCGAACAACCGGACTTTAACTGGAACATAAAAAAAATATTGACATTAACATTATTTTTCTTTTTCTGAGCCAGTTAGGGTCCCCGAATACCCTAACACCCGCTATAATGCATAACACACTACAAATTAGTTTATCCTTCTCATTAATCTTAACTAGCTACTAACTAACTAGTTGGAATTCAACCATGATGCCCCCCCCAAACGAATTCGTTTCCCATGTGGGGACACCCCACTAAATTTTTGATTATTTTATTTTGTCATGTTTAATATCTTAATGACATATGAACCAATGGTTAAACATGATCAATGGTCCATAAGTAAACCCACAAGACCATCCATCTCATTCTCACAACACACTTCAAAATTTCACTCTCTCCTCTCCCTCTCATTGAGTTCGGCTGAAGACACAAGCACCATCAACACCATATTTCAATTTCAATCAAGGCATTCTACTCACATACAAAGGTGAAGGAGTTCTTACGAGGAAGCTTGGTGCTTACGTAGTGCCAAGGACCTCACTACGTTGCTATTAACCACCCATTTTTCGCCTAGATTCTTCCCTAGCCTTGAGCTAGTTGTAAGTGCTTCTAATCACCTTCTTGATCTTGTCTAATGTGGTTAATAAGAGATTCGTCGGATAAAAATCATAAACACTTAAGAACCTAACATAAAGTCTTGGACAAAAGATGAATAAGTTGGATAAAGAAAAGTTATGTGTGTAAATCATGTAGATCTTGTGTGGTTATGATTATTGGTTGATTACCTGATGTTTTGTTGGATAATATTGATGTTTGATGTTGTTGTGATCTCTAATCATGATTAACGGAATCAATCGAACACAAACTAGAAAGCTAAAGACTAAAAACATAATCTGTCCAAGTTTTACAGCCAACTTCAGTTGGCTGTAAACAGGTCATAAACTCTACGAAAAACTGATATTTTGGGTCTAAAACGTGTTATTATGAAATACGGTTCTAATGGCACCGGAATCGTAATTTTTGGACTTCGTTTACTATTTTTAAAGCGTCATTTCGTAACAGCAGCTAGAGCTGCATTTTTCTGGTGAAAATATATGTTTTGTTTTCTGTCATAACTTGGGTTCTGTGTAGAGTTGGATCATGAAACTTGTACTGTAGATGACCACTGATGTATTTGTAATTACCCCACTGGAATTTCGTAAATCGGACTTACGATGAATTTTTAATAAATTGTTCCGTGGACTGTGGTCAGAAATAGATAAATCTGAGATCAGTCCGGAAAATGAATTTTTATAAAATATTGGTAATGAACTGGACCCCGATATTTTTACACAATAAAATTTGGAACGTTTAAGATATTCTGTAAAAATTTGGGAATTTTTGGAATAATTTAACTATTTTATTAAAATGTCCGAAAACAGCCGGTTTTGAATATTAATGCTGAAATGACATAAGCTGTGACTTGCGTGTCTAAATGTCGGGTATGCTATCTGTGAAGGATCTAACATGTTATATGTGTTATGTGCAATATCGTATGTTTGTTTATAAGTGGGGAATGGATGGGAAACTTATATGGGCATAAACCGTTAAAGTGATGCATGTTATGTGATAGATACGTGTAGGAACTTTGTGCTTTATTTGAAACCACTAAATGACTAACTGGTAATCATATTAGGACGTGATTGACCGACCTTGACTGTTAGCTATTTTTGAGAGTCAAACCGAGCAACCGAGGTGAGTTCACACACTTTCTAAGGCATGGGATTCCTGGTGGGTTGGGAATGGGATTTGAATAACTACTCGTACTATCATTACTACTAAACTACTTTTCACTGTCCTCGGATTGAAGGGCACGTACGTAAAACCTACGTACACTCATACTTACTACGGTCCTTGGATCAAGAAGGGCACGTACACACACGACTAGTCTACATCATGGGAATCCCCCACTAATCATCGCAAACATATTTGGGAAATCGCGATACGGATTAATACTATCCACATGGGAAGCCCCCACTAATCTTCGCAAACATGCCTGGGAGACCGCGATACGAATTAACACGATACATGGTTTACAAAACGAACATATGATTTACGAAACGAATGCTATAACTAAATAACCAACTGTGAACTCACTCAACTTTGTTGTTGACTCGTTGTTACATGCCTTGCAGGTCGGTAGGTACTTATGGAGCTTGCTCGCGAGGAGGTCGTTGTGGAATAGGGACTGTTATGTCCCGTGCCTAAGAAATAAACTTTATGAACTTATGATTTGGAATTATGTTTTATGCTTCCGCTGTTAATCTAAAGTCGGTTACTTATCTTTTGGTCACCAGTTGTATTGCGATTGGTTTTATTAACTTAAATTACGTTGTTCAATATGATTGGTGGCTCGATCCTGGTCACGTCACGTCACGCCTCCAAGCGGTGATACTCCGCGTGTGGATTTTGGGGGTGTGACAAGTATCTCCATAACAAGAGTAAACAAATACGGGGAAAAAGGATCTCCCTGTCGAAGCCCACGATTACCTTTGAAATACCCATGCACATTACCGTTGACACAAACTGAATACGATGTAGTAGAGAGACACACCATGATCCAATTCACCATCGTAGCATTAAACCCAAACCCAAGCAAGATACTCTTAAGGAACCTCCAATCAATCGTATCATAAGCCTTTTGGATATCTACTTTAAATGCACATCGTGGGGGACCAACATTCCTATGATAATTGTGCATCAGTTCTTGAGTTAACAATATATTGTCAGAGATCTTCCTTCCTGGCACAAAGGCAGATTGGTTTATGCTAACAATATTATTCAATACCACCTTAATTCTATCTGCCATGATCTTGCTGATGAGTTTGTACATGACATTACAACAGGCTATAGGGCGATAATCCGTAACAACCGAAGGGGAGGGGACCTTTGGCACAAGCACAATAAGGGTGTGATTTAACTCACGAAGCAGATTCCCTGTATCAAAGAAATCAATAATCGCCTTCGAAACATCATTACCAATAATAGGCCACGCACTTTTGAAAAACGCAGCCGTAAACCCACCAGGACCAGGAGCTTTGTCAATGCCAATAGAAAACATAGCCTTCTTAACCTCGTCTTCAGTCACCTGACGGATCATATGAGCAGCAACATTTTTTTTTTTTTGGGTAAAGGGTTACCCCGGTGATTCTATATATTCACAACCAAAAAAGAACAAGTGGAGTAGAGAGCCTACACCAGTTCAATCATGAGACATGCCCCATGAAAGTAAAACCATCAACAAAACAAAAAACCGAAAAAACCCATACAAAAAACACCTAGACACACATCTAGACAATCAACCATTACAAATTAATTAGCCTCCATCATCTTTATTTTCGGTTGAAATCTCCCAATCCCCAAGCAGCTTCCGCACCCTAGCATTGTTCTTTAGCTTAGCTCCCATCAACTTGTATCTCACTGTTTTCAGAATAATATCTTTTACCATTTCGGGTGGACGCACTTGATTTTTAAACAACCTAGCATTCCGCTCTTGCCAAATGGTATACGCAGCTGCCGCAACTAAAATCTTCGCAACATAGATCTCAGCTTTCTTTGACCGAACGCGAGCACTTAACCATTCGATGATATCCACCCATCTCGAACTTACGGCCGCCATCCCCACTTTACTTCGAATCATAGTCCAAATATTCTCGGAGAATTTACACTCAAAAAATAAGTGATGATGAGAGTCAAAATTCTCATAGCATAACAAACAGCACATCATATTCATGTTTTTTCGCCTTGAAAGATCCCACTGCAGAATTTTGTCTTGCGTAAGAAGCTTTCCCTTCATTATCAACCACATCATAAACGCATGCCTAGGAATACATTGGGCAAACCAAACAATGCCGCTCCATTCCACCTCTGACTCTCTATGCCGGACCGAGTGCCAAACGGCTGACGAAGAAAAATCCTGACAATCGCCACCATCTTTCCATAGCAACCGATCAGCTTTTGTCGGATCTAACTGAAATTGATCCAGCTGAATAAGAACAGGGAATAGATCCCTCCACGCCACAGGCCAATTCCATGTTCCGTTAGAGAAAATATTGAACACGGTATCATCCAATCGAAAATCAGCATCAGTAATAGTTCTTGGCGAAATAAAATCACCAAGAGGCCCCAAATCACTCCAAAAATCAAACCAAGCTGAAGTATTACGGCCATTCCCTACGTCGGTCCAAACATGTTTTCGAATGATATGCCGCAACTGAATAATCTTCCTCCAAGACCAAGTAGAATTCGATGTTGGTTTACAAACCCAGAAATTCTTGCCTTTTAACCGATAAGAATGAACCCACTAGACCCAAAGGGAATCTCGCTTCATCACAATACTCCAAATATGAGACGCCATCAGGGCTTTATTCATATCCCCAATTCGTCTAATGCCCAAACCACCTTCATACTTAGGGGTAGAAACCGCTTTCCACGAAACTTTAGCTTTACCTCTACTAAACGACACATCTTGAGACCATAAGAAATTTCTCATTCTAGCTTCAAGTTCCTTAACAACCCGAGTTGGTAACATAAACACCGAGGACCAATAAATATGCATAGAAGACAGGACTGAAATGATAAGTTGAAGCCGACCCGCAAACGATAACAATTTATTCTTCCAGTGCATAATACGTTTCTCTAATTTTTCCACAAGCACACGGCAATCATTATATCTAAGCTTAGAAGAAATAAGAGGGACCCCCAAGTACTTGACAGGTAACTTACCTTCCACAAAAGGCATAATATCCAGAATCGCCTGTTTAACTTGATCTTTCACATTACAAAAGAAAATCGTACTTTTCTGGTTGCTAGGCACTAACCCCGACATCTTAGAGAATTTTGAAAGAGAGGACATAATACACTTTGCCGAATTCACTTCTCCTCTAGCAAAAAGAAACAGGTCATCAGCAAAGCAGAGATTTATTATCCGCTGTTTTTCACATCTGTTATGAAATTTAAATGAAGAGTCTATCCGAACAGAATGCTGAAGAATACCCGTCAGAACCTCCATGACAAGAGTGAACAAATAAGGAGATATAGGATCCCCTTGCCTTAACCCCCGCTTACCTCTGAAAAAACCATGAACCGTGCCATTAACACATACCGAAAATGAAGTAGAAGACACACAGAGCATTATCCACTTCACCATGTTACTGTTAAAGCCAAACCCAAGAAGCACACTTTTCAGAAAATTCCAGTCCACCGTATCATAAGCTTTCTGAATATCAACCTTAAACGCACATCTAGGAGGCCCCACATTCCGATGGTAATTATGCATTAACTCTTGCGTTAATAAAATGTTATCTGAAATCTTTCTACCCGGAACAAATGCCGATTGATTTATACTTACAATCTCGTTCAAACCTCCCTTAATCCTTTCAGCAATAATCTTGTTGATACACTTGTATAAAACATTACAACAAGCAATCGGCCGAAAATCAGTGACAACCATGGGAGTTGTCACCTTTGGAATAAGAACTATAAGCGTATGATTCAGTTCCCGAAGCAAGTTTCCAGTGTCAAAAAAATCTTTAATAGCATTAACAATATCATTACCAACTAGAGGCTAAGCACTTTTAAAAAACGCAGCCGTAAATCCATCCGGACCCAGAGCTTTATCATTGCCAATAGAGAACATCGCCTTCTTAACCTCCTCCTCCGTAACATGACGAATCATATTCGTAGCAACGTTTTGGGATAAGATTTTCGGAAATAAATCTGGAGCTGGTTGCAACGAAATATCATCTTGATTGCCAAAAAAATTCTCATAGTGTTGAACAAATGCTGTATATACACTATCGCCTTCATAAAGATTCCCTTGCGTATCTTTAATAACATCAATCCTACTACAATGATTTCGAATCTTCAAAGAGGAATGAAAAAAAGCAGTATTCATGTCACCCGCACTCAACCACTCAACCTTAGCTTTTTGTTTCAGAAAACGCTCTTCATCCAACAATGCATCCTGAAGGTCACGGCTAGCCGACGATTCCTCAGTCCGAAGATCAACATTTTGCGGGTCTTGATCAATACTTTGCTGAATTAAATCTAACTTCAACCGAATACTTTCAACCTTCTTATGGAGGTTGCCCTGTTTGAACAACAACGAACGAAGAGGGTGTTTAAGAGACCGTAACTTCTTGACAACTCGGAATTGGTGAACCCCATCAACATTAATAAGCCAATACTTTTTAACAATGTCCAAAAATTCTGGTTTAAAAACCAAAAAATTAGCAAACTTAAACGGCCTTGGATTAATCTTCATAGCTTCCGGAATAGACAAGATACACGGGCAGTGGTCCGAAAGTCTATACGGCTTGAAAATGGCAACCGAGTTCGGGTATTCAGTAAGAAAAGGAGTGTTTCCCATTACCCGATCAATTTTCTTTAGTAAACCCATACCGTTTTTAGGCTTTTGGTTCCACGTAAAATGGATACCTGTTCGGTTAATATCCACAACTTCAATATCATCAATACATTCCTGAAAATCCCTCATACCAATCGAAATGGATGAAGTACCCATCGAATTATCTTCTATGTTAAGAGCAGAATTAAAATCACCCATAATACACCAAGGCCGATCCGCAACAAAAACTTTATGCATAGAAAGAAGATGCCATAATTCCCTACGCGTAACATAGTAATTTTCGGCATACACAATAGAACAGAAGGGCATTCTCTTATCCAATTTAAAAACAAGCTGTAAGTGCATAACCTGTGGAGATTGAGCGACGATCATTACATCAAAAATAGCTGGATTCCACCCAATGATAATTCTTGTGCCTTTGTTACAACACCCGCCATTAGAAGTCCAATCCCACGATCTAAAAACAGCCTTACACACTTTACCCAACTTAACAACATCAACATGGGACTCTAAGATAGCACACAAACTCAAATTATAATCCTTCACTGCCTGACGAACCTCCATTTGTTTAAGCGGGCGGTTCAACCCCCTTATATTCCAAACTGCTATACTAACCATCAGTAACTATCTGAGGAGGAGTGCTTGCCCCTTGTGTTTTATTTAAATTCACCGATCCTTGAGCCATAAAATCATCCATTTCATTATAAACCTCATCGGCCTCGTCACCATCCGAATCCACAAATCCCGAATCCGTGTTCTTTTTGCTTGTACCCGTTTCCGGATCAACTTTATTCAGAATATCAAACGGGTTGTTCGATGTCTTTGACTTTGGTCCATTATTCTCATTCGCCTTGGATTTTGACACTGGCCGATATTCAAACTTAGATTGCTTATTCACCTGAATACCCGGCCTTCTAGCTACTTTCTTACCATGCACCTCGGTATAACCATCTTGATCCACCACCGGCAACGTTTTCACTTGCTTGTTCCTTTGGGCATTACGGTTGTGATCTTCATATTTAGCATTACCCGATTTGATCGGCTTCTTGGGACACATCTCGTTTGAATGGCCAAAAACACAACAAGTAGCACAACGATGCGGGCTCCATTCATATTCTACGAACATAGTCTCTTTGGTAAAACCCTCCCCTTCCGTTTCCGGAATTGCTATAGTAATTTCTTCTCGAAGCTCCTTCTCCGCCGAAATCTCCACCAATGCTCTAGCATAGCTACTTCGACCCCAAGAATCCATACACATAGACGTTGTGAAAGAATCAAGCATTTTTGGTTCTCCAATTGTTGTTGCAATTAGGCTAAGGCCATCTTCCGTATAAGCAGCAATTGGAACTTCATGAATTTTTACCCAAAGTTGCACTCGTTTAACCTCTTTCTTTTCCAATTTGATCGTAGGACTCCAAGTATTCAGAAACAATGGTTGAGACCTAATGATCCACGGACCATCTTTCAGAACATTAGCCATCCCAACTTTATCATTAAACTTAAAAAAGAAAAAACCGTTTGCATTCATCATCGTCTTTTGCAATCCATATTTTTTCCAATTAACCTTAACATAGTAGTCAACCACCGGAAATGCAAGACGATCCCCCAAAAAAATAACCATATAAAGTGTTCGCCAGTTTATCCTTCACCGATCGGACAGATTCCTTCGGAAGAACAACATCACAACCTTCTTGGACAACCGAACTCGATAGAGATCGAAAATTAACTTTCTGCTCTTTGTTGGCTGTTACCGATTCCGCATAAGACTTAGGTTTTGAGCTACTACTCTGAACCGAATGTAAACCCTGAAAACCATATGCATCCATATTATCTGATGTGCTTTGATTCTCCGACGACAGAACTGGCACAGTGATCTTTTCCAATTCATTGATAACATTAAACATTTTCGGATCAGACTGAACATTCTGAATCGTACCTCTCCTAGGAAGCAACAGATTTCCATCTATATTGACCACTCTACTCGCTAAACCCTTAAAGGGTAATGGCGGCTTACCTCTATCACCCGTAGGAACAGCATCCGATTTAGACCGATCATCCATTGAAACAGACAGCAACTCTCTCTATTAAACAGCAACCGAAGCAAGCATGCTCACAAGAACCACGTAAAAACCAGTAACCAAGATACCGAAAAACGAAAACAAGAAACCCTAATTTAGCTTGACGACAAAACAGAAAAAGAAAAAAGAAAAACCCTAGAATTAAATCAATCCTTTCGCTAACTAGTTCGAATCAGTTATACTGATAAATCAGTACACCGATAATCAGACTGTTATACGAAGATCATGAAGAAAAACTAAGGTACGAAGAAGAACCAAAATCGCCATAGCTAGAGAGAGAATTAGGGTTTCTTGATATATGAGCAGCAACATTCGGATCCAAGATTTTAGAAAATAAATCAGGCGCCGGACTAAGAGACGTATCACCCGGGCATCCCAAAAACTTCTCATAATGTTCAACAAAAGCTTGATGGACTTTATCACCCTCAAAAACAAACCCTCCAGAATCTCGAATTACATCAATACGGCTATGGTGATTTTTGTTTCTTAGCGAAGAATGAAAGAAAGCCGTATTCATGTCCCCAGCCCTCAACCAATCCACTTTGGATTTTTGTTTCAGAAAACGTTCCTCATCCAACAATGCTTCTTGGTATTCACTACTCAAAGTAGCTTCTTTAACCCGAAGACCCTCATTGTTCGGCTCCTGATCAACAGATTTCTACAAATAATCCAGCTTCTCTCAGAGACTTTCAACTTTTTTATGCAGATTACCTTGCTTAAACAACAGCGCTCGAAGTGGATTCTTAAGAAGACGAAGTCTCTTTACAACACAAAACTGGTGCACTCCATTAACTCTAGTATCCCAAACTCGCTTTACAATATCTAAAAATTCAGGTTTATACACAAAAAAATTAGCAAATTTAAAAGACTGAGGCTTCAATTTACCAGCATCAGGAAGCTTTAAAACACATGGGCAGTGGTCCGAGAGCCGATAAGGCTGGAAAAGAGCGACTGCACTCGGAAATTGAGTCACAAACTGGGTATTCCCTAGCACTCTATCAATCTTTTTCAGCAAACCAATCCCTTTCTTGGGTTTTTGGTTCCATGTAAAATGGAGAACTGACCGATTGATATCAAACATCTCTATATCATCCACACCCTCTTGAAACTCTTTCATACTAATAGACACTGACGAGGCCCCCATCGATTAATCTTCTAAGTTTAAAGCAGAGTTGAAATCCCCCATTAAGAACCATGGATTATTACCAACAAAGACTTTATGCATCGACAAGTGGTGCTATAAATCTCTACGGGTCACATAATAATTGGCCGCGTAAACAACCGAGCAGAAAACCATTTTCTTATCCAACTTGAATATGAGTTGTAAATGTATAACCTGATCAGTCTGAGACAGAACCATAACATCAAAAATAGCTGGATTCCATGTGAGATTAAATATATTATTAATGTAATATTTAATCTTGTAGCCTTTATAATCATTTATATTATATAGATCAAAATATATTAATAACCTATTAATAATTAGTTGGTAATTGTTGATGGACCATATTACCCTTATTAACTAATTAGGTTTCCTCTTGGGTGTATAAATAAGGAGCTTATTAGAGAGTTAAAGGGTTACACAAGTTAGACAATTATACAATACACACAACCCTCATAACATCAATCGGCTCTCTCTCCATAACCCATCTTCCCTTGTTTCGGTTTCATTACCATCATAACTTTACACCCTAAGGAGGAACCAGATCATCTTGACAAGTATGTCAAACTCAATGGCTGCATCTCTGACTGGATTCTCTACTGGCCTGTCTGCTGTAACAGGTATGTTATACATGTTTTCCATTATGTTTAAACAGAACTGATCAACATGTGGTATCAGAGCATATGTTGATAAATCGGTTCTGTTTTCGTATCCATTATTCTGGGATCAAAATCTGGAAAACAAAATTTTGAAAGTCTAATAATATCACAGCTGTTTTCGGTTTTAAATGTGCCGAAATCAGTGTTTTAATGAAACGGGTGCTTAATCATGTCACCCGAAACCATAAAGGGTAAATTAATATCCGAAATCTGTTATTTGAAGTCTTAAAATTCAGGTTTCGGATCCCAGAATTATGTTTTATTTTTTAGGGTTCATTGTTTGTTCTAAGTAAAACTCGAAAATTCCTTAAGTTTTGGAATATAATTTGGATTAGTGGGTGTTTTACTGTTTTTGATCTTAATTTTATCTATTAAATTTTCGAAAAACTGTTAAAAGATAATCAGTTATTATTTTCGAAATATTTGATAAGTTTAGATCAGCAATATAACAGGAAACATTATCCCACAATCCCTAAAAGTTTGAGTTTTCAGTTATTATCACAAAACAGCTGTTAACAGTGGATTCGAGACCATCAGACTACGACTCGAGACCATCAGATCTCGACTCGAGACCACAAGGTCTCGACTCGAAATCATAAAGGTCCTCAAATCTTTACAACTCGAGACCATCAGATTACGACTCGAGACCATCAGGTCTCGACTCGAGACTACAAGGTCTCGACTCGAAATCATAAGGGCTCAAAACTTCACAACTCGAGACAACAGTCTCGACTCGAGACCGTGGTTGCGACTCGAGACCTCATAACTGACTCGAGATCTCATAAAATACAGTAGTCGAGACCATGGTTCCGACTCGAGACAAAGGTTGCGACTCGAGACCTCATAACTGACTCGAGATCTCATAACTCAGTCGAGACCTAACTCAAGACCTGACTCGAGACCTCACTCGAAACCTCATTACCTTAGGCTGTTTGATGTGAACTAAATTTCAGCGCTAACAGGTGGTTTGCTATTAAATACTTGGTTTTGTTAACACTTAATTAACTAATCAGAATCATATAAGTTTTACAAAACCAAAATAGCTTAACTTGAATGAGCTTCTGATGTATCATTTCTGGCCAAAGCTGATTTAATACATCTATTTATTGTTCAAGTATTATAAAAGCTATGTTGAGTATGCATTACAAACATGAAATGTCTTAATTCTGGCCAAAGCTGATTTAATTCATTTATGTTTAGCATGCTTAACAAGTGCATACCTAAAGTGATTGTCTCATTTCTGTCCAAAGCTGATTTTTCACGATTACTTTGCACACATACTTAAAATGATTACACTTCTGGCCAAAGCTGATTTGTCTTCGTTTAAGTAGAATTTTTTTAACTAAGTCTATTATTTTGATGTTAGTAATAGACAATATTACAGCTTCATAATTAAAATGGTCATTATTTATGCCTGCCTTAGTATAACATGCCCTTAGATCACGTTAAGATTTTCTTCTTAGTATCATAATTCGCTCATCCTATTTTCACTATCAACACCAAATCAGGGGATTCCACCTTTGACTGGTGATAACTTTGCTGCATGGAAGGATGCCCTCATGCTTACACTTGGATTGCTGGACTTTGATTATGCTCTAAGAGAGAATAAGCCAGCGGACCTTACCACTCAAAGTACTGCTGCTGAGCAGATAGTTCATGAAAAATGGACTAGGTGTAACCGCATGTCTCTCATGTTCATGAAGCAGTCCATACATAACTCAATCAGAGGAGCCATTCCTGATTCTGAAGATGCTAAAACCTATTTGGCTTCTGTGGAGGATCAATTCAAGGGAACATCAAAAGCACACGCTAGTACTCTTACCCTCAAGCTGGTGACAACTAAGTATGATGGGAGGAGCGGCATTCGCGAACACATCATGATGATGCATGACATGGACAATAAGCTGAAGGGCCTAGAGATGGAAATCAGTGTTGGTTTTCTTGTTCACTTCATCATCACTTCGCTTCCTTCGTCCTATGAAGCATTCAAGATCAATTACAACACTCAGAAGGACAAATGGACGATGAGTGAGTTGATCGCTATGTGAGTGCAGGAGGAAGAGCGTATGAAGATGGATCGCACTACTGATGTTGCTAACTTCACCACCTCCAACTCTAAGAAGAGGAAGAACAATCATCACAGAAAGGATGCTTCCAAGGTCCAAAAGCCAAATCCTAATACAAGTGCACCTTCCAGGTCTAAGAGCTCCTTAGGCAAACCCTATTGCAAGTTCTGTAAGAAGACATGACATAAGCACATTGAGGTGGTGTACGTGTCCAAAACCATCAGAAGCCCAATAGCCATTGCAATCATGCTTAAACCATCCTCCGTATTAGCAGCAATCGGAACATCATGAATTTTGACCCAAACTTGCACATTTTTAACTTCCTTTTTTTCCAGTTTTATTGTTGGGGACCATACATTAAGAAACAACGGTTGCAAACGAATGATCCATGGTCCTTCTTTCATAACATTCATCATTCCAGTTTCATCAGCAAATTTTAAAAAGAAAAAACCATTTGCATTCATCATAGACTTTTGTAGGCCAAATCTCTTCCAATTATTCCTCACAAAGTATTCTACTACCGGGTAAGCAACATGATCACCTAGAAAGTATCCGTATAACGTATTGGCTAATTTGTCTTGAACAATTCTAACAGATTCTCTCGGCAAAACCACATCACAGCCTTCATGGCCTACCGGACTTGCAAGGGTTCTAAAATTAACCTTCTTGGACTTAGATGCCCCCACAGAATTAGCATAAGATAAAGGCTTTGAAGAATTACCTGATTCCATTCGGTCGCCTTGTAATCCTTCAACACTCTACTGGTTGATCTCTAGACCCTTATCCACAGAAGCTGGAACAGTCACCTTCAAGAGCTCATCGATGCTATTAATCTTTTTAGGATCAGGTTGAGTCGACTGAAGAATACCCCGTCGCGGCATAAACGTTTTCCCTTCAATATCCACCACTCTACTCGCAATACCCTGGAAAGAGCTTGCAGGTTTGAATCGACCATCATGCACATTCCCCTCCGAATTCTTACGTTCATCCATACCAGAAAACATCAACTCTCTTATTAGACAACTCAAAACCAAACCATGCACGGAGAACACCAGAAAGACAACCTAACAGAAAACGAGAAAACCCTAAACTAGCAAACCCTAGCCCATGCCTCAATCAAAATCATATAGAGTTCTTGTTAAGTCAAAGTTTCTGCCTATCCAGAATGACCGACAAAATAATAGATCTATATAACCAAATCAAGAACACAGATTCGGCGGCGATTGAGAAGAAAACAAAAAGAAACCCTAGATTCAATTCAATCCCTTTGCTAACGAGTTCGAATTAGATGTATTGATGAATCAACACCCTAATAATCAGACTGTTATACAAAGATCATGAAGAAAAATCAAAGGTTGCATGAGGAACAAAAATCGCCATGCTAGAGAGAGAATTAGGGTTTTAATTGAAAGTTATTTATTTATTGTTATAAATATATTATATATTATATATTATATACTAGGTTATCACCCGGGATTGCTTCCCGGGGTCGAGAAACTTATTTATATTAATTATTAATGATCGATATATTAACAAAATAATACAAACATATTGACATATTATATAAATCACTTTCAAAATGTTGCTTGGTTTTAAAAGGCATGAGGCGCTACCGTGCGTTTTGATTCCAAAAGCCAATGCGTATTAACTATAAAAAACATCAACACCATGAGTATTATATTACAAGATGCAAGATATCCTCAATTTATTGGTTAGTCCAATCCATTTGCCAAAACCTACAAAAATTACTCACTTCAGTGTTAACAATTCAACAATAGAAGGAAAACGACACACCAAACTCTTCAGAAAAACACAAAACCAACAACTGAAGAAAAATGATACACTAAATGCTTTAGGAGAACACAAAGTTTTCATTCACGCATATATACAAACAGCTAGCGTGCACGTTATAATCCAATCCATCAAAGGCCAAAATAGGATAAATAAAGTCTCCATAACAGTAGGCATACATAAACAAAAAAATTACATTCAAGCATATATACAAACCCTTAGATGGCTGTTATTAATACCATTTGACATAGTTACTTTAGCATTTTTCAATCCAAACAAACGTCTTTGATATGAGAAAGTAGCTTAGTTATGTTGTCTTCAGCAATGCCAAATCCTCAACATCGAGCAATATCGAGCGAGCTTTTTCCGAGCTAAATCCGAGCGAGTTTCGAGCGAGCTCCGAGCCGCGAGCTTTTTGGACAGCCCTAGAAATGTGTGATCCAAAACCAAACTAAAACAAAAAAAATTAAAACTGGATCAACAGACACAAACTAAAACTTTTAACTAACGATTGAAACATATTTTTTTTTGCATGATTAGCACCATGTTATTATAACAAAAGAAAAATACTGTTAGGTGTTAATGTCACTTTCCTAAGTTTTGTACCTTTATGGTATTCGTCAACAAACTCATTTGATAAAAAAAATCATTAATAAAGATGTTAAATGCTTGAAACGGGTGTCTACCCTTTCATTGATGTGACCTCTGTAGGTCATGCAGCAAGCATCAGTCGAGGCCCCCTCTATGCTGGTTTTTTAAGGTCCCAAAGCTTTAGTCGTAAATACCCTTTGCAGCCTCATATATACCCCTATGCACAATCACATCCAGTCCCTGAACAATACAACAATTTAATAAACATACATAAAATTAAAAAACATATAGCTTACATAACGGATATTCAAGAAAGTTGTACCTCGAACTGAATAGGTTCAAAAAGAAGATTAGCTTGCCATGATGCAAGTGATTCCGAGCCAAAACGTTGTTTCTAACTCTGTTTTAACCCAAAACACTGTCTCTAACACTATTTTATTTTCTAACATCCGTTTTAACCCAAAACACTGTTTCTAACATCCGTTTTAACCCAAAACATTGTTTCGAACATCTGTTTTAACCCAACAATGGTTCAAAAGTGGTTAAAACAACCCAACAGTGGTTTCAAACACTGTTTTAATTTCTAACATCTGTTTTAACCCAAATGCCACCCAATAGTGGTTTCAGACATCTGTTTTCATCCATCTGTTGACCCAACAGTGATTTCAAAAAACTATTTTAACCTAACAGTGGTTTCAAACACTGTTTTATTTTCTAACATCTGTTTTAACCCAAATGCCACCCAACAGTGGTTTCAAACATCTGTTTTCATCCATCTGTTGACCCAACAGTGGTTTTAAAAAAAACTGTTTTAACCTAACAGTGGTTTCAAACACTGTTATATTTTCTAACAGTTTTACAACAGATGTTGGTTTGTGCATTCTAGACTGGGATGTGGTCACATTTAATGCTAAATTGATGGTTTGTTATCAAAAATAAAAATCATGCCATTGTGTTAGCATATAGATCGTGTAATAAAAAACTCGACTCTTCGGTAGTTGGTCGCCTCAAAAAGTACCGTAAACTATTCGTGACAACCTGCCAAAAAAAATTCATGTATCAATATATATATTTACTAATGTTAGCAATGTATAATATAGTTTTCTATGGTGTCGGTTTTACCTGTTGAAGCGGTTTGATAAGCGCTTTACCCTTGTAGTTGACGTGAAATTTGGCCTTCGCCAACAAACCCTGCATCGAGAAACAATTAAAACAGTTGTAAGTAGGAGTGAATAAAGCCGGTCCACACAGAGAAAACTGACAACTTTTCTATTCGGTTCTTGAATCTAAAGTTCTTGATTCTGTTCAGTGCATTTCAAAATTGAACCAGAATCGGCAACAAACACATTCTCTTATTTGATATCACCTACAAAAGTAATTAAACTACACCATCATGAACATATAAAACCATTGATAAAAGCTAAAATTTCAACCCAAATCAATTTTCACATGAAAAATGACCGTTTGGACATGTACTATGCATAATTTATTAAAACCGATATGAAAAATGACCTGTATCAACCCAAAACCATTTTCATGGGTATCTTATTGAAACGGGTCAACCAGGTAAACTTGATTTTTTTTTCAAGAAGAAAAAACTTGTCATATTCACCAGTGCCTTTTGGCCTGTCACTAAACCCCATATAAACTGTAAACATATATATCAATATTAAATCCTTAGAGTCCCTCTTTTCCTCGTGGCAATCCAATCATATATCTATAATTTGCATAGAGATTCTATCACATAATAAGAGCAATTAAAGAAGCGAACAGACTTTTGGAATCATCATGTTTGCTAAATTAAAATTAAATTGATAGAAACTGAAGTTAAATTATCAGTTATGCTACTGATATTTATAAATGATCCTAACTATTTGGGAATCGAAAATAAAAAAAATTGAGTGGATGAAGTAATCAACTTACTCAGTTCCTTTGTTTCGAAGGATGCGAAATTGTTCAGTAGAAAGAACTGCACTCCATTCCTCCTTTGATTTCACAACGAAACTCATAATTCACAACTAAGATCCAACCGATGCAACCTTAGTTTAAGATTTGATGGTTTATCGGAGGTCGAAACGATGAATTAGAATATAAATTGTTTACAAAGAAGATGAACTTGGATGCAGAGACGGCTATTGGGCATTTTCGGGAACCAAAAAGGTTCTTTATCACTAAGGGGGTGTTTGGCCTAGCTTTTAAAAACAAAACAAAAATGGTTGATAGGTTGACGGTTGGCCCAACCCCAGCCAAACCGTTTCACCAGCAAATTAAAACCACCAATTTGACCCGAAACCATTTTGACCCGTTACCCAACCCACCCACTGTCACACCCCGAACGCGTAAAACAACGAAACCGCGGTGGAAACATCGGGGAGTGGAGCGACATAATTATTGTTTCACAACCATGGATTCAAAAGTTTCGTTTTATTAAAATATTAACATTAAACATTGTCTTTGGAACAAAACAAACAAGTTAAACATAGTCTAGCATCGTTATTATGTCACTAAGGCCTCGTCTAGTCCTAAGTGAGCATGCATCCTAGTCTCAATCAACATCATTCGACACCACCTGAAACATATGTAAAAATAAAGTCAACAATGAAATGTCGGCGAGCACATAGGTTTTGTGTGAGTGTCAGATTCATGGCTCGTTTACATGTTGAAATAACTCGTACAACTTCGTTAATCGATATTAGAAAATGTCACACCCCCCAAAATCAACCATGCGGAGTACCACCGCTTGGAGGCGTGACGTGACCAGGATCGAGCCACCAATCATATTGAACGACGTAAATGAGTAAGTGAAACCAACTACAATACAATTGGTGACCATAAGAGAGTAACCGATTCTAAGTCAACAGCGGAAGCATAAAACGTAAGTTCAAAAACATAAGTTCACAGTTCATAAGTTTTAAGACCCAAAACATAAGTTCCATAAGTTTATAAAGTTTTAATTAATAAGCATGGGACATAACAGTCCGCATCCCACAACAACCTCCTCCTCGTGCAAGCTCCATAAGCATCTAGCGACCTGTAAGGCATGTAACAACGAGTCAACAACAAAGTTGAGTGAGTTCACGTTTGGTTGTTTAGTTTTAAGTTGTTTCTGAAAAACGTGGTTTGACTTTCGTTGGCTTATTTGCCGTGGGGGTTACCCCATAGTTGAAAGTATGTTTAACCAGTTCCTTTTATTACCCAAACCATATCCATAATCAGTAGGGGCTTCCCCATGTGAACTACTAGACCGTTAAGATATCGACAACTGACGAACAATAGTTGTGCCCTACATCAGTGTCTATCATCACTGACAGTTTGCCATAGTCCATTAGTACATGCCCATCCGAACGGCACGGTGTGAGGTTTGTTAAACCTAATAGCGCTATTAACTAATGACCCACTCGCCATCGGCCTCAACGATTAAGTCGATATATAATGAGGGACTTAATGATAGAGTTTTGTCTAGTAAGTTTTAAGGGTGTTGTCCTACCCAAGGAGGACGAACGTACGTATTCTACCCAAGGAGAATACGCAGAATTTATTATTGGCATCCTATCTATGGAGGATGGCCGTACATATCCTACCCAAGGAGGATATGTAGATCCCGTTTTAATTTCTTTAACCCATTCCCAACCACCGGGAATCCCATGCCTTAGAAAGTGTGTGAACTTTCCTCGGTTGCTCGGTTTGACTCTCAATTATAGCTAACAGTCAAGGTCGGTCAATCACGTCCTAATATGATTACCAGTTAGTCATTTAGTGGTTTCAAATAGAGCACAAATTTCCTACACGTATCTACTACATAACATGCATTCATTTTAATAGTTCATGCTCATATAAACATTCCACCTATAGCTACTCAAGAACGAGCATACGATATTGCACATATTACTTTTATTGACATATAACATGTTAGATCATCCTCAGATAACATACTCGACATTTAGACACGCAAATTACTACTTATGTCGTTTCAGCTTTAATATTCAAAACCGGGCTGTTTTCGGGTATTTTAATAAAATAGTTAACTTATTCCAAAAATTCCCAAATTTTTACAGAATGTCTTAAACGATCCAAATATTATTGTGTAAAAATATCGGGGTCCAGTTCATTACCAATATTTTATGAAAAATCATTTTCCGGACTGAAATCAGATTTATCTTTTTCTGACTGCAGTCCACGGAATAATTTATTTAAAATTCATCGAGAGTACGATTTACGAAATTCCAGTGAGACAATTACAAATACATCGGTGGTCATCTACAATACAAATTTCATGATCTAACTCTACACAGAATTCAAGTTATGATGGAAAACAGAACGCATATTTTCAGCAGTAAAAATGCAGCTCTAGCTACTGTTACAAAACGACACTTTAAAAATAGTAAACGAAGTCCAAAAATTATGATTCCAGTGCCATTAGAACCGTATTTCATAATACATAAATCTAGACTTCAGGAAATACATTTTTCGTTTTATTAAGGTCCTGTTACAGCCAACTGAAGTTGGTTGTAATCACCAATCAGACTCCTGTTTTCAGCTTTTCGCTTTCTAACTCGTGTTCGATTGATTCCGTTAACATGTTTAGTGATCACAACAACATCAAACATCAATATTAACAAGCAAATAATCAGATAATCAACAAGAATCAAAACAACTTCATATTAACATTATTTCTTCATGTTTAAAGCTTATGTTTAAGTTTTAACTCTATGTTCTTTAGTGTTCTTGATGTTCTTCACATTTACCATTATGATTCATACTTTAACCACCTTCATAGGATGTAAAATGAGTAGATCTAAGAGACTTACCACTAGCTCAAAGCTAGGAGAGTTCAAGTGAAGAAATGTAGTGGTTAAAAGAAGATGAGAGAGGTCCTTCAACTTCCGAGAACACCGAGCTTCGTTGTATACCTTCTAACACCCTTGTATATGTGTGGAATGGAAGAGACTTGATTGAATGATGGTGGTGTATGGGTGGTTGATTTCAGCCGAAGCCAAGGGAGGAAGGAAGAGAGAAGGAAAGTTGTTGGTGAAGATGAGTATGAAAGTTTATGACCCTAGTGCCTTCTTATAACCCATTCTTACCATTTAACCATTGTATATTATGTTCCTTACTTACCAACATAATCAAATAAAATACTAAACAAATCCATGGGTGGGGACACCCATGGTAACCGTTTTCAAGAGGGGGGGGGGTATGGGGTTGGTTTCCAATGGATGTTTACTAATCTAGTTAGGATTTAAAGGTTAGGTTAGTGTGTTATGATGTGTAATATAAGGTGTGTTAGGGTGTTCGGGGACCCTAACTAGCTCAGAAAAATAAGAACAATGTGTTTGACAATATTTTTGTGTTCCGGGTAAAGTCCGGTTGTTCGGTTCGGTGTTGTTCCGTTAAAGTGCTTAATTAATCCGTAAGGTGTCATATATATATATTTCTGTAACATTTTTAATTCCTAACACTTAGGAAAGCATACCGGACTATTTAGTAACTTTTCTGTACACTACTAGTATGTTAACAAGCACATGTAAGTATAACACAGTAATCAGTTAGCAGTTAAGTGATTCCACACAGTCATCAAGCACTTTAATTATCATTAATAAATTGTACGGTTACATGAAGTTTTGAGGGTTGTCACATTCTCCCCCTGTTAAGAAAATTTCGTCCCGAAATTTAGCACGTGGTTACTGAGGAAGCTAGTTATGTTGCGTTGGTTTCCTGGTTTTCCTGGGGTGTCACATCATCCCCCCGTTGATTTGGAATTTCGTCCCGAAATTCTGCAGTAGCTTCAGCCTCAGTAGTGGTTGCAGTTTTCTTAAACAGCTGGGGATACTTGAGTTTCATTTGGTCTTCTCGTTCCCAGGTATACTCTGGGCCACGACGGGAATCCCAACGGATTCGAACGAGAGGTATCCTGGTGTGCTTGAGAATTTTAACATCTCGGTCCGTAATCTGTACTGGTTCCTCGACGAATCGCAGCTGGTTGTCGATAGTGAGCTCCTTGAGAGGAACTATGAGGGTCTCATCTGACAGACACTTCTTCAGATTCGACACATGGAATACGTCGTGAACTCCGCTGAGTTCTTCAGGTAGATTCAACCTGTAAGCGACTTTACCAATCTTCTCAATGATTTCGAACGGTCCGACATAACGTGGATTGAGCTTGCCTCGTTTTCCAAAACGGACTACACCTTTCCAAGGTGAGACTTTGAGTAGCACTCGATCCGCAACCTGGAACTCGAGTGGTTTTCGTCGCTTATCTGCATAGCTTTTCTGACGGTCACGAGCTGCCACCATTCGTTGTCGTATCTGAGCAATTCTCTCGGTTGTATCTACTACAAGTTCTGGGCCTGTGATTTGACTGTCGCCAACCTCTGCCCAACAAAGAGGTGATCGGCACTTCCGTCCGTACAATGCCTCGAACGGAGCGGCCTGGATACTGGTGTGGTAGCTGTTGTTATACGAAAACTCCACTAGCGGGAGGTGCTTTTCCCAGCCATTACCAAAATCGATTACACATGCCCTAAGCATGTCTTCCAGGGTCTGGATGGTGCGTTCAGATTGCCCATCCGTTTGTGGGTGATAAGCGGTGCTCATATCTAAGCGTGAGCCAAAAGACTTGTGCATGGCTTGCCACAGTTCCGAAGTAAAACGCGCGTCACGATCAGAAATGATGGAGGTTGGCACTCCGTGCCTTGATACCACTTCCTTTAGGTAAATGTCTGCTAGAGTAGAAAACTTATCCGTTTCTTTGATAGCCAGAAAATGTGCAGACTTGGTCAGTCGATCCACGATCACCCAAATGGTATCGTTTCCGCGTTGAGATCTAGGCAGACCAGTAACGAAATCCATGGAAATCTGCTCCCATTTCCATTTCGGGATCTCTGGTTGTTGAAGTAGGCCTGATGGTTTCTGATATTCGGTCTTGACTCTCGCACAAGTCAAACATTTGCTAACGTAGGTTGCTATGTGAGCTTTCATGCCAGGCCACCAATACGTAGTCTTGAGATCGTGGTACATCTTATCCGAACCAGGATGTACCGAATAACGAGACTTGTGCGCTTCATCCATCACAAGTTCGCGTAGGTCTCCATACAGTGGAACCCAGATGCGCCCGTTAACATAGTAAGCGCCGTTTTCCTTTTGTTCTAGCCGCTGCCTCGATCCTCGTAAGGACTCATCCCTGATGTTCTCTGCTTTCAACGCTTCAACCTGAGCATCTCGTATCTGGGCAGGAAGACTAGATTGGATGGTAAGTTGTAACGCACGTACACGCTTAGGTATAGTATCCTTTCGACTGAGGGCGTCGGCCACAACATTGGCTTTGCCCGGATGATAATTGATAGCGCATTCATAATCGTTCAAGAGCTCGACCCATCGACATTGTCGCATGTTTAACCCCTTTTGCTTGAAGATATGCTCGAGACTCCTGTGATCGGTGTAAATGGTGCACTTGGTACCGTACAGGCAATGTCTTTTTTTTTTGCGAAAAAAACTGCTCCCAATTCCAAGTCGTGCGTAGTGTAGTTCCTTTTGTGAACTTTAAGTTGGCGCGATGCGTAGGCAATGACCTTGTCGCGTTGCATCAACACGCAACCAAGTCCTTGGATGGAAGCGTCGCAATAAACCACAAAATCATCTGTGCCCTCAGGTAATGAGAGGATAGGCGCGCTACAAAGTCTATCTTTCAAGTGCTGAAAAGCAGATTCCTGTGCATCACCCCAATGGTAGGTGACACCCTTCTGAGTCAGTGAAGTGAGAGGTTGCGCAATCTTTGAGAAATCCTTAATAAACCTTCTGTAATATCCTGCCAAACCCAAGAATTGGCGGATTTCTGTTGGTGTGCGGGGTGCAGGCCAGTTCTTGATCGAATCAACCTTGGATGGATCAACATGAATCCCATCCTTGTTTACCACATGGCCTAGAAAGTGGACTTCGCGAAGCCAGAAGTCACATTTCGAAAATTTAGCATACAGTTGCTCTGCTCGAAGAAGTTCCAGCATGAGCCGTAGATGCTGCTCGTGTTCCTCCTGACTGTTCGAATAGATCAGGATATCGTCGACGAAAACTAGGACGAACTTATCCAGGTAAGGTTTGCATACTCGGTTCATGAGATCCATGAAGACCTCTGGTGCATTCGTCAACCCGAAAGGCATGACTAGAAACTCGTAATGGCCGTAGCGAGTTCTAAATGCTGTTTTGGAGATGTCCTCATCTCGGACTCTCAGTTGATGGTAACCTGATCTCAAATCAATCTTAGAGTAATAACTCGACCCTTGCAACTGGTCGAACAAGTCATCAATGCGTGGAAGAGGATTACGATTCTTCACGGTCACCTTGTTAAGTTCACGATAGTCAATACACATTCTGAAAGTATCGTCTTTCTTCTTCACAAACAAGACTGGAGCTCCCCCTTATTCCTAAAGTGGATACCCCTGACTCTGTTCTTGATTATCGGCCTATTTCATGCTGTAATGTTCTTTACAAATGCATTAGTAAGATTGTTACGGATAGGGTAAAAGGGAGCTTGGAGTCTTTGGTTAGTATTAACCAATCCGCTTTTGTCCCAGGCAGACGGATTTCTGATAACATTCTGTTAACTCAGGAGTTGATGCACAACTATCACTTGAATAAAGGCCCTCCTAGATGTGCGTTTAAAATCGACATTCAAAAGGCGTATGATACAGTTAGTTGGTCATTCCTGGAGAAGATTCTTTACAAGTTTGGTTTTCATAAGAAGATGGTGAAATGGATTATGGCGTGTGTTACTACGGCTACGTATTCATTGAGCATAAACGGTAATCTTCATGGTTTTTTTAAAGGTAAAAGGGGTCTTCGACAAGGGGATCCAATGTCTCCGTACTTGTTCACTCTCGTTATGGAGGTTCTTACATTATTGCTCCAAAAGAATGCTCGTTCAAGCCCTTCTTTTAAGTTCCACGCTCATTGTATGAAACAACGAATAATAAATGTCTCCTTTGCTGATGACCTCTTTATTTTCGTTCATGGAAGTGTTCATTCGGTTAGGAAGATTAAAGCCGCTTTGGAGTTATTCACGAGTATGTCGGGTCTTGTTCCGAGCCAGGCCAAAAGCACGGTGTTCTTTTGTAATGTTCCTCAACAGGTCAAATCTGATATCCTTAACGAAATGCCATTTCAGGAAGGATCCTTGCCTGTTCGATACCTAGGAGTGCCGCTAATCTCTTCAAAGTTAGGAGCTGGGGAATGTAAGCTCTTAGTGGACCGTTTGGATAAGAAAGTTAATAATTGGATGACAAAATCGCTATCTTTTGCGGGTAGACTTCAGCTTATCAATTCAGTCCTCTCTTCTATGCACATTTATTGGGCCTCGGTTTTTGTTATCCCGGCTCGGGTTGTCAATGAGCTGGAAAAACGAATTCGTAGGTTCCTTTGGAATGCCGGGAGTGCTGGGAAAATTAAAGCAAAAGTGGCATGGACCGATATATGTCTTCCTAAAGCGGAGGGTGGCTTAGGAATTCGGAGAATTGGTGATGTAAATAGAGCTCTTATCACGAAGCATATTTGGAGTATCCTTGTTAAACGGAAATCTCTATGGGTGCAATGGATTTATGCTCACAAATTAAAGAATCAAAATTTTTGGGATGTCCAGTGTAGGGGTTCCGTTAGTTGGGGTTGGAGGAAGCTTTTATCGATACGCAATATGGTTCGGCCATTTTTTTGGAAGGTCATTCGGAGTGGGTTACAAACAAATGCCTGGAGCGATAACTGGTGTCACTTGAGTCCTCTTAGGGCATTTATTACTCCGCGTCACATTGCTAATGCTGGCTTCAATCTTCAGTCTTCTGTGGCGGATATTTTAGATGCTAACGGACAATGGAGATGGCCCCAAGCTTGGTATGATACTTACCCAATTTTAATTGGCTTGACAGTTGATCAAAATAGTTCACAATTAAATGACCGTACGGTGTGGAAAGATTTGGAGGGGAATGAACGGCAATTTAGTTCGTTGGAAGTTTGGCATACCATCCTTTTGCGTAACAATCCAGTCAGCTGGGCAAATATGGTCTGGTTCAGTCAATGTATCCCGAGGCATTCTTTTCAGCTATGGTTAGTGATTAAGAACAAGTTGAAGACTCAAGACCGGTTGAAAGTATGGGAAGCGGGTAGTGAAACAAACCTAAGATTAATGTGTTGTCCTTTATGTCAGCATGATCGTGACTCTAGAGACCATCTTTTTTTCGAGTGCAAATTTGCTTTGCAGGTTTGGACGAGTGTTAAATCTATGGTGGATATGAATTATGTTAATGAGTCGTGGAGTTCTGTTTTGGCGTGGATAGACCAACACGCGAACTCAACGAGATTGGAGCAAATTGTTTGCAAGTTGGTGGTAGCGGCTTCGGTTTATTTTATTTGGCAAGAAAGAAATAACAGATTATTCTCCCGGCTTCATTGTTCAGCTAATCAAGTGTCAGAGAAAATTAAAACTTCCGTGCGTCTTCGGTTGATGGGCTTTAAGTTCCAAGGTTATGCGGATCACAACCGAGTTCTGAAGAAGTGGCAGATCCCGTTAAGGGCGATGGATGAAGACCCGGGCTGAGGATTCCGTTAGGCGGGTCTAGTTAGTCTCTATCTGGTGTGGTAGTTTTGTTTGGCTGTGTTTGTTTAGTTGTTTGGCATAGAGCTTTTTGTTTGTTTCCTAGTCTTGGTATGCCAAGTCTAGTAGGTGTGGTCACTTTGTCACACCCTTGTTCTTAATTTCGTTGATTTATAATATTTACCGGGGTAACCCTTTACCCAAAAAAAAAAAAAAAAAGACTGGAGCTCCCCAGGGCGAAGAGCTAGGACGTATGAAACCCTTCTCCAAGAGTTCTTGTAATTGCGTGGATAGTTCTTCGAGTTCTGATGGAGCTAGACGATAAGGTGCTCGAGCTATGGGCGCTGCTCCAGGAGCTAGCTCGATTTGAAATTCGACTTGTCGATGAGGCGGAAGACCAGGCAATTCCTCAGGAAATACCTCGGGAAAATCGCGCACAATAGGAATGTCTTCGATCCTCTTCTCTTCCGTTGATGTGTCAGTAACGAGTGCTAGAATGGCAGTGTGGCCCTTTCGCAAACACTTCTGGGCCTTAAGGAAAGAGATAATGCCTACGACAGCACCACTCTTGTCGCCATGAATCACGAGGGGTTCTTTACCAGAACGAGGGATGCGGACAATCTTCTCGTTGCAAATAATCTCTGCTTGATGTTGGGATAGCCAATCCATCCCAATAACGACGTCGAAACTACCAAGTGTGATAGGAATAAGATCGATAGAGAAAGTCTGACCAGCTAAGACGAGGTTACAACCTTTAACTATGTGTGTGGCTTCAAGACTTTTACCGTTTGCTAGTTCTACCGTGTGTTTGGTGTTCAAAAGTGTTGGAGTGCGCTTAAGCATTTGGCTAGCTTTTAAGGACACATAACTAGTATCGGCACCCGAATCAAATAAAACAGTAACAAAGAAGTCGTCCAGAAGAAACTTACCCATCACAACGTTGGGATCGTTCCTTGCATCACCCTGACCCAGCACGAAAACACGTCCCCTGGCACCATTGCCATTATTGTTACCCCCGTTGTTGCCTCCATTGTTGTTCCCGTTTCCTTGGTTATTGTTGTTCTGATTCTGGTTCAGCTGAGGACAGCTCCTCTTAAAGTGGCCTTCAGCGCCACACTGAAAACATCCTTTATTGCCCTGCTGTTGCTACTGCTGGTGGTTCTGTGGAGCTTGTTGTTGTTGTTGGCGATTCTGATTCGCAGGACGCGGGCTCCTGCAATCTTTAGCTTCATGACCCAGCTTGTGACATCTCTGACAACGACCTTTGTTGCACTGCCCGCTGTGATGCTTGTTGCACCGGTTGCACTTGGGGTGGTTCCCTCGGTATCCCCCCTGTCCTTAGTTACCAGAAGGTTGCTGACCAGGACTCTGGTGGTCATCAGTCTTTCGCTGCTGAGACTGAACTGAAGTTGAACCCTTACTGGAATTCCCATCCCATTTTCGCTTGTTATCATTGGGAGCGTCAGTAGTAGTTGCACTAACACGCTTGGGCAGTTTGTTTTGTTCAACTGCTTGATCGGTGAGACGATGGGCTAACTTAATGATTTGCTGAATGGTACCCAGGTTAGCTGAAGTCACGTGACTCTGAATCTCTGGTACAAGACCCTTGAGGTACAGCTCAATACGTTTGATGGGAGGGTCTACCATAGTAGGGCACAAGATGGCCAGCTCGTTTGACCTTTTCGTATATGCCTCAATCTCAGACCCCGTCATCTTCAGATTGAAAAATTCCACCTCTAGCTTGTGGATGTCATCGCAACTACAGTACTCTTCTTTGATCAGTTCCTTGAAACCGTTCCATGGGGTGGCGTTAGCAACCGCCAGCCCTAACAGTTGAACCTGTGCTTTCCACCAGGTTAACGCAGCACCTTCAAGCGTTCCAGTAGCATATTTCACCCTACGATCTTCAGGGCATTCGCACATCTTGAAAACAGACTCAAGCTTCTCGAACCAGTGAAGAAGGCCTACAGCTCCTTCTGTGCCACTGAAAGTAGTAGGTCGGCAGTCCATGAATGTTTTGAACGTACATACGGGAGGCTGAGCATGTTGACCTGTTGCGCGAGAATAAAAGACAAGGTTAAGCACGAGGGTTGGTTTGCGAAGGTAGGATCTAAACGTCCTAAGGTGGGTTGATATGGCAGGTTATACCTCCTGCTGGATTTGCTGCGAGTGCCTCAGCAACTCGTTCGTTGATCAAAGCCGTCAACTGGGCTTGAGTTAGGTTGATACGTCCTCCGCGTCCGTTCATGATCTTCACAACGAAGCAACGCAAGTGAGAAAAGTGTCGCGAAAGTGCGTAAGTGTGGGACGACAGTAGGGAGTAAGCACACAAGGTTCAAATAGTAATTATCACGTTAACTAGTGCACAGTGTGAACTATCTAACCGACAATATAAACATAAATCATACTTCCTATTGCATCGAGTCTTGCACGTGGAGCGAAGCGTCGTTGTGGACCGTTGAGCACTGTACAGGTTATAGTCTGGTTTTATCAAAAAGCCTTTCCCTTTTTAAAACCAAGTTCACTATAACCAATGGCTCTGATACCAATCTGTCACACCCCCAAAATCCACCATGCGGAGTACCACCGCTTGGAGGCGTGACGTGACCAGGATCGAGCCACCAATCATATTGAACGATGTAAATGAGTAAGTGAAACCAACTACAATACAATTGGTGACCATAAGAGAGTTACCGATTCTAAGTTAACAGCGGAAGCATAAAACGTAAGTTCAAAAACATAAGTTCACAGTTCATAAGTTTTAAGACCCAAAACATAAGTTCCATAAGTTTATAAAGTTTTAATTAATAAGAATGGGAAATAACAGTCCGCATCCCACAACAACCTCCTCCTCGTGCAAGCTCCATAAGCATCTAGCGACCTGTAAGGCATGTAACAACGAGTCAACAACAAAGTTGAGTGAGTTCACGTTTGGTTGTTTAGTTTTAAGTTGTTTCTGAAAAACGTGGTTTGACTTTCATTGGCTTATTTGCCGTGGGGGTTACTCCATAGTTGAAAGTATGTTTAACCAGTTCCTTTTATTACCCAAACCATATCCATAATCAGTGGGGGCTTCCCCATGTGAACTACTAGACCGTTAAGATATCGACAACTGACGAACAATAGTTGTGCCCTACATCAGTGTCTATCATCACTGACAGTTTGCCATAGTCCATTAGTACACGCCCGTCCGAACGGCACGGTGTGAGGTTTGTTAAACCTAATAGCGCTATTAACTAATGACCCGCTCGCCATCGGCCTCGGCGATTAAGTCGATATATAATGAGGGACTTAATGATAAAGTTTTGTCTAGTAAGTTTTAAGGGTGTTGTCCTACCCAAGGAGGACGAACGTACGTATTCTACCCAAGGAGAATACGCAGAATTTATTATTGGCATCCTACGTTTGGAGGATGGCCGTACATATCCTACCCAAGGAGGATATGTAGATCCCGTTTTAATTTCTTTAACCCATTCCCAACCACCGGGAATCCCATGCCTTAGAAAGTGTGTGAACTCACCTCGGTTGCTCGGTTTGACTCTCAATTATAGCTAACAGTCAAGGTCGGTCAATCACGTCCTAATATGATTACCAGTTAGTCATTTAGTGGTTTCAAATAGAGCACAAATTTCCTACACGTATCTACTACATAACATGCATTCATTTTAATAGTTCACGCTCATATAAACATTCCACCTATAGCTACTCAAGAACGAGCATACGATATTGCACATATTACTTTTATTGACATATAACATGTTAGATCATCCTCAGATAACATACTCGACATTTAGACACGCAAATTACTACTTATGTCGTTTCAGCTTTAATATTCAAAACCGGGCTGTTTTCGGGCATTTTAATAAAATAGTTAACTTATTCCAAAAATTTCCAAATTTTTATAGAATGTCTTAAACGATCCAAATATTATTGTGTAAAAGTATCGGGGTCCAGTTCATTACCAATATTTTATAAAAAATCATTTTCCGGACTGAAATCAGATTTATCTTTTTCTGACTGCAGTCCACGGAATAATTTATTTAAAATTCATCGAGAGTCCGATTTACGAAATTCCAGTGAGAGAATTACAAATACATTGGTGGTCATCTACAGTACAAATTTCATGATCTAACTCTACACAGAATTCAAGTTATGATGGAAAACAGAATGCATATTTTCAGCAGTAAAAATGCAGCTCTAGCTGCTGTTACAAAATGACACTTTAAAAATAGTAAACGAAGTCCAAAAATTATGATTCTAGTGCCATTAGAACCGTATTTCATAATACATAAATCTCGACTTTAGAAAATACATTTTTCGTTTTATTAAGGTCCTGTTACAGCCAACTGAAGTTGGCTTCAGTTGGCTGTAATCACCAATCAGACTCCTGTTTTCAGCTTTTCGCTTTCTAACTCGTGTTCGATTGATTCTGTTAACATGTTTAGTGATCACAACAACATCAAACATCAATATTAACAAGCAAATCATCAGATAATCAACAAGAATCAAAACAACTTCATATTAACATTATTTTTTCATGTTTAAAGCTTATGTTTAAGTTTTATTTTTTGGGTAAAGGGTTACCCCGGTGAAATTTTATATCAACCAATAAATAAAAAACAGGGTGTGAAGAGACACCAACACACACTTCTAGGCTTGGCATACCAAGACTAGAGAAACAAACATGAAAACCCGACCAACGTCACAACCAAGTAAAAAACTAAACAAGGAACACGACCCGAAAACACAAACACTAGGCTAAACTAACAACTTCTCCTTAGCCCGGTTCCAAAGCCATATTCTTCGAGATCAGCCAGCGTTCCAATATCTTGTCATATTTTGGTTCCCCACCCACCTTGAATCCCATAATTCTAAGCCGAACCGTATCAATAATGATTTTAGAGAGAGCATCAACCTTTCGAGAAAGAGAAGAAAATAGACGATTGTTTCTTTCTTGCCAAATAAAATAAGTGGTAGCCGCAACCAGAATCTTGCAAATAATATGCTCTAGAGTTTTTGAGTTAGCATTGAGCTCCATCCATTGAATAATCGATGACCAAGTGTTCAAAACACCCCCCATGTCCACGTTTTTCCTAACCAATCCCCAAACATCGGATGAATAATGTTTAAGTTTTAACTCTATGTTTTTTAGTGTTCTTGATGTTCTTCACATTTACCATTATGATTCATACTTTAACCACCTTCATAGGATGTAAAATGAGTAGATCTAAGAGACTTACCACTAGCTCAAAGCTAGGAGAGTTCAAGTGAAGAAATGTGGTGGTTAAAAGAAGATGAGAGAGGTCCTTCAACTTCCGAGAACACCGAGCTTCGTTGTATACCTTCTAACACCCTTGTATATGTGTGGAATGGAAGAGACTTGATTGAATGATGGTGGTGTATGGGTGGTTGATTTCAGCCGAAGCCAAGGGAGGGAGGAAGGAAGAGAGAAGGAAAGTTGTTGGTTTCCAATGGATGTTTACTAATCTAGTTAGGATTTAAAGGTTAGGTTAGTGTGTTATGATGTGTAATATAAGGTGTGTTAGGGTGTTCGGGGACCCTAACTAGCTCAGAAAAATAAGAACAATGTGTTTGACAATATTTTTGTGTTCCGGGTAAAGTGCGGTTGTCCGGTTCGGTGTTGTTCCGTTAAAGTGCTTAATTAATCCGTAAGGTGTCATATATATATATTTTTGTAACATTTTTAATTCCTAACACTTAGGAAAGCATACCAGACTATTTAGTAACTTTTCTGTACACTACTAGTATGTTAACAAGCACATGTAAGTATAACACAGTAATCAGAAAGCAGTTAAGTGATTCCACACAGTCATCAAGCACTTTAATTATCATTAATAAATTGTACGGTTACATGAAGTTTTGAGGGTTGTCACATTCTCCCCCTGTTAAGAAAATTTCGTCCCGAAATTTAGCACGTGGTTACTGAGGAAGCTAGTTATGTTGCGTTGGTTTCCTGGTTTTCCTGGGGTGTCACAGAAAACCTTGTTTTGTAAAATGTTTGTATTGTAAAATGAATAACCAGCTCAAAATAAGTTGGTTATAGTTTATAAAATCTCGTTGCCATGGATCTTAACCCAAATCATTTGTTTAAGTAACCAAATCGTAAATCGTTCTCGTAATAAAACTCGTATGGTTTATATCGTATTGTAAACATCGTTTGTGTGACACCGTTTAAAATCGTTTGTCCAAGTGAACTAAATAACGCCACGGTATGTAAAATGATAAAAGCACTTATATATAAGAAGTACCAGCGGCGTATCTACCATGCTTTTATAATGTTACACCCGTCCCATTATCTAAACACTAACCAAAAACCAATCGTTCGTTCAAATCGTTTAACTTCTTCAAATCGTTCTAATCGTTCAATCGTTTCAAATCGTTCTCGTTCAATCGTTCATGTTAGTGCATACGTCTGTCGACTTCGTCTTGTATCGAGTCGTGTAATAGAATAGATGAAACAAGTCACACAGTTCGAGTTTAACAAGATTTAGAGGTGAACAAGCCAGTTCAAACGAAGTGGCCAATTCAAACGAACTGGACCAGTTCGTATGAACTGGAGATGCTTGTTCAAACGAACTGGATTTAGTATAAATAGTGGACTTGTTGTTTTCATTTATAGCTTTTGGATTCCGGTAGCGAAGTTCTGCCGAAGTGTCTCCAGCCTTGTAAACGCATTATAATCAATACAAGAGACAATTAATAGTGAATATCAAGCTGAAACAAAATCTGATTCATTGAATTCCGCCTTTGAATCAGTTTAGAGCTCTTCTGAAGACTCGTTCAGATCGATTCTCGATCCTACAAGTGGCATCAGAGCTCAGGAGGAAGAGCTCTTGTATTTTCAGCTCGATTTCATCAAGATTTCTATTTCTACACCTTTCTGTCACGATTTTTCAAAATAAAACAAGATTTACTGGATAAAATGGATTGATTTTGATATATATTATGCGAAATAGTGTTTTGAATAATATGTGAAAGTATCAGACCATAAAACAGTTTAAAACTTGTTCAATTTGGTAAAAAATTGACCAGATCGTTTGAGATATATCCAATTCACACGAACAGAACTTTGAACTCAGATCTAGAACTTTTTAGTGGACGATATTGAACAAATTATAAATCATTGTGTTCGGAATTCATTGTAGAACAATCCTTGAACATATCAGATCTTAATTCATCCGAAAATTTGATCAATTTGTCAAATAATATCCCGTTCGTATGAAGTGATTCATCAGTTCGTTTGAAAAGTCATACGAAGTTAGACCAGTTCGTTTTAATTTGATCAGTTCGTTTGTGTCTACTTCGCATCAGGGTCCTCTTCGCATCAAGAACTAGCTCGTTTGAACCATCAGTTCGTTTGAGTGTTCAGTTCATACGAAGTGAATGTGAACCTTCGGTTCGCGTAAAATCCAGTTCGTTTGGATTTCGTCAGTTTGTTTGAGTTAGTTGACCAGGTCATACGAAGGGACTAGCTTACCAGTTCGTTTTAAGTTGAACTCTAGTTCACACCAATATCCCACTTCGTATCAGAATTTCAGTTCGTCTGAAGTTTGATCTCAGTTTTGTTTGAAGAATCGGGTGATATAGTTTGAAACCTGTATTTCGTTTGAACTGACTGGTTAATCTCGTTTGAACCGTAATACCATTTGAGGGTTTTCAAACGAAATTAGGTGATTTAATTTGAATAAGGTATTCAGTTTGAAAAGGGATCTAGGTTGATCTTGATATTTCGTTTGAACAGATTGTTTGAACTGGCTTGTTCACCTCTAAATCTTGTTAAACTCGAACTGTGTGACTTGTTTCATCTATTCTATTACTAGACTCGATACAAGACGAAGTCGACAGACGTATGCACTAACAGACTCCCCCTCGGATGTTGACGAGTCTGAAGTATCGAGTCTTCTCATTCTTCAGTCTTTATCGGTCTTCGGGCTCTTTCAATAATATCCTAATCTAAGACTCAAACGAAGATGAAGTCGACAGACAACTGCACCAACAGTTCATGTAAACACCCCAATCGCGTAATGCAACTCCACGCGGCGGAAATATCAGGGAGTCACGTTACAAATTGCTCACAACTACTGGTACTAAATTGTTTCAATATTATTAGCATCGTTTTACAAACAAAGAATACATGTAATTGTCTTTTGATTTAGAAGTCTAAGGCCCAAATGCAGTCCTATGCGTTGCATGCTTGGATAGTTGAAAACCTGAAACATATGTGAAAAATAGTCAGCATAAAAATGCCGGCGAATACATAGGTTTTTTTAGCCAAATAAATGGCAAAAGTTTGATATTGCAATGCTTTGACAACTACAAGAGTTGTCGATTGAAAATGAATCTTGAAGCCAAAGAATCACAAAAGTTTAGTATTGCAATACATAATCTTGATTGTGAAAACTCGTGGCAAAAAGTATTGTATATGGCAATATGATTATTACTAAGTAATTTTTATGCCATTTGAAATTTGTACATTGTAACCTCGTTGAAATCATTGTAAAACTCGTTAATGTATTATTAGAAAACCAATCAAGGATTAATAATAACAGTTTTGAAATTAATCAAAACTTGGGTGAGCAATATATAAATCAAGTCAATGATTTATAATAATACTTTAGACATCCTTCAAAGAATCTAACATATAAAGATATGAGAGATTCTTCAAGGATTTGGATAATCGAACATTGTGACACCTGTACCTCTGGGACCATCAAACAAATACCAAATCAATGAAATATTGTGTTTCATACTTGGTATTTGCATAAATATGTGTATCATGTGCACATATCAATTCATGTTCGATTTCGAGCTTTAAATCGCTTTCTGGAAGGTTATACAAGAACTGATGCGTAAATATAACCAGTTTAATGCAACAAACACTCCGGAACAGTGACATAGGCTTAACATACCTTAAATAACCTTTACATAACTTCGAAATAAGTTTTGGAGGGTTTGGTATGCTGAAATCAAGTTTATTCGATCACAGGGACTAATTTCGACAAACTACAAAAGTATGCCGATTCGTACTGTGACGAACATTCCGGAACTTGATCATAAGTTAAATATGCCCTAAATATCCTTTACATAGCTTAGAAATAGGCTTTGAGGTGTTTGGTGCGCAAAAATAAACTTTTTGATCAATAGGGACTAAAAGCGTAAAAAATGCACAAGTTTGCATTTTCGCGCATATCTTACGTTCTGAATATATCCGGACATCCAAAAATTTATGTAATCATTAAAATATTTTATTTTATGATTGGCATGCTAAAATTCCATTCGTCGCGTAATTTGGATCGTTTTTCGCGTCCGTTCGAGTTTCGTAGTAATTAACCGAACAACGCAACCGTACGACCAAACGAACTGACATCTGAGATGTTTTTGAGCATGTTTCATGTTCCCTATACTTTAACTTCATTTTAGAGCTTTAAAATGGGGTTACGGGGCTTAAACGTGCCAAAAATGCATTGAAAACCAAGTTTCTGGGCTGCAGGGACCTAAATTGACAATCAGTCAAAGATAGCTCAGGCGGGGCGCGTAAGCCTGGTCATGTTTCTTACGCAGCCTGTGTAAACTCCCCAGATCAGCAAAATCAGTTTCTGCATTCAGCAGCTGGTTTCTGGGTATGATGCCGAGACGTGGTATGTATTCTACAAGTAATGCATCGGTCATAGATGGGTTGTTTGAGATTTCGAAGCCTGTGGAATTGGATGCTACATGGGGATATGGAGGTGGATTTATGGCTGCCAACATGGATTCCCATGCAAACCCTAGTTCAAGTAACGTGGTGAAGGAAATACCCAACTTATCTTATGCGGACAAGGTTAAAATGCAAACATCGCTGAAAAGGGAGGTTAATTTCCGTAAGTTGGATGCTACAGAGACGGTTCAGGATGCTGATGTGCTTATTCCTCGTGAGGTAATTAAAAAGGTCCAGGACAAATTTGAGAATGTTTTGTATGGCTACTTTTTGGGTAATCGATTACCTTTTCCTGTTGTGGAATATTATGCGAAAAATGTGTGGGCTAAGCATGGTTTCTCTAAAATTATGATGAATAAGGATGGATTCTTTTTCTTTAAGTTTGATACAAAAGAGGGCATGGCTAAGGTCTTGGAAGGGGGTCCATGGTTGATCAGGAAAGTGTCGTTGTTTTTGAATGTCTGGTCTCCGGATGTCAGTTTAAGAAAAGAGGGTATTAAGTCGATCCCGGTATGGGTTAAGATGTATAACGTTCCGATTGCTATTTATACGGATGATGGCTTGAGTTTGTTGGCTTCTAAGATAGGAACCCCGAAAAGATTAGATGGGTATACGGCGGATATGTGTGCGGATAACTGGGGAAGGAGCAGTTTTGCAAGGGCTCTAATTGAAATACATGCGGAGAATGATCTAAAAGAACATATCATTGTTGCTATTCCGAAACTGGAGGGAGAGGGATACATCACAGAAAAGGTGAAAGTGGAGTATGAATGGCAGCCACAGAGATGCTCTTTGTGTTGTATTTTTGGCCACAACGACCAGACATGTGCCAAGAATGTTAACAATAAAGCTAAACCAATGGTTGTGGATGACGAGGGGTTTACTATTGATAAGAGGAAGGTGGCGAGAGTGGGTATGATGCCGAAAAGACAAAAGCAGAAATTTATTTACAAACCTAAGATGAACAAGTCAGGAGCAAGTACTTCTGGCACTAAGGAGGATACATCGGATAATAGCAAGAGTGCAAATGTGAAAACTGGTAATGCGTTTGAAGCTTTGGCAAGTAACGATCTGGAAGAGACTATAGCCGTTATCGGGGTGGATAAGGAGCTGAGGCAGAATTTAAAAAAAGGGAATGGGAAGCCTACTCCATCCGAGAATGAGGTAGAGGAAATTTTACACACGGAAATGGCCGCATTCATGACAGCTGATCAGAGTCATGATTCTGAGGGGGCAAGCACTCCCGGACAAGCACGTATTAATGGATAGCATTATGTCTTGGAATATAAGGGGTTTGAACCGCCCCCTGAAACAAAGCGAAGTTCGTAAAGTTCTTGCTGAAAATAAGTTAAAAGTTTGTGCAATTTTAGAATCCCATGTTAATGTGACGAAGCTGGGAACCATTTGTAATAGTGTCTTTCGGAATTGGAACTGGACGTCTAATGGGGGTTTGTGTAGTAGGGGCACCCGAATAATTTTGGGTTGGGATTCGGACGTGGTGGATCTTATGGTGCTGGCTCAAACTGATCAAGTTATTCATACGCAGATGCTGGATAAGACTCATAAAAAAGTTTTATTCTGCTCCTTTGTGTACGCGGAAAATAAGTATCAAGATCGTAGAAGTCTTTGGGAGAGTTTACGTAACCACAAAAGCTTATGTCACGATAAACCATGGGTTGTTATGGGGGATTTTAATGCTACTCTACAGCTTGAGGATTCTCTTTATGGAACATCTCAACAAACTATAAGCATGTGTGAGTTTAAAGATTGTGTTCAGTTTTTGGAGTTGTTGGATATTCAGGGGCACGGTCTTCAGTTTACTTGGAACCAAAAACCCAAAGATGTAGTGGGTCTTCTTAAAAAGATAGATAGAGTCATGGGTAATATTAAGTTCTTGGATTTGTGTCCGAATGCGTTTGTCATATACCATCCTTTTCGAGTCTCGGACCATACGCCTTGTATCTTGAAGATGGGGGCCGTGAATGAGAAGAAAATCCAACCGTTCAAGTTTCCTAACTTTATCACTTCCAAACCGGAATTCTTGAAGTGTGTGGCTCAGGAATGGAGGAGAACGATCCCAGGGTTTAATATGTTTTCGGTTACAAAGAAACTTAGTAATCTTAAACCGCACTTAAGGAAGATCTTATTCAACCAGGGAAACTTACATGCTAAGGTGTTGGAGCTTAGGAAAAAGCTGGATGAGATTCAAGTTCTTGTTGATAAGAGTCCGTTGGATGGTAATCTCCGTCAACTTGAAGCGACATGTCTTCAAGAGTTTCAGGCTGCTGCTTATGATGAGGAATGTTTCCTCAAACAAAAGTCAAAAGTGGAATGGTTGTGTGCCGGAGACTCTAATACGAAATATTTCCACAATGTGGTGAAAAGCCGTAATGCGAGAAGTAAAATTCATTGTGTTAATGATACTTCGGGGATCCGTCATGAAGGTAGTAGGGTTGCGGCTGCTCTAGTTACTCACTATTCCAACTTTCTTGGTGTTGAGGACCAGGTAACTTCCATTAATTTGGATGGTATTTTTGGTAATGTCCTTAGCCATGAAGATGCTTCTAATATGGTTCGTCAAGTTACTAGAGAGGAAATCAAAGTGGCCATGTTTAACATTGGTGAAAATAAGGCCCCGGGTCCTGATGGGTATACTTCAGCTTTCTTCAAGAAGGCTTGGGATATTATCGGTAAAGAAGTAACGGATGCGATTCTTGATTTTTTTGATAATGGGAAACTCCTCAAGCAACTAAATCACACGATCCTGGCTCTGATTCCTAAGAAAGACATTCCGGATTCTGTTTTGGATTATCGTCCTATTTCATGTTGTAACGTGCTCTATAAATGTATTAGCAAGATAATCACGGATAGGATTAAAGGGAGTTTGGGGGCTCTTGTTAGCATTAATCAGTCAGCCTTTGTGCCGGGGAGGAAAATCTCAGATAATATTCTCCTAACTCAGGAGCTGATGCACAACTATCACTTGAATAGAGGCCCTGCTAGATGTGCTTTTAAAATAGACATTCAGAAAGCCTATGATACGGTTAGTTGGTCTTTTCTGAAAGCTATCCTTATTCGCTTTGGATTCAATCATCGTATGGTTCAGTGGATTATGATGTGTGTTTCCACGGCTTCATACTCATTGTCCGTTAATGGTAATCTTCATGGCTTTTTCAAGGGGAAGAGGGGGTTGAGACAGGGCGATCCTATGTCGCCTTATTTATTTACCCTTATCATGGAAGTGCTATCTCTTTTATTGCAACAGGCAGCTGACTTAAACTCGTCATTTAAATTTCATCATCAGTGTGCTAAGCAGAGAATTATCAACGTTTCCTTTGCGGACGATTTGTTTATCTTTGTCCATGCTGACATTTGTTCGGTTAAGAAGGTTAGAGATGCTCTGGAAATTTTTACTAGTTGGTCAGGGTTAGTTCCGAGCCCAACCAAGAGTACTGCCTATTTTTCGAATGTCCCTTCTTTGGTGAAGCAACAGATTCTTTCGTTGATGCCTTTCCAAGAAGGTAAACTTCCGGTTAGATATCTTGGGGTGCCTCTTATATCCACAAAACTTATTTTTAAAGATTGTAAAATCTTGATTGATCGTATGGAGAGCAAAATCACGAGCTGGATGTCTAAGTCTTTGTCATTTGCGGGCCGCCTTCAACTTATAAGTTCAGTATTATCTTCAATGCATATCTACTGGGCTTCTGTTTTTATTCTCCCTGCTCGGGTAATTTCTGAGTTGGAAAAGAGGATGCATCGTTTTTTTTATGGAATGCTGGTTCTTCTGGCAGAATTCGTGCCAAAGTTGCTTGGTCCGATGTTTGTTTGCCAAAGAATGAGGGAGGCTTAGGTATTCGAAATGTTGGGGATGTTAATAAGGCTCTCATGACAAACCACATTTGGAGTATTATTACTCACAGAGAGTCTCTTTGGGTTCGGTGGATCCATTCGTACAAGCTAAAGGGTAGAAGTTTTTGGGAGGTTCCGTGCAGGGGTAGCGTGAGTTGGGGATGGCGTAAAATCTTATCCGTTCGAAATTTGGTTCGTCCTTACATGGGTATGTCTATCAGAAGTGGTGCTCAGACTAATGCATGGTGTGATAACTGGTGCCCCTTGAGTCCGATCAGTTCATTCATCACTCCGAGAAACATCACTAATGCGGGTTTCAATATGCATTCGAAAGTGGCTGATATAGTTGATGCTTCGGGCCAATGGCGATGGCCAGCGGCTTGGTATGACTTGTTTCCTGTGTTGATAAACCTACAACCACCATCTCTTGTTCACAATGTTCCACATAAACCTATGTGCAAAGATTTGGATGGTAAAGATAGCTATTTCAGCTCTAAGGAAGTTTGGAATAATATTAGGAGTCGGGGTGATACGGTCTCTTGGTTTAACATAATATGGTTTTCCCAATGTATTCCAAGACACTCGTTCCATATGTGGCTGGTTATAAGAAATAAACTCAAAACTCAGGATCGGCTTATGATTTGGGAAGCGGGGAGTGCAACGAACTTAAGACTTATGTGTTGTCCGTTTTGTTGTTATGATCGTGACTCACGTGACCACCTATTCTTCCAATGCAGCTTTGCATCGCAAGTGTGGAATAATGTTAAAACTATGGTTAGTTTGGAGAATGTTAATGACTCTTGGGCATCCGTCTTTGCTTGGATGGAACAAACGGCTTCCTCAAAGACGACGAACGTTATTGTGGGCAAGATTCTGATTGCGGCTACGATTTATTTTATATGGCAAGAACGAAATGCTAGACTATTCTCTAATACCCACAAGTCGGCTGAAGTGGTGACAGAATTAATCAAGAATACAGTCCGGTTAAAGCTTATGGGATTCAAGTTCCGTGGTAGCGCAGTTCGGAATAGAGTGCTAAAGGCATGGAAGATTTATTCCAATGAAGAGGACCTAGATCCGGGCTAGAAGCTGAAGTTAATAGTTGCTCGTGAGATTCTCTGGTTTCGTATGGCTGTTTAGTTTGTGGCTGTTTGTTTAGTATGTTTTGGCTGTTTTTGTGTCTTGTTTTCCTAGTCTTGGTATGCCAAGTCTAGTTGGTGTGTTCGCTTTGACACACCCTTGTACTTATTTTCGTTGATTTATAAAATTTACCGGGGTAACCCTTTACCCAAAAAAAAAACATGGTTTCTCAACTCTAGGGGCTTGTTTTGGGCACCCATGGTATTCTAATTAAGTGGGCACACATGGATGGTTGAGATTGAAGCTCGGGAATCGAGGAACGATCTTAACGGTAGACCAAAATCTATAAATACCCACACTTTCATTCCTTGCAATTCACAAATCTGATTCAATTGCTCTAAGTTGGGGCTTAGCACTTCATACCTGAGCAATTTGAATCAAGATTACCTTGCTTAGACCCTTTGTAAGTATTCCTTCGTTCTTTTATGCGTTTTTAAGCGTAAAAGTCAAAAAGTGTTTGACTTTCTGCTTTGACCGGTCAATGGTCAACACGAAGTTCGTTTGAACTTCGCAACGTGAGCGTAGTCACGATGGTTATAGTCTCTTGTGACTATACCTACTGATTACCACGTTATTTAGGCGTAGTGACGAGTCATAATTTTGGTCAAAATGCGTATTCTCGCGTATTTTGCAACCAAACTATTTTTGGGTATCAAAACCGTTTGTTTTGATATCAAACTTGTTTTTAAACCTTGTTAAACATGTTTTAACATGTTTAACTCGTCACTTTTAGATTAGTGCTTATATAGGGTCGTAAGATAAGCGGTCTAAACAACCGCTTAGACTTTCGAACCCGACCCGTTTGGTCGATCATTAGGATCCGACCAAACATGTTTTGTGACCATAGTTGTATTGGAAATAACCTTCCGAGGTTATATCTTATGGTCACTTCGTTTAAGTAGTTGTATGATAGGTAGTTTATATGCCTTAGGAAAATGACCAAAATACCCTTTTTACGCATAAATTCATTTTAAGCATATGTAACCTAAATTTTTACATCTAAACTGATTAGGCAACATTATTAGACATGTTAAGGCATATAATACTTGTCATAGGACTGGTTAGGCAGTCTGAACGCGTTTTACGCGAACGACGCGTTAAAGTAGCGTAAGCTACCTTAACAAGTCGTAATGGGTCGTAAGCACTTAGGATAGGTTCCGTTTTAGAATGTAGGCTTTGTTAAACCATATTACATGAGTTCATATACTCATTTGGTTTACGAAACCTCATTCTATCCGATCCTCCGAGTTAGGTCCGTTTATTAACATAGTTACCTATATTAGGTGCCGTTTGATTTTCCGTGATCCCTCTAGCTTTGCTTGGTTGTTATTCAAGACTTCTAGGCTACCTCAAGTGAGTACATAGTCCCCTCTTTTACCGTTTTCAAATGTTTTGGGGTGATACACATGTGCCTACTTGTTACTTTCGTGTTTTTCATTCTATTATATCATATACTTGCTATGTTCATTAGTACATATATAGTACATGATTTCATTATGTTTTGCTATGTATGTTCACTTAGCATGCTAGCACATTGATTTTTATATATTACATTTTGTTGCATATGTTCATCCAGCATATGGACACATTGTTTTACATTTTGAACTGTTTGAACCATTGAAACTGTTGATTTATATGAACCGTTTGAAACTGATTGATTGTGTGAACCATTTGAAACTAATTGATTATATGAACCGTTTGAAACTGATTGATTGTGTGAACCGTTTGAAACTGATTGATTATATGAACCGTTTGAAACTGTTTGAACCGTTGAGTTAGGGAAGTGATTAGGTAATGGGGTTGGTGTAATGTGTTAAAAGCTTGGTGGATACGCTGCCGGTACTTCCTATATATAAGTGCTTTTAACACATTATATATCGTTGCGTTATCTAGATCACTTGGGTAAGGTTATCAAAACAAAGTTATATTACAAGGTTTTTCTAACAATATAAAACATTCGAGTTTTATTTCTAAAACGATTTACGAATTGGGTTACTTAAACAAATGTTTTGAGTAGGATTCATGGTATCGAGGTTTTATAAAACAAATATGTTTTGACTTGGTTATTTTCAATTTACATTACAAACATTTTACAAAACTTGGTTTTCTAAATATCAATTAACAAAGGTGTTATGAAACAATGATTCTGTTACAACACTCCCCGACGTTTCCGCCACGATTTGTTGTTTTACGTGGTCGGGGTGTGACAGAAAAGTTGGTATCAGAGCTCATGGTTATAGGGAATTAGGTTATTAGTAATGCTTTGACCTAGTCTATAACCTTCTTAGGACCCTAACGCGAGTTTACTTGCGCTTAGTTGTAAAACAATACCGTCTCCTATCTTTAGGTGACAACCACAACAGGAACACAAATTTCGAATCTGCTTTGAGAACCAATCATCTGTTCTAGGATGATTTATTATAAGGTTTTGAACCTTCAAAGTTTTCAAAATCTTGTCAAAGTTTGGGTCTAAATAATGTGAACACGTATAAACTGGAAGGGTAGGTGCCTGTACCCTGAGTTTTCTGTCTAAGGCTAGAGTGTTCGTACAAATCCGCAGTATCGGACCAGTCACTCTTACCTGGGCACTCTTGGGGTGAGTGTCCACTTATAGGCGAGCATGTCTTCGCGATACATTATGAGGACCTATTTACTTTGATTCAGCTTTTGTGTGTCGTTTGTTTGCTTCGTGGTTCGAACAAATGACCATCACCCATGCTTTTTGGTCGGTAACTGTAACATCCCATCTTTACCCAATGCCATTTCACTTGTTTTCTCTCTTGTTTCCCCTTTTAGAATGCCTCCACGATGCGACAATCAGGTACCTAATGAAGAACTGGCAGCTATCATTACGCAGCAAATGGCTGCTGCAATCCCAAACATCATTGCTCAATGTAACCTAGCCCTCAACAACAATAATGCTCCCTGTAACTTCAAGACATTCAACTCTGCCAAGCCATCAAAATTTTCTGGGTCTCAAGGAGCGACTGCACTTCTGCAATGGTTCGAGAGTCTAGAGAGCACCTTCAGACATGTTCAGTGTCCAAACCAGTGAAAGGTAGAATTCGCATCTAGTGTCTTTGAGAAATGAGCTTTGACGTGGTGGAATGGTGTGATGAGAGATAGGGGTGTCGAGGTAGCACTGGCTCAAACCTGGGAAGAGCTTCGAGCTCTAATGATGAGGGAATTATGTCCTCGTCATGAGATTAGGGCATTGGAAAGGGAATTCGATGATCTTAAGCAAGATAGCGGTGAGCATCGAGCCTACACGGACTGTTATGAGGAGTTAAGTCTGTTATGCCCGAACATGGTTACGCCTTTGGATAAGGCAATCGAAAAGTACATTGATGGCCTCCCTGACTCATTACAAGACATTGTGACTGGTAGCAACCCCACTACAGGTAGACAAGCCATTGAGCTATCCGCTACCTTGACTGAATCCCAGATCAGGAAAGGTAAACTTTTTCGAAAGGGTGATAAGAAACCAATCGAGGAATCGAAACCAAAGGATGAACAGACTGAATCCTCCAAGAAGTTAAAGAAGCGAAAGGCTTCTCAGAACTTCGCCGTGGTCGCTCACCATGATCAAGCTGTCCCCAACCAACCAACTCAACCCCCTGCTAGGAAGCCATACAACGGAACTGCACCCTTGTGCAACCAATGTAGCCTTCATCATCATGCTAGTGTGAAGTGCCACAAATGCCAAATTTGTAGACTTATTGGTCATACAGCAAGAGTTTGCCCAACTGTAGCTGAACCAAGTCAAGCTGGCAACAATCCTGCTCAAGCTCGTTTTCTACCAGGTTCTTGCTTCAACTGTGGCGAGATGGGCCATTTCCGAAGAAATTGCCCAAAGCTTGCTAATGCGAATCCAGCGCAAGGATGAGCATTTGACCGACTAGAAGACAACGCTGTTTAGAAATTAATCAAGCTTTATGTATTATTTTCTTTTGTTGTCAAGGTCTATGAAACAGTTGTTGTTGTTATTTATGAATAAATCTTTTATTACATTACAATGTATTTATGTGGTTGCATGTATAAACAACATATCCCCTACAATACCGACAATCAAGGAATCGTATTCCTTGAAAAAACAGACTACCCCCAAAATTCTTCCATTTTATGATCTCTTGCATTTTCCACAAAAATCCTAAGTACCCGTTTCTTCCAAGGAAACGAAGTACAAGGCGCAAGTTACAACTCTGGAAAAATACCCAAAGTGCCTCTATAAATCCTTAATAGGGTACCTAAGGGTATTTCCGTAAGTCCTTAATTGTTGTGTACCTTAATTCGAATGTTATGATTCCTTGTAATCAAAAATCGAATTTTTGGAAGATCATCCTATCTTTTCAAGATGGATTCTTGAGGACGTTGAAGTCCATCGACTGGGTTCCTGGTATACCTTGAATACCCATGTTCAATTCGATAACAAGATAATAACAATTAATAACAAGACAATAACAAATTTAATAACCAAGGAAACAATTATGTGCTTATGTGTTTATGTGTTGACCCAATCAAAGTTGTCTCAAGCTTGTTCAAATTCTATCCCTTTCACATTATAAAACAAACTGTTCGAACTGTGCAAGAAATTACGTAATTATGGATGCATACATAATTATGGAATTTAGTGCACATAAACCACAACAAGTTTTGTCATGTGTCTAGAATTAATTCTATTCATTTCCATTTCTGATGAAGCACCCGTAGAAAATGACTCCGTCCGTTCATTTTCGTTTCTGAAGAATGTCCGTTGAGGGAAATGAATATCCTTTTGAGTTAATTCTATTCATTTCCATTTCTAATGAAGCACCCATAGAAAATGACTCCGTCCGTTCATTTTCGTTTCTGAAGAATGTCCGTTGAGGGAAATGAATATCCTTTTGATTATTCTATTCATTTCCATTTCTGATGAAGCACCCGTAGAAAATGACTCCGTCCGTTCATTTTCGTTTCTGAAGAATGTCCGTTGAGGGAAATGAATATCCTTTTGATTATTCTATTCATTTCCATTTCTGATGAAGCACCCGTAGAAAATGACTCCGTCCGTTCATTTTCATTTCTGAAGAATGTCCGTTGAGGGAAATGAATATCCTTTTGATTATTCCTTCATTTCCATTTCTGATGAAGCACCCGTAGAAAATAACTCCGTCCGTTCATTTTCGTTTCTGAAGAATGTCCGTTGAGGGAAATGAATATCCTTTTGATTATTCTATTCATTTCCATTTCTGATGAAGCACCCGTTGAAAATGACTCCGTCCGTTCATTTTCGTTTCTGAAGAATGTCCGTTGAGGAAAATGAATATCCTTTTGATTATTCCTTCATTTCCATTTCTGAAGAACCCGTTGTCACACCCCGACCACGTAGAACAACAAAACGTGGCGGAAAACGTCGGGGAGTGTTGTAACAGAATCATTGTTTCATAACACAAGGAAATTGAAATATTGTTTTATTGATTAAAATAGTTACAATGTCTTGACAATCAAAGAAACATAACATAAATAACTAGTCTTGCATCTTTTATTGTCACTAAGGCCCAAGTCCGCCTAAGTGTATCTTGATAAATCCTATGCATCATATCCTGAAACACATGTGAAAATAGGTACGTCAGCATAAAAATGCCTGTGAGATACATAGGTTTTGTGACAATAGGATTCATGACTTGTAAGTTTAGAAAAAGGTTGTTTAGCAAAAGTCAGTCATGAACCTTGTAAATTGATTTATTTTGTAAATCGTTTGAAAAACAATAAGTTCAGATAATATGTATAAATAAAAGAATAATGTATGGTTAAATGAATAACCAAGTAAAAATGAGTTTGTATAGGATAAGTTGTTTGTAAAACAATGTATTGTGAAAAGTATGATGTTTATATAAAATGTTATACGTCTAATTTGAAATGATTCAAATAACGCTACGATATGTAATACCATACAAGCACTTATATATAGGAAGTACCAGCGGCGTATCCACCATACTTGTATCGTATTACACATGCCTCGTTACTTAAATCACTTACCCAAACCAAACCACCAAAGTAAAATGTTTATGTAAAATCAAATGTCAAAATGTTTATGTGAAAACCAAGTCTAATGTCTATGTTTAATGTTTATGTCTAATGCAAGTCATGTAATGTGTATATTAATGTCAAAATGTTTATGTCTAATGTAAATCACGAATTGTGTATGTAAATGTCAAAATGTTTATGTATGGTAAGTGAAATATATCAACTAAACCATATGTAAAATGCACAAAAACAAGGTATTGAAGTAAAACATGGTTTAAATCAAAGTTATGTTTTGTGTAATAAATGCATGCTATACTGATATAAACATTTATGTGGTATTGTGAAAATTCATACATCCAAGCCTTACGACAGTCGGATAACCCTTTTTGTAAAGGTTATCATAAAATGTATTCGGATTCGGTCATTCCTTCCATCCAAACAAACCCGAGATTTCAGGAATGGGATTTGTCAAGTCCTTTGGTACCACTACCTACTACCGAGCGGCATGATCGGTGTTAATGAATGTACAGTATAGTTTAAACAACCCAAATGTCATACCAAAATGTAAGCATAAAATGTAATGTAAAATAATGTACTAAGTACGCACACAATGGGCATACATAGCATAGAATGTAATGTAAAATAATGTACTAAGTACGCACACAATGGGCATACATAGCATAAAATATAATGTAAAGTAATGTACTAAGTACGCACACAATGGGCATACATAGCATAAAATGTAATGTAAAGTAATGTACTAAGTACGCACATAATGGGCATACATAGCATAGAACACAATGAAATCATGTACTATAAATGTACTAATGAACATAGCAAGTATATGATGTGAAAGCAGGAAAGCATGAAAGTAACAAGTAGGCACATGTGTTCCACCCCAAAATGTTTGGAAAACAGTAAAAGAGGGGTCTATGTACTCACCTGAGATTGCTTAGTAGTCCTTGAGTAACAACCAAACAATGCTAGAGATCACGGATATCAAACGGCACCTAATATAGGTAACTACATAAATAAACCGGACCTAATCGGAAGATCGGATAGAATGTGATTTAGACCCGACAAGTTTGAAGACTTGTTTAATATGGGTATTTCATACACATTCTGGATTTCTAGATAAAACCGATAAGGTTTGACCCGCTTCGGCTAATTTATGTAAACTAGTTATATAAACCGAACCGAACGCGTAATAAGCGTAACGGGTATCCGTAAGAGCCATATACAGGTTTCCTAAGTTAGCATGCTTCAAATATGTTGTGACATCAGTAAGATGTCTTTTATTATGCCCGAAACGTATTTAAACACAAACTAGGCCCCGTAGGGGTAGTTTGGTCATTTAAAAGGTTATAAAAGAGTTTAAGTATTAACCTGAGTTACAGGTCTGATGTAATCAGCAAATATACTTAATTTGCTAAGTTATATCAGTAGGGTAAAGTATATATGTGAAATTTATCAATTATAACCAAACTATGCACCGTAGGGGCATTTTGGTAATTTCACATAAGCCGTAAAGCTTAAAACTGAAGTCTGAGTTAAACCACTCTTGTTTACTGTTAAAACATTATAATTTACCTAAAATATCAGTAGGTATCAACCCTTGTATGTCTAAAATAGTTCTAGTACATACTATGCGTTAAAAACGCTTAGAAAGGCGATTAGGAGCCGTTTCCGGGTTCGATACATAAAGCTGATATTTTTATTGTTCCAGAAGGCTTAAAATAATTTATTTATCATATCTAATCAGTAGCAAAAGGTTTGAAGTCGTTTAGATATGTAAAACTCATTTTATAGCCCGTAAGGGCAAAATCGACAATTACCGGATTAAGCCTACGACTATAAGTTATGCTCAGCCTAAAATTAATTAAAAATCTTCAAAAATCCCAAAATAATATATTACATCAGTGGTTAATAAGTTTGATATCAAAAAGTAGGCTTAACTAGGCTATATGCTAATTACGCCATTTAATTAACATAAAGCTTTCATTTTGCGCTAATGAGCATAACTCTCAATCTACACCACCAATTGATCTCAAATTTTGGGTACAAGTTTATATATCAGTAACAAAGGTTTCTACTCTTTTACATTTTCAAAAATCACGTTTTAAAGTGAAAAGGGCATAATGGTCAACATATGAGCAATTTACGGAAATATGCATATTAATTGGATAACTAATGAACCAAGGTGTATAATCACAGAGGGTTATACTAGTATGTAACTTAGTCCAATTAAAGCTCTGGGGCATTTCTAAAACATGCCTAAACGGGTCAGAACTGAAAGTCAAAGTAAAAGTCAAACTATGCGACTTTCGGTTCCGAACCGGGTCTAAAAAGGAAATTGTCGGGTTGAACAGGTTTGGACATGTTTTTACACTAATTACTAAGTTATATTAATGATCAAACAGGTTGTATGTGTTCTACATAGCTAATTATGCATAAATTAGAAATTTAGCATCCTGTTGACTTTTTATTAGCAAGTTTGACCCGACTTTTGACCTGGTTAGAATGGGAATCAGGGGGAACCCTTTTAAGGGTTTATTACCCACATAATTACCAACTTATAACTACTTTTGATTCGACTAATCACTGGACCATTAGTGATTAATCGTTAAGTCAACCGTTAATTACGACGGTTGACTTTTAAGCTAAAACTAAGCTAAAACTTAAACTAAGGAAGGTTAGGCAAACTTACAAGAGTCCTAAGAATGACCAGAGATCACTTGAGAGAAGACTTGAGCTCCAGAAGTGCTCCAAAGTGCAGGAATGAGGTGTGTTCAATTGTTGCAACTTAATGGCCTTTTATAGTGATTTAAACACCACAAATTGTTGACACACAAGTCTACAAGTGACCACAATTCATCAACAAGTGTCCCTAAGTGTCTAGGGGGTGTTTAGGGGTCGCCCATGAACTGAAACAACTGAGTAAAGTCGGTTCCAAGGCTGAAAAGCCAAGAAAAACGATTTTCTGCATCTGGGGGCCTGACGCGGCCCGCCTGAGATTTGGTTAAGACTGACGCGGCCCGCGTCTGTAACACCTGTGCCTCCACGACCATCAAACAAATACTGTATCAATGAAATATTGTATTTCATACTTGGGACATGTACAAATATGTGTATCCTTTGCACATTATCAATTCTTGTTCGATTTCAAGCTTTAAATCGCTTTCTAGAAGGTTATACGCGCACTGATACGTAAATATAACCCGTTTAATGCAACGAACGCTCCGGAATAGTGAAATAGGCTTAACATACCTTAAAAAACCTTTACATAACTTAGAAATAAGTTTTGAAGGCTTTGGTATGTCAAAAACAAGTTAATTCACTTACAGGGACTAAACTTGACAAACTGCGAAAGTATGCCAATTTGAGCTGTAACGAACATTCTGGAACATGACCATAAGTTAAACATACCATAAATATCCTTTACATAGCTTAGAAATAGGCTTTGAGGGGTTCGGTATGCTAAAATAAACTTTTGGGTCATTCAGGGACTAAAAGCGTCAAAAAGTGCACAAGTTTGCATTTTCCCGCATAACTTACGTTCTGAATATCTCCGGACATCCAAAAATTTATGTAAGCACTAAAATACTTTATTAAAGTGTTTGGCATGAGAAAAATCCATTCGTCGCGCAATTTAGATCGTTTCTCGCGCTTATGCGCATTCCGTCGTAATTAAGCGAACATCGCGTTCGTACGACCAAACGAACCAACATCCGACATATTTTTGAGCATGTTTCATGTCCACAATGTTTAGGCATCCTTGTGGAGCCTTGAAAATGATTTAACGAGCCTTAAACATGTCGAAAATGGCCTTAATACGCAACGGGGACTGAAAGGTGAGCATTTGAAAGTGTTTGCTGATCAGGGGAACCCTAGCGTGACACCTAGCCCCCCCTAGCGTCACGCTAGGCCCCTTCTGATCAGCAAAAGCCATTTTTAACACAAGTTAGCAGCCCCTAACACTCTCCAAAGGTCAAGTGCCACATGTTAAACTCTTATGGTGGCCAAATTCAGTAACCACAACATTCCAACAAGTGTAGGGGTGTGATCATTCCCTCTTCTCCAAGAAACGATCCTAACGGTTCGGGAAAAACTATAAATACCCACATACCCCAACTTCATTTCTCACTAGAATCTGATCAATTGTGCTCTAAGTTGAAACCTTTGTTTCATACCTGAGCTATTTTGATCTAGATTAGCATTCGGGGACCCTTCGTAAGTGTTCCTTCGTTCTTTTATTGCTTTTCGAGTCCGAAAGTCAAACTTTGTTTGACTTTCTACATTGACCAGTTTATGGTCGATGCGAAGTTCGTTTGAACTTCATAACGTGAGCGTAATCACGTTATCTAGGCTCAGTGACGAGCCGTAGTTTCGGTCAGAATACGTATTCTTGCGTATTTTGTAACCAAACTACTTATGGGTATCAAAACCGTTTGTTTTGATATTAAACCTGTTTTCTAAACTTAGTTAAGCATGTATTAGCATGCTTAGCTCGTCACTTTTAGTTTAGTGCTTATATAGGGTCGTAAGGTAAGCGATCTAAACAATCGCTTATACCTTCGAACCCGACCCATTTGGTCGATCATTAGGATCCGACCAAACACATTAGGTGACCATAGTATATAGGGAATAACCTTCCGAGGTTATACCTTATGGTCACGACGTTTAAGTAGTTGTATGATAGGTAGTTTATATGCCTTAGGTAAATTACCAAAATACCCCTTTGATGCCAAAATTCATTTTAAACATATGTAACATAACTTTTGACATCTAAACTGATTTGACAACCATATTAGACATGTTAAGGCATATTTTACTTATCATAGGACTAGTTAGGCGATCCGAACGCGTTTCACGAGAACGACGCGTTAAAGTAGCATAAGCTACCTAAACGGGTCGTAATGGGTCGTAAGCACTTAGGTTAAGTTTCGTTTTAGTATGTGGGCTTTGTTAAACCATATTACACGAGTCTCCATACTCGTTTGGTTTACGAACCCTCATTCTATCCGATCCTCCGATATTAGGTCCGGTGTACTAACATAGTTACCTATATTAGGTGCCGTTTGATTCCGTGATCTCTAGCATTGTTTGGTTGTTACTCAAGGACTATTAAGCAATCTCAAGTGAGTACATAGACCCCTCTTTTACTGTTTTCCAAACATTTTGGGGTGGAACACATGTGCCTACTTGTTACTTTCGTGCTTTCCATGTTTTCACATCATATACTTACTATGTTCATTAGTACATTTATAGTACATGATTTCATTGTTTTACATTACATTTTATGCTATGTGTGCCCATTGTGTGCATACTTAGTACATTGTTTTACATTACATGTTCATGCTATGTATGTCCATTTAGTTCATACTTAGTTCATCGTTTCACATCATATCACATGCTATGTATGTTCATTTGTTGCATACTTAGTACAGTTGTTTTCATCACATGATTACATTTTGGTATGACATTTGGTTTGTTTACATGGAACAATACATTCATTAACATTAGCTACGCCGTTCGTTAGTAGGTAGTGGTACCATAGGAATTGACAACTCCCGTTCCGGACATCCCTGGTAGGTGGGGATGAAAGGAATGACCGAATTTGATATACATAATTTAGATAAACCTTTAAGTTGTTTAAGGGTTTATCGCCACAGTCTCAAGGCTTGGATATATGCATTTTCACAACACCGCATAGATGTTCGTATCAGTATAGCATGCATTTCCACAGAACATAACTTTGATTTAAACCAAGTTTTACTTCAATACTTTGTTTTGTGCATTTCACCTATGGTCTAGTTGATGCATTTCACTAGCCATACATATCATTTTGGTTACACATTACATGATTTACATTTGACACATAAACATTTTCGACATTGGTTATACATGGCATGATTTACATCTTGACATAAACATTTTGGCATATTATTCAATACATTTAGCAATTGGTTTAAAACATAGACATCTTACATTGGTGGTTTGTTTGGGTAAGTGATTTGAGTAACGAGGCGTGTGTAATATGATACAAGCATGGTGGATACGCCGCTGGTACTTCCTATATATAAGTGATTGTATGGTATTACATATCGTATCGTTATTTGAATCATTTCAATTTGGACATATAACATTTTATACAAATAACATACTTTTCACAATACATTGTTTTACAAACAACTTAAATTATACAAACTCACCTCACATGGTTATTCACTTAACCATGTATTATTCTTTTATACATATATAACATTTGGTTTATTTATCACTTTTTAAATGATTTACAAGACAAAGCAAATTACAAGGTTCATGACTAAACATCTTTCTTAAACAATAAGTCATGAATCCTATTATCATAAACCTATGTATCTCACAGGCATTTTTATGCTGATGTACCTATTTTCACATGTGTTTCAGGATATGATGCATAGGACTTATCAAGATACACTTAGGCGGACATGGGCCTTAGTGACGATAAAAGATGCAAGACTAGTTATTTATGTTATGTTTCTTTGATTGTCTAGACATTGTAACTCTTTAATCAATAAAACAATATTTAAATTTCCATGTGTTATGAAACAATGATTCTGTTACAACACTCCCCGACGTTTTCCGCCACGTTTGGTTGTTCTACGTGGTCGGGGTGTGACAGCGTCAGCCTTGTTTTCAGCTTTAAATGTTTTAAGTTGTTGCAACTTGCCCCTTGGCCCTTCGAAAGGCCAACTAAGCTTATATTTTTCAATTTGAGCCCTTCTTATTTACCTACAAGGGCTTTAGGACTTGTACCTCATTTTCTAAGTCCTCGGTTAACTTTATTGTTACCCGAAAAGTCCTAAACTTTAACGTTGACGCTTTAACCCCTTGTACACGGATTTGATCATAACTTTCTCGTACGATAACGAAACTTTATGAAATTTATGTCGTGCATTCTAGTGAGCATGATTAACCGTTACAAAGCTTCGGGTTTGTCAAGTTTAGTCCCTGTAAGCGAATTAACTTGTTTTTGCCATACCAAAGCCTTCAAAACTTATTTCTAAGTTATGTAAGGGTTATTTAAGGTATGTTGAGTATATGTTGAAGTTCCGGAGTATTTTTCGCATTAAACTGATTACGTTTACGCACCAGTTTGCGTATAAATCTCCAGAAAGTGATATAGAGTTTGAATTTGGACAAAAGTCAAAACACGAAAAATGTAAAACACAACCAAACAAACATTGGGATCAAATAACATTGTTTTATTGATAATTGAACTGTTCACAATGATAACAAGCACAGATGTTACAGTCTCCCCTACTTGTGGAAATTTCGTCCCGAAATTTATTTACAGGAAACTTGTGAGAGTTTAAAACATGAAGTTGAAAAGATCGAACAACATTGGTTTAGGGTTCTGAACTTCTAGTAACTTTAATAACATCATGATTGCAATGTAAGAGGGATACTTATATACAAGTATATGAAGCGTCATTGGTGCGTCCACCGTACCTCCATTACATCGTTCTCATTTTGTTATTGTTGTCACTATCGGTTCTTACACGTAATAAATCTTACTGGGTTTCTGTGCACTAAATTTCATAATTATGTACGCGTCCATAATTAGGCAATTCCTTGCATAGTTCACACAGTCTATTTTATAATGTGTAGGAGAAAACCAAATGAACAATCCTGTGATGAGTGTGACTAGACCGCCATAGAGTCCTTTTAATTAAATCAATAAATGATCTAAATAGACTATCAAGGAGTCTGTTCATCTACATCACTAGATGTCGTTCTTTAACCAGATTGTGAATCAATCTTTTTGACTAGACCACTAAAAGGGTCTCTTATGAATCATGAAGTGGTACTTATATAATCCAAGGGTCTTAACTATTACATAGAAGCCCATTAAGGATTTAAGGTAGTACCTTTTGAATATCCTGCTACGAATCCCTCATATGAAGATATGAAAGATTCTGCGAGGATTTGGATAACGAATATCCAGAGTATAAAAACACAAAATGCATAAAAGAAAACATAAGATGAATAAACACATAGTCACATATCCACAAAATTGTTTAACTAGAAGTTTGTTCTGCTAACAGAGCACATGTATTTAAAGCACACTAGGAATCCATTCAAGGACTCTGATTTGAATGTTAATCATTCACAAGGGTCTAAATGTGAAGATAAAAAGATCCCATATGGATTTTAGAAGTTGAAGATGTTTTGAAACCTTGCACTTGATGTGCTTAGGTCAAAACATGAAGTTGAAATGCTTATGAAGTTGAGATGCTCGATATGCCAAGGCGACATATGAAGCGAAATTTGAAGGTTAAGTCCATGCATGAGAAAAATACATTTGGAATACTATGCATGGGGTTCTAAAAATGTGTTCAATGTTTTTGAAACCTTATATATAATACCTTTGAAATCATAAAGTAGGTGTATTAGGTAGGTATATTCATAAAAATGTTTTAAAATTATGCGAGATGAATTTTGAAATTATGTATAATGTTTTTGAAAAACATGAATGATGCTTTTCGAAATCATGCACTTGATAAGAAAATGTACTGTGTTACTATTGCCTTCAGGCTATATGAAACATTTTGAAATTAGGAAGGTTGTTTTTTTTGAAAACATAGCCAATGTTTTTTTGAAATAACATAGACAATGCATTTAGAAAAATTGTTTTCAAACTATATGAAATGTTTTGAGATCATGAAGATTGTTTTTGAAATACTTGTACTGTATATGTTGAAAAATCAAAACGTAATGGGTATGAGATTTGAAAATACCCTCAGTTATCTAATCAAGGATTCAAAGGCACAGATGTGCAGAAGCATGATTACTCATAATGTCACTTTATTTTCTGTACTTTGTTTCTTAGAGTGAAACGAGTACTTAAAATTTTTGAGGGAATCATGAGCGATCATTTGAAAGAGAGAAATCACAAGAGCAGTTTGTAAGGTACATAGTTTCTTGATGTAGGTATCGTAGGAAAAGTCATACACACATGTAACTACACTTGTATATCAGAATTGTAAACAATAATTTATTTATAAACAAAACAGATTGTTTCACATTACAAGAAAATAGAAAAACAAAAGCATAAGACAGCAACATCTTCTAGTCAGCCAACTGCTCATCCGTGGGTTGGATTTGCATTAGCAAGCTTTGGGCAATCCCTTAGGAAATGGCCCATCTCGCCACAGTTGTAGCAAGACCCTGGTGAGAAACGAGCTTGAGCAGAGTCGGCTTGTGGTTGATTTGGACCACCTTGGTTCGGGTTACATCGACAAGCACTTTCCAGGTGACCAACTCGCCCACATGATACACACAGACGACACGGTAAGTGAGCTTGGTGATGCCCATTACATTTGTCGCATATTGGTGTCGTTCCCTTGTATTGCTTCTTAGCAGGTGGTGTTGCCACCCGGATGGGTCCTGTTCGCCTTGGTACTGCTGTAGTTGGGCAAACCCTTGCCGTATGACCTATAAGTCCACAAATTTGGCATTTGCGGCACTTCACACTAGCCTGATGATGAAGGCTACATTGGTTACACAAGGGTGCAGTTCCGTTGTATGGCTTCCTAGCAGGGGGTTGAGCTGGTTGGTTGGGGATGGCTTGACCATTGTGAGCGACCACGGCGAAGTTCTGAGAAGCCTTTCGCTTCTTTGACTTCTTAGGGGATTCAGCCTGTTCATCCATGGTCTTTGATTCCTTGATTGGTTTCTTGGATGGTGGTACTGTCACTTGGCTAGGTCTTGCCTGTTTTGGTGCCACCGCTGCGGGTTTCCTTGAAGTCTTACGTTTCTTTGGTTTAGGTGAAGGCTTGGATTCTGCTTCCTTTGGTGGCGTTTGAGTGGCTTCATTGTTGAGACGAGATATGGCAATTCCCAATTCCACAGTCTTCAGAATCACTTCGCCTATTTGCTGGGCAAATTTGGCTGTTTGCTCGGACATTTGACCGTTGCTGAGAGGAAGAGACATTCTAGAAGAAAATGAAAGACATTGGAAGAAACAAGTGAAAGGTTATCAGACAATCAAAACAGGATGGCAATGCATAAAAATTGCGATCATTTGTTTGTTAGCAAACAAATGAGACAGTGACAAATCAAAGTAAACGGATCATATTAATGTATCACTGAAGACATGCTCGCCTATAAGTGAACACTCACCCCAAGAGTTCCCAGGTAAGAGTGACTGGTCCGATCTGCGGATTTGTACGAACACTCTAGCCTTCGACAGAAAACTCAGGGTACAGGCATTCACTCTTCCAGTTTGCACGTGTTCACATTATAAGACCCAAACTTTGACGAGATTTGAAAACTTAGAGGGTTCAAAACCTTATAACAGAGGGTTCAAAACCTTACAATAGAGGGTTCAAAACCTAGTAATCAATCATCCTAGAACAGATGATTAGTTTTCAAAGCGGTTTTGAAATTTATGTTCTTGTTGTGGTCGTCGCATAAGGATAGGTGACGGTATTGTTTTATGACTAAACGTGTCACACCCCCAAAATCCACACGCGGAGTATCACCGCCTGGAGGCGTGACATGACCAGGATCAAGCCACCAATCATATTGAACATATAAGTAATAAGTAAAAGTAAATGTAATCCATCACAATACAATTGGTGTTCACTCAAAAACATAGAATAAGTAGCGGAAGCATAATATGAAATCCCAACATAAGTATCAACTTCAAAGTGTTATAAAGTTTAACGTGGCATCCATGATCCATGCCCCACAACGACTGCGCCTCCCGTGCAAGCTCCATGTGTACCTAAGGTCCTGCAAGGCATGTAACAGAAAGTCAACAACAAAGTTGAGCGAGTCCACAGTTGGTTGTTTAGTTATAGTGTTCGTTTCGTAAACCGTATGTTTGTTTAGTAACCAATGTATCGTGTCTGTTTGTATCGCGGCCTTCCCGGCATGCGTGCGAAGATTAGTGGGGGTCTCCCATGTTTTCTAGACTAGGTATATTTGTATCGCAGCCCCCCGGGCATGTGTGCGAAGTTTAGAGTATGGTTCGCAGCCATTCCAGGCATGTGTGCGAAGATTAGTTCTATTATCGCAGCCATTCCCGGCGTGTGTGCGAAGAGAAGTATATGTATCACTAGTCTAGCAGTATCTACCAATAACCTTCCTCTCCCGGGGCCTATGGTATGTAATTCCGATAACAATTTAAGCATAAGTAATCATCCAAACCCATTCCCAACCCCAGGAATCCCATGCCTTGGTAAGAGTGTGAACTCACCTTGGTTTGCTCGGCAGATACACAAAGAGGTCAATCAAGCTGCTAGTGGTCAACCACGTCCTAACATGGTTACCAAAGGCAGTTAGTTTGTATGCACGTAAATCACGTAGTTCACATTCACCACACAAGTGTCGTACAAGTAGCGCCCAAAATGTTATACAAATCGTAACAAGAAATCATACGTCACACTGACCATAGCACCCTTTGTAACAATCATTTTCGTATTCACTTACACTACACACTCTAGTAGGTTGTGCGTATTAACACCACCACAAAACACATAATATTCACACGAATCCTCTAAATATTTTCCATATCATGTTCTTGTGTCAAACTACCACCCAATCGATTAGTTGGTTAATCACATACCATGCACATAACACTAGACATTTGGGCCACATAGAATTTATATCACATACCGCTGTGCGACTTTTACATGTTTGCGGCCCAATTTAAGATATTTACATGTGAGGCCCAAGTGTATATTATAATCTTAATCAGTTTCAAAGTCCATTGCCCAAAACATCTTGCATGCTATCTTTTCAATTTCGTCTAACCATTATTGTTCTAATCGATATTCAGTTTAATCATGTATGCCTTATTATTATCAAACTTAATATACAATCAAATCAATTAACATAACAATTTCAATGATCGTTCATCATCATGTATACATAACCCGTGGACTATAGTTTGCTACAAATCATATAACAAATTTCGCGTTTATTAAATCGTACCAATAGTTATCGACATCACATAACATCTTTCAAACAATTCTAATCATCACATAGATCAAGATCATGAGCCGAACACCCTAATAACTTCTAGCTTGCAATAACAGTTCGTCATTATAACATTTGAATCCGATCGAGATCAGGATCATCTACAACCGCTCATGCACCTATTCAACAATTTCGAACATCTTAAATACACGGTTCTTATGCACTAAAAGTCAACCAAACAATTATGATATCATGTAGTCCAAATTTCAAACAATGATAAATTATCCACAATACATTCGGTCCAATAGCAGCACATGTGATGTTGAGGTTCATGTGCTCATCTGACATATATTAGTAACTCAATCATGTGAATATCTCAGATCCTTATTTAAGTGGCCCAATCATACTCTAACAATCAACTAGCATATTCAATATCATGCATCCTAACATTAATTAATCATGCAAGATCATAAAATATAAACATGTATTTACTAACCACAAGATTCGATCAATAGACTGATGTCTTCGAGGAAAAGCTGGTGTCGAGCAATGAAGGAGGCTTAGAGTGTTTCCAGGCTGCCGTCGCACATAAGGTTAGGGAGAGAGAAGTGGTTAGGGTTTTCGGATTACCCTTTCACGTAAAGGGTCTAAATCAAAACATATACCAGCTCGATACTGGGCCAAGGCCCATTTCTGCTTGTCGCCGGCCCACCTTGGCGAAAACACTTTGTGTTTTCGTCCATGAGTGATTTTGTGAGGAAGGTTATTCGACTAAGGTTACATATTTAATTATAAGGCACAAGTTGACACAAAGCACATTATTAACATGCATCCCAAATATATATATATATAACATATCAATCACAATATGATTTAACATATTACAAACGTGTACCGTTGTGAAACAAACAAGTCGTTTTAACAAACAACTTAAACAATTAACGCGCAATTAATGCGAAGATGGAAATCGTGGAAACTCGAGTTGTCACATTATCCCCAACTTGAAAGAAATTTCGCCCCGAAATTTAGCACGTGGTTACTGAGGAAGCTAGTTGTGTTGTGTAGTTTACTGGTTTTCCTGGGGTGTCACATCATCCCCCCGTTGATTTGGAATTTCGTCCCGAAATTCTGTAGTAGCTTCAGCCTCAGTAGTGGTTGCACTGTTTCCGAATAACTGGGGATACTTGAGTTTCATTTGATCTTCTCGTTCCCAGGTAAACTCTGGGCCACGACGGGAGTTCCAACGAACTCGAACAAGAGGTATTCTGGTGCGTTTGAGGACCTTAACATCCCGGTCCGTGATTTCAACTGGTTCCTCGACGAATCGCAACTGATCGTCGATAGTGAGCTCCTTCAAAGGAACTATGAGGGTCTCATCTGACAGGCACTTCTTCAGATTCGACACGTGAAAGACGTTGTGAACTGCACTGAGTTCAGCTGCTAAGTTCATTCTGTAGGCCACCTTGCCTATTTTCTGAATGATTTCAAATGGTCCGACGTATCGCGGATTAAGTTTGCCCCTTTTTGCAAAGCGAACCACACCCTTCCAGGGTGAAACTTTGAGTAGCACTCGATCCCCAACCTGGAACTCGAGTGGTTTCCTGTCTTTATCGGCGTATGCTTTCTGACGGTCACGAGCTGCCGCCATGCGTTGTCGTATCTGAGCAATCTTTTCTGTAGTATCAACTACGAGTTCTGGACCTGTGATTTGACTATCACCCACCTCTGCCCAACAAAGAGGTGACCGGCATTTACGTCCGTACAATGCCTCAAATGGAGCGGCTTGAATGCTGGTGTGGTAGTTGTTGTTGTACGAGAACTCCACTAACGGGAGATGTTTTTCCCAGCCGTTGCCGAAATCGATTACACATGCACGAACCATGTCTTCTAAAGTTTGAATAGTGCGCTCAGACTACCCATCTGTTTGCGGATGGTAAGCGGTGCTCATGTCTAAACGAGAGCCAAAAGATTTACGCATTGCCTGCCACAGTTCTGAAGTAAATCGTGCATCACGATCAGAGATAATAGAGGTGGGCACCCCGTACCTCGAGACAACTTCCTTAAGATATACGTATGCTAGAGTAGAGAACTTGTCTGTTTCCTTGATAACCAAGAAGTGTGCAGATTTTGTGAGTCGGTCCACGATCACCCAAATAGTATCGTTACCACGTTGAGATCTAGGCAGGCCAGTAATGAAATCCATGGAAATTTGCTCCCATTTCCATTGTGGTATCTCTGGTTGTTGGAGTAGGCCCGATGGTTTCTGATATTCCGATTTGACTCTCGCACAAGTCAAACACTTGCTAACGTAAGTTGCTATGTGAGCTTTCATGCTAGGCCACCAATATGTAGTTTTCAAGTCGTGGTACATCTTATCCGAACCAGGATGTACTGAGTAGCGAGACTTATGAGCTTCATCCATTACAAGCTCGCGTAAGTTACCATAGAGTGGGACCCAGATGCGTCCTGTTACATAGTAGGCGCCGTCTGCCTTTTGTTCTAGCCGTTGCCTTGAGCCGCGTAGAGCTTCAGCCCTGACGTTTTCTGGTTTCAATGCTTCTACTTGAGCATCTCGTATCTGTGCAGGAAGACTAGACTGAATAGTGAGTTGCAACGCTCGTACACGCCTAGGTGTAGTATCCTTTCGACTGAGGGCATCGGCCACCACATTGGCTTTGCCCGGATGGTACTTGATGGCACATTCGTAATCGTTCAGTAACTCGACCCATCGACGTTGTCGCATGTTCAACTCTTTCTGCTTGAAGATATGCTCGAGACTCCTGTGATCGGTGTAGATGGTGCACTTGGTGCCATACAGGTAATGTCGCCATATCTTGAGCGCAAAAACAACAGCTCCCAACTCTAAATCATGTGTAGTGTAATTCCGTTCGTGAATCTTAAGTTGGCGCGAAGCATAAGCAATGACTTTATCCCATTGCATCAACACACATCCAAGACCTTGGATGGATGCGTCGCAGTAGACTACAAAATCGTCCGTGCCTTCAGGCAATGAGACGATAGGTGCGCTACAAAGTCTATCCTTTAAGTGCTGAAATGTTGTTTCCTGTGTATTACCCCAACGGTAAACAACACCTTTCTGTGTCAGTAGTGTAAGCGGCTGTGCAATCTTTGAGAAGTCTTTGATGAACCGTCTGTAATAACCCGCCAAACCCAAGAATTGGCGTATTTCGGTTGGTGTGCGAGGTGCAGGCCAGTTCTTGATCGAATCTACCTTGGATGGATCAACATGAATCCCATCCTTGTTTACCATGTGGCCTAGAAAGTGGACTTCGCGAAGCCAGAAGTCGCATTTTGAAAACTTGGCGTACAGCTGTTCTGCTCGAAGGAGTTCCAAAATGAGTCGTAAATGCTGCTCGTGTTCCTCCTGACTCTTCGAATAGATCAGGATGTCATCGATGAAAACAATAACAAACTTGTCAAGATAAGGTTTGCACACCCTGTTCATAAGATCCATGAAAACCGCAGGTGCGTTCGTTAACTCGAATGGCATGACCAACAACTCGTAATGGCCGTAGCGAGTTCTGAATGCTGTTTTGGAGACGTCCTCATCCCGGACTCTCAATTGATGATAGCCTGACTTCAGGTCAATCTTCGAGTAATAGCCCGACCCTTGCAACTGGTCGAATAAGTCGTCGATGCGTGGAAGAGGATAGCGATTCTTCACGGTCACCTTGTTCTGTTCGCGGTAATCTATGCACATGCGGAAGGTACCGTCTTTCTTCTTCACAAATAATACTGGAGCTCCCCAGGGCGAAGAGCTAGGACGTATGAAACCCTTTTCCAAGAGTTCTTGCAATTGCTTGGACAGTTCTTCCAATTCAGTTGGAGCTAAGCGATAAGGTGCTCGAGCTATGGGTGCTGCTCCTGGAGCTAGCTCGATCTGAAATTCGACCTGGCGATGAGGCGGTAACCCAGGTAACTCTTCAGGAAACACTTGAGGAAAGTCGCGTACAACTGGAATATCCTCTAACTTCTTCTCTTTCGTCGATGCGTTCGTAACAAGCGCTAAAATAGCAGTGTGCCCCTTTTGCAAACACTTCTGGGCCTTAAGGAAGGAGATGATGCCCACTACAGCACCACTCTTGTCGCCTTGAATTTCGAGAGGTTCTTTGCCAGAACGGGGAATAAGAACAATCTTCTCTTTGCATAGGATTTCTGGTTGCTGTTGGGATAACCAATCCATCCCCATGATGATGTCGAAACTACCCAAAACTATAGGAATGAGATCGATAGAGAAAGTCTGACCAGCTAAGACGAGGTTACAACCCTTGACTATGTGACCACTGTGGTGTCTGTTGCATCTATTGCACTTTGGGTGATTTCCTCGATATCCACCCTGCCTTTGACTACCAGAAGACTGCTGACTGGGGCTCTGGTAATTATCTGTCTTTCGCTGCTGTGCCTGGGATTGAACCGAAGTTGAACTCTTGCTAGAGGTTCCATCCCATTTTCGCTTGTTGTCACTAGGAGTAGCAGTAGTGATAGCAGTAGTAGTAGCACTGATACGTTTAGGCAGCATGTTCTGTTCCACTGCCTGGTCTGTGAGACGATGAGCAAGACGAGTAACATCCTGGATAGTAGCAAGGTTAGCAGTAGTCACATGGCTTTGAATCTCTGGTACTAAGCATTTGTGGTACAACTCAATGCGCTTGATGGGAGGATCCACTATAGTTGGACACAACACTGCCAGTTCATTGGATCGTTTCGGGTACGCTTCTAACTCTGACCCCGTCATCTTCAGGTTAAAGAACTCCACTTCCAGCTTGTGGATGTCATCACAACTATAGTATTCATGTTTGATCAGTTCCTTAAAATCATTCCATGGGGTGTCATTAGCAGCCGCCAGCCCCAGCATCTGAACTTGCGCGTTCCACCAAGTTAGCGCAGTACCTTTGAGAGTACCCGTGGCGTACTTCACCCTACGAGCCTCAGGGCATTCACACATCTCAAAAACGGACTCGAGCTTTTCAAACCAATGGAGGAGTCCAACTGCTTCTTCCGTGCCACTAAAAGTAGTAGGACGACAGTCCATGAAAGTTTTGAAACGTGCACACAGGTGGCTGAGCGTGTTGACCTGTCGTGTGCGTAAGAGTAAACATACTTGAGCACGAGTGTTGGTTTACGAGAGTAGGATCTAAAGATCCTAGAGTAAGTGGTGATGGCAGGTTATACCTCCTGCCTGGGCAGCCGCGAGGGCTGCAGTAACTTGTTCAGTGATCGAAGCCGCCAACTGGGCTTGAGTTAGGTTAACGCGTCCACTCATGATCTTGATATCAAGGAGAACATGAGTGAGAGAGGTTCGCGAATAGTGCGATGACAGAAGAGAGTGAGCACACAAGTATTCTCAAGCAATAGGGGTTATGTGTATCTAAGCATACCATGAGCAAAGTTCTATGTAATTCTAGCAAGTAGGCAATAAAACATATACCATATTACCTAGAATGTTGAGTCTTGCACGTGGAGCGAGGCGTCGTTGTGGATCGTTGAGCACTGTACAGGTTATAGTCTGGTTTTAATAAAAACATTTTCCCCCTTATTAAAACCAAGTTCTCTATAACCAATGGCTCTGATACCAATCTGTCACACCCCCAAAAATCCACACGCGGAGTACCACCGCTTGGAGGCGTGACTGACCAGGATCAAGCCACCAATCATATCGAACATAATAAGTAATAAATGTAATTTAACCAAACAATATGAAAGGTGTTCAAACAAAGCATATTAAGTGTCTAGCGGAAGCAAAATTGTAAACCCAATGTAAGTAATAAGTTCAAATGTTTAAATGTTTTAACATAGCATCCTCGGTCCATGTTCCACAACGACTGCGCCTCCCGTGCAAGCTCCATGTGTACCTAAGGTCCTGCAAGGCATGTAACAGAAAGTCAACAACAAAGGCACACAGGTGGCTGAGCGTGTTGACCTGTCGTGTGCGTAAGAGTAAACATACTTGAGCACGAGTGTTGGTTTACGAGAGTAGGATCTAAAGATCCTAGAGTAAGTGGTGATGGCAGGTTATACCTCCTGCCTGGGTAGCTGCGAGTGCCGCAGTAACTTGTTCAGTGATCGAAGCCGCCAACTGGGCTTGAGTTAGGTTAACGCGTCCACTCATGATCTTGATATCAAGGAGAACATGAGTGAGAGAGGTTCGCGAATAGTGCGATGACAGAAGAGAGTGAGCACACAAGTATTCTCAAGCAATAGGGGTTATGTGTATCTAAGCATACCATGAGCAAAGTTCTATGTAATTCTAGCAAGTAGGCAATAAAACATATACCATATTACCTAGAATGTTGAGTCTTGCACGTGGAGCGAGGCGTCGTTGTGGATCGTTGAGCACTGTACAGGTTATAGTCTGGTTTTAATAAAAACGTTTTCCCCCTTATTAAAACCAAGTTCTCTATAACCAATGGCTCTGATACCAATCTGTCACACCCCCAAAATCCACACGCGGAGTATCACCGCCTGGAGGCGTGACATGACCAGGATCAAGCCACCAATCATATTGAACATATAAGTAATAAGTAAAAGTAAATGTAATCCATCACAATACAATTGGTGTTCACTCAAAAACATAGAATAAGTAGCGGAAGCATAATATGAAATCCCAACATAAGTATCAAGTTCAAAGTGTTATAAAGTTTAACGTGGCATCCATGATCCATGCCCCACAACGACTGCGCCTCCCGTGCAAGCTCCATGTGTACCTAAGGTCCTGCAAGGCATGTAACAGAAAGTCAACAACAAAGTTGAGCGAGTCCACAGTTGGTTGTTTAGTTATAGTGTTCGTTTCGTAAACCGTATGTTTGTTTAGTAACCAATGTATCGTGTCTGTTTGTATCGCGGCCTTCCCGGCATGCGTGCGAAGATTAGTGGGGGTCTCCCATGTTTTCTAGACTAGGTATATTTGTATCGCAGCCCCCCGGGCATGTGTGCGAAGTTTAGAGTATGGTTCGCAGCCATTCCAGGCATGTGTGCGAAGATTAGTTCTATTATCGCAGCCATTCCCGGCGTGTGTGCGAAGAGAAGTATATGTATCACTAGTCTAGCAGTATCTACCAATAACCTTCCTCTCCCGAGGCCTATGGTATGTAATTCCGATAACAATTTAAGCATAAGTAATCATCCAAACCCATTCCCAACCCCGGGAATCCCATGCCTTGGTAAGAGTGTGAACTCACCTTGGTTTGCTCGGCAGATACACAAAGAGGTCAATCAAGCTGCTAGTGGTCAACCACGTCCTAACATGGTTACCAAAGGCAGTTAGTTTGTATGCACGTAAATCACGTAGTTCACATTCACCACACAAGTGTCGTACAAGTAGCGCCCAAAATGTTATACAAATCGTAACAAGAAATCATACGTCACACTGACCATAGCACCCTTTGTAACAATCATTTTCGTATTCACTTACACTACACACTCTAGTAGGTTGTGCGTATTAACACCACCACAAAACACATAATATTCACACGAATCCTCTAAATATTTTCCATATCATGTTCTTGTGTCAAACTACCACCCAATCGATTAGTTGGTTAATCACATACCATGCACATAACACTAGACATTTGGGCCACATAGAATTTATATCACATACCGCTGTGCGACTTTTACATGTTTGCGGCCCAATTTAAGATATTTACATGTGAGGCCCAAGTGTATATTATAATCTTAATCAGTTTCAAAGTCCATTGCCCAAAACATCTTGCATGCTATCTTTTCAATTTCGTCTAACCATTATTGTTCTAATCGATATTCAGTTTAATCATGTATGCCTTATTATTATCAAAATTAATATACAATCAAATCAATTAACATAACAATTTCAATGATCGTTCATCATCATGTATACATAACCCGTGGACTATAGTTTGCTACAAATCATATAACAAATTTCGCGTTTATTAAATCGTACCAATAGTTATCGACATCACATAACATCTTTCAAATAATTCTAATCATCACATAGATCAAGATCATGAGCCGAACACCCTAATAACTTCTAGCTTGCAATAACAGTTCGTCATTATAACATTTGAATCCGATCGAGATCAGGATCATCTACAACCGCTCATGCACCTATTCAACAATTTCGAACATCTTAAATACACGGTTCTTATGCACTAAAAGTCAACCAAACAATTATGATATCATGTAGTCCAAATTTCAAACAATGATAAATTATCCACAATACATTCGGTCCAATAGCAGCACATGTGATGTTGAGGTTCATGTGCTCATCTGACATATATTAGTAACTCAATCATGTGAATATCTCAGATCCTTATTTAAGTGGCCCAATCATACTCTAACAATCAACTAGCATATTCAATATCATGTATCCTAACATTAATTAATCATGCAAGATCATAAAATATAAACATGTATTTACTAACCACAAGATTCGATCAATAGACTGATGTCTTCGAGGAAAAGCTGGTGTCGAGCAATGAAGGAGGCTTCGAGTGTTTCCAGGCTGCCGTCGCACACAAGGTTAGGGAGAGAGAAGTGGTTAGGGTTTTCGGATTACCCTTTCACGTAAAGGGTCTAAATCAAAACATATACCAGCTCGATACTGGGCCAAGGCCCATTTCTGCTTTTCGCCGGCCCACCTTGGCGAAAACACTTTGTGTTTTCGTCCATGAGTGATTTTGTGAGGAGGGTTATTCGACTAAGGTTACATATTTAATTATAAGGCACAAGTTGACACAAAGCACATTATTAACATGCATCCCAAATATATATATATATAACATATCAATCACAATATGATTTAACATATTACAAACGTGTACCGTTGTGAAACAAACAAGTCGTTTTAACAAACAACTTAAACAATTAACGCGCAATTAATGCGAAGATGGAAATCGTGGAAACTCGAGTTGTCACATTATCCCCAACTTGAAAGAAATTTCGTCCCGAAATTTAGCACGTGGTTACTGAGGAAGCTAGTTGTGTTGTGTAGTTTACTGGTTTTCCTGGGGTGTCACATCATCCCCCCGTTGATTTGGAATTTCGTCCCGAAATTCTGTAGTAGCTTCAGCCTCAGTAGTGGTTGCACTGTTTCCGAATAACTGGGGATACTTGAGTTTCATTTGATCTTCTCGTTCCCAGGTAAACTCTGGGCCAGGACGGGAGTTCCAACGAACTCGAACAAGAGGTATTCTGGTGCGTTTGAGGACCTTAACATCCCGGTCCATGATTTCAACTGGTTCCTCGACGAATCGCAACTGATCGTCGATAGTGAGCTCCTTCAAAGGAACTATGAGGGTCTCATGAATTGTGTATATAAATGTCAAAATGTTTATGTATGGTAAGTGAAATATATCAACTAAACCATATGTAAAATGCACAAAAACAAGGTATTGAAGTAAAACATGGTTTAAATCAAAGTTATGTTTTGTGTAATAAATGCATGCTATACTGATATAAACATTTATGCGGTATTGTGAAAATTCATACATCCAAGCCTTGCGACAGTCGGATAACCCTTTTTGTAAAGGTTATCATAAAATGTATTCGGATTCGGTCATTCCTTCCATCCAAACAAACCCGAGATTTCAGGAATGGGATTTGTCAAGTCCTATGGTACCACTACCTACTACCGAGCGGCATGATCGGTGTTAATGAATGTACAGTATAGTTTAAACAACCCAAATGTCATACCAAAATGTAAGCATAAAATGTAATGTAAAATAATGTACTAAGTACGCACACAATGGGCATACATAGCATAGAATGTAATGTAAAATAATGTACTAAGTACGCACACAATGGGCATACATAGCATAAAATATAATGTAAAGTAATGTACTAAGTACGCACACAATGGGCATACATAGCATAAAATGTAATGTAAAGTAATGTACTAAGTACGCACATAATGGGCATACATAGCATAGAACACAATGAAATCATGTACTATAAATGTACTAATGAACATAGCAAGTATATGATGTGAAAGCAGGAAAGCATGAAAGTAACAAGTGGGCACATGTGTTCCACCCCAAAATGTTTGGAAAACAGTAAAAGAGGGGTCTATGTACTCACCTGAGATTGCTTAGTAGTCCTTGAGTAACAACCAAACAATGCTAGAGATCACGGATATCAAACGGCACCTAATATAGGTAACTACATAAATAAACCGGACCTAATCGGAAGATCGGATAGAATGTGATTTAGACCCGACAAGTTTGAAGACTTGTTTAATATGGGTATTTCATACACATTCTGGATTTCTAGATAAAACCGATAAGGTTTGACCCGCTTCGGCTAATTTATGTAAACTAGTTATATAAACCGAACCGAACGCGTAATAAGCGTAACGGGTATCCGTAAGAGCCATATACAGGTTTCCTAAGTTAGCATGCTTCAAATATGTTGTGACATCAGTAAGATGTCTTTTATTATGCCCGAAACGTATTTAAACACAAACTAGGCCCCGTAGGGGTAGTTTGGTCATTTAAAAGGTTATAAAAGAGTTTAAGTATTAACCTGAGTTACAGGTCTGATGTAATCAGCAAATATACTTAATTTGCTAAGTTATATCAGTAGGGTAAAGTATATATGTGAAATTTATCAATTATAACCAAACTATGCACCGTAGGGGCATTTTGGTAATTTCACATAAGCCGTAAAGCTTAAAACTGAAGTCTGAGTTAAACCACTCTTGTTTACTGTTAAAACATTATAATTTACCTAAAATATCAGTAGGTATCAACCCTTGTATGTCTAAAATAGTTCTAGTACATACTATGCGTTAAAAACGCTTAGAAAGGCGATTAGGAGCCGTTTCCGGGTTCGATACATAAAGCTGATATTTTTATTGTTCCAGAAGGCTTAAAATAATTTATTTATCATATCTAATCAGTAGCAAAAGGTTTGAAGTCGTTTAGATATGTAAAACTCATTTTATAGCCCGTAAGGGCAAAATCGACAATTACCGGATTAAGCCTACGACTATAAGTTATGCTCAGCCTAAAATTAATTAAAAATCTTCAAAAATCCCAAAATAATATATTACATCAGTGGTTAATAAGTTTGATATCAAAAAGTAGGCTTAACTAGGCTATATGCTAATTACGCCATTTAATTAACATAAAGCTTTCATTTTGCGCTAATGAGCATAACTCTCAATCTACACCACCAATTGATCTCAAATTTTGGGTACAAGTTTATATATCAGTAAAAAAGGTTTCTACTCTTTTACATTTTCAAAAATCACGTTTTAAAGTGAAAAGGGCATAATGGTCAACATATGAGCAATTTACGGAAATATGCATATTAATTGGATAACTAATGAACCAAGGTGTATAATCACAGAGGGTTATACTAGTATGTAACTTAGTCCAATTAAAGCTCTGGGGCATTTCTAAAACATGCCTAAACGGGTCAGAACTGAAAGTCAAAGTAAAAGTCAAACTATGCGACTTTCGGTTCCGAACCGGGTCTAAAAAGGAAATTGTCGGGTTGAACAGGTTTGGACATGTTTTTACACTAATTACTAAGTTATATTAATGATCAAACAGGTTGTATGTGTTCTACATAGCTAATTATGCATAAATTAGAAATTTAGCATCCTGTTGACTTTTTATTAGCAAGTTTGACCCGACTTTTGACCTGGTTAGAATGGGAATCAGGGGGAACCCTTTTAAGGGTTTATTACCCACATAATTACCAACTTATAACTACTTTTGATTCGACTAATCACTGGACCATTAGTGATTAATCGTTAAGTCAACCGTTAATTACGACGGTTGACTTTTAAGCTAAAACTAAGCTAAAACTTAAACTAAGGAAGGTTAGGCAAACTTACAAGAGTCCTAAGAATGACCAGAGATCACTTGAGAGAAGACTTGAGCTCCAGAAGTGCTCCAAAGTGCAGGAATGAGGTGTGTTCAATTGTTGCAACTTAATGGCCTTTTATAGTGATTTAAACACCACAAATTGTTGACACACAAGTCTACAAGTGACCACAATTCATCAACAAGTGTCCCTAAGTGTCTAGGGGGTGTTTAGGGGTCGCCCATGAACTGAAACAACTGAGTAAAGTCGGTTCCAAGGCTGAAAAGCCAAGAAAAACGATTTTCTGCATCTGGGGGCCTGACGCGGCCCGCCTGAGATTTGGTTAAGACTGACGCGGCCCGCGTCAGCCTTGTTTTCAGCTTTAAATGTTTTAAGTTGTTGCAACTTGCCCCTTGGCTACTTTATCTTTGATGATGGTGGTTGAATCAGGGAGGTACCACTGTGGGTCGAGTGGAGAAGAAACCGTCAAGTGACAGGCAAGAATCGGATGAGGAGGAGGTTGAAGAAGTCTACAATGAAACTAGTGCATTTATGACATCGGGTACTCATCCTTTTTCTTCAAAAGCAGGGGCAAGCACCTCTTCTACCAAGTTCTCTAATGGATAGGCTGTTTGCTTTTCGTATGAAGGGGCTGCTGTTTTGTGGCTACTTTATCTTTGATGATGGTGGTTGAAGATTATGTTTTGTGGTTTTTGCATTGTCTGTCTACTAGATGTCGTGTCATGATGTATAGTAGACTAGGTTATGGGGTGTTATAGGTCTTTGGTTTTTGTTTGATTTACATATATGGGGCATGTCCTGTATATGAACTAGTGTGGAACACATCCTCACTACTTGTACTTATTTGCGGTTGCATTTTAATAGAATCACCGGAGTAACCCTTTACCCAAAAAAAAAAAAAACTTGCCCCTTGGCCCTTCGAAAGGCCAACTAAGCTTATATTTTGCAATTTGAGCCCTTCTTATTTACCTACAAGGGCTTTAGGACTTGTACCTCATTTTCTAAGTCCTCGGTTAACTTTATTGTTACCCGAAAAGTCCTAAACTTTAACGTTGACGCTTTAACCCCTTGTACACGGATTTGATCATAACTTTCTCGTACGATAACGAAACTTTATGAAATTTATGTCGTGCATTCTAGTGAGCATGATTAACCGTTACAAAGCTTCGGGTTTGTCAAGTTTAGTCCCTGTAAGCGAATTAACTTGTTTTTGCCATACCAAAGCCTTCAAAACTTATTTCTAAGTTATGTAAGGGTTATTTAAGGTATGTTGAGTATATGTTGAAGTTCCGGAGTATTTGTCGCATTAAACTGATTACGTTTACGCACCAGTTTGCGTATAAATCTCCAGAAAGTGATATAGAGTTTGAATTTGGACAAAAGTCAAAACACGAAAAATGTAAAACACAACCAAACAAACATTGGGATCAAATAACATTGTTTTATTGATAATTGAACTGTTCACAATGATAACAAGCACAGATGTTACACCCGTTGAGGAAAATGACTCCGTCCGTTCATTTTCATTTCTGAAGAATGTCCGTTGAGGGAAATGACAGGATTATGCCTTATCTTTGATGGCTATTTAACACAAAGTCACAGACAGACTCCTACGAATAAATTTCGAGACGAAATTTCATAAAGTAGGGGAGACTGTGACACCTGTGCCTCTGCGACCATCAAACAAATACCAAATCAATGTAATATTTTGTTTCATACTTGGGATTTGCATAAATATGTGTATCATGTGCACATATCAATTCATGTTCGATTTCGAGCTTTAAATCGCTTTCTGGAAGGTTATACACGAACTGATGCGTAAATATAACCAGTTTAATGCAACAAACACTCCGGAACAGTGACATAGGCTTAACATACCTTAAATAACCTTTACATAACTTAGAAATAAGTTTTGGAGGGTTTGGCATGCCGAAATCAAGTTTATTCGATCATAGGGACTAATTTCGACAAACTACAAAAGTATGCCGATTCGTACTGTGACGAACATTCCAGAACTTGATCATAAGTTAAATATGCCCTAAATATCCTTTACATAGCTTAGAAATAGGCGTTGAGGTGTTTGGTGCGCAAAAATAAACTTTTTGATCAATAGGGACTAAAAGCGTAAAAAATGCATAAGTTTGCATTTTCGCGCATATCTTACGTTCTGAATATATCCAGACATCCAAAAATTTATGTAATCATTAAAATATTTTATTTTAGTGATTGGCATGATAAAATTCCATTCGTCGCGTAATTTGGATCGTTTTTCGCGTCTGTTCTAGTTTCGTCGTAATTAATCGAACAACGCAACCGTACGACCAAACGAACCGACATCCGAGATGTTTTTGAGCATGTTTCATGTTCCCTATACTTTAACTTCATTTTAGAGCTTTGAAATGGGGTTAACGGGGCTTAAACGTGCCAAAAATGCATTGAAAACCAAGTTTCTGGGCTGCAGGGACCTAAATTGACAATCTATCAAAGATAACTCAGGTGGGGCGCGTAAGCCTGGTCATGTTTCTTACGCGGCCTGTGTAAACTCCCCAGATCAGCAAAATCAGTTTCTGCATTCAGCAGCTGGTTTCTGGGTTTTTGAACATGGTTTCTCAACTCTAGGGGCTTGTTTTGGGCACCCATGGTATTCTAATTAAGTGGGCACACATGGATGGTTGAGATTGAAGCTCGGGAATCGAGGAACGATCTTAACGGTGGACCAAAATCTATAAATACCCACACTTTCATTCCTTGCAATTCACAAATCTGATTCAATTGCTCTAAGTTGGGGCCTAGCACTTCATACCTGAGCAATTTGAATCAAGATTACCTTGCTTAGACCCTTTGTAAGTATTCCTTCGTTCTTTTATGCGTTTTTAAGCGTAAAAGTCAAAAAGTGTTTGACTTTCTGCTTTGACCGGTCAATGGTCAACACGAAGTTCGTTTGAACTTCGCAACGTGAGCGTAGTCACGATGGTTATAGTCTCTTGTGACTATACCTACTGATTACCACGTTATTTAGGCGTAGTGACGAGTCATAATTTCGGTCAAAATGCGTATTCTCGCGTATTTTGCAACCAAACTATTTTTGGGTATCAAAACTGTTTGTTTTGATATCAAACTTGTTTTTAAACCTTGTTAAACATGTTTTAACATGTTTAACTCGTCACTTATAGATTAGTGCTTATATAGGGTCGTAAGATAAGCGGTCTAAAAAACCATTTAGACTTTCGAACCCGACCCGTTTGGTCGATCATTAGGATCCGACCAAACATGTTTTGTGACCATAGTTGTATAGGGAATAACCTTCTGAGGTTATATCTTATGGTCACTTCGTTTAAGTAGTTGTATGATAGGTAGTTTATATGCCTTATGAAAATGACCAAAATGCCCTTTTTACTCATAAATTCCTTTTAAGCATATGTAACCTAAATTTTTACATCTAAACTGATTAGGCAACATTATTAGACATGTTAAGGCATATAATACTTGTCATAGGACTAGTTAGGCGGTCCGAACGCGTTTTACGCGAACGACGCGTTAAAGTGGCGTAAGCTACCTTAACTAGTCGTAATGGGTCGTAAGCACTTAGGATAGGTTCCGTTTTAGAATGTAGGCTTTGTTAAACCATATTACATGAGTTCCTATACTCATTTGGTTTACGAAACCTCATTCTATCCGATCCTCTGAGTTAGGTCCGTTTATTAACATAGTTACCTATATTATGTGCCGTTTGATTTTCCGTGATCCCTCTAGATTTGCTTGGTTGTTATTCAAGACTTCTAGGCTATCTCAAGTGAGTACATAGTCCCCTCTTTTACCATATTTTCAAATGTTTTGGGGTAATACACATGTACCTACTTGTTACTTTCGTGCTTTTCATGCTATTATATCATATACTTGCTATGTTCATTAGTACGTATATAGTACATGATTTCATTATGTTTTGCTATGTATGTTCACTTAGCATGCTAGCACATTGATTTTTATATATTACATTTTATTGCATATGTTCATCCAGCATATGGACACATTGTTTTACATTTTGAACTGTTTGAACCGTTGAAACTTTTGATTTATATGAACCGTTTGAAACTGATTAATTGTGTGAACCATTTAAAACTGATTGATTTTATGAACCGTTTGAAACTGATTGATTGTGTGAACCGTTTGAAACTGATTGATTATATGAACCGTTTGAAACTGATTTGATTGTGTGAACCGTTTGAAACTGATTGATTATATGAACCGTTTGAAACTGTTTGAACCGTTGAGTTATGGAAGTGATTAGGTAGCGGGGTGGGTGTAATGTGTTAAAAACATGGTGGATACGCCGCTAGTACTTCCTATATATAAGTGCTTTTAACACATTATATATCGTTGCGTTATCTAGATCACTTGGGCAAGGTTATCAAAACAAAGTCATATTACAAGGTTTTTCTAACAATATAAAACATTCGAGTTTTATTTCAAAAACGATTTACGAATTGGGTTACTTAAACAAATGTTTTGAGTAGGATTCATGGTATCGAGGTTTTATAAAACAAATCTGTTTTGACTTGGTTATTTTCAATTTACATTACAAAGATTTTACAAAACTTGGTTTTCTAAATATCAATTAACAAAGGTGTTCAAGTTATATTTTCAAAACATAAACGAGCCATGAATCTGACACTCACATAAAACCTATGTACTCGCCGGCATTTTTATGCTGACGTATTTTCACATGTGTTTCAAGTACCATAGTTGGCGATGTTTGATGATGATATTGATGCATGCTCACATAGGAACGGACGAGGCCTTAGTGACTTAATAACAATGAAAGTCTATTTGTTCATGTTTTGTTTCTAATTTCAATGTAATGTAATACATTTAATTTAATAAAACAAAACTTCTATCCATGTGTTATGAAACAATGATTCTGTTACAACACTCCCCGACGTTTCCGCCATGATTTGTTGTTTTACGTGGTCGGGGTGTGACAAACATTGGATCAATTGTACACAAAATCCTAAAGTGATTCGGATAACGCTACAAGAGTAATAAAATAAGAACACTTATATATAGGAAGTACCAGCGGCGTATCCACCATGTTCTTATTTTATTATACTCGTTTCGTTATCTAAATCACAACTATCACATAAACACATAAATTGTTAATCTGTCAATCAACTTGTAAACACGCATTAAAGCACACAATGAATCCAATCAAGGACTCCAATATTAGTACTTTAAACATTCTACAAGAATCAACCTACGAAGATAGATAGATGCTACAAGGATTCGGTTTCTGTTACATTGTCTACTCATATACGCATTAAAGCACACAATGAATCCAATCAAGGACTCCAATATTAGTACTTTAAACATCCTACAAGAATCAATCTATGAAGATAGATAGATGCTATAAGGATTTTGGTTTCTGTTACATTGAATCAAAACAATCCTAAATCCTAATGGTGATTCGGGATAACGCTACGAAGGGTAATACAATAAACACACTTATATATAGGAAGTACCAGTGGCGTATCCACCATGTGTTTATTGTATTACTCTAGTTTCATTATCTAAATCACCAACAATCTACATATAAACCATAACCGTCGTCCTGTAAAGTATTTCTTAAAAATCTCACTATTAAGATAGGAAGATCTAAGACTGTACTTCAAATATCCATTAAGAATCTAACTATGAAGATAGGTAGATCTTTTAAGGATTTAGATAAACATCGTATTTGCATAATTGGAATAATACACATAAAAGCACTTAGTAATCACATATATGCCATACATTTGGAAAACAAATTGGTTACACAATGAATCACCCCAAAACATTTGAAAACGGTAAAAGAGGGGAACTATGTACTCGCCTGTGATTGGGTATAGTTCTTGTTTCAAAGGTATAAAAAAACCCAAAAGACCAAGATTTCAAGTGTTGAAGCGGTTCCTAGTGTAACGGATACTATGTTAGTGAATCGACACCTAAATCGGAAGATCAGGTAGAATGAGGTCTCGTAAACCAAATGAGTATTGGAACTCATGTGATTTGGTTTAACGCATCGTTCGTGCGAATGAGTGTTCGAGATGCCTAACTAGTCCTATGACAAGTATTATATGCCTTAACATATTTAAATATGTTGCATAATCAGTTTAAGTAACAAAAGTTAGGTTACATATGCTTAAATTCAAATTATGCATGAAAAGGGCATTTTGGTCATTTTCCTAAGGCATATAAATTACCTATCATACAACTAACTAAACGAAGTGACTATAAGGTATAACCTCGGAAGGTTATTCTCTACACAACTATGGTCACAAATATGTTTGGTCGGATCCTAATGATCGACCAAATGGGTCGGGTTCAAAAGTCTAAGCGGTTGTTTAGACCGCTTATCTTACGACCCTATATAAGCACTAAACTAAAAGTGATGAGTTAAACATGTTAAAACATGTTTAACTAAGTTAGAAAACAAGTTTGATATTAAAACAAAGTGTTTTGATACCCAAGAATAGTTTCATTGCAAAATACGCATAAACACGTACTTTGACCGAAACTATGACTCGTCACTACGCCTAATCAACGTGGTAATCAGTAGGTATAGTCACAAGGGACTATAACCATCGTGATTACGCTCACGTTGCAAAGTTCAAACGAACTTTGTGTTGACCATAAACTGGTCAAAGCAGAAAGTCAAACACTGTTTGACTTTCATGCTTGAAAAGCATAAAAAGCATGAAAGAAGCTTACAAAAGGTCCAAGCAAGGAAGATTTGATTCAAATTGCTCAGGTATGAAGTATAGAACTCCAACTGTCACACCCCGACCACGTAAAACAACAAAACGTGGCGGAAACGTCGGGGAGTGTTGTAACAGAATTAATTGTTTCACAAGCATGGAAATTAAAGTTACGTTTTATTTATAAATCAAGAGTGTTACATTGTCTTAAACAAGAAACAAATAGTACATAACATAATTTAACTAGTTCTTGCTTCGTTTTAAGTCACTAAGGCACAGGTCCGCCTAAGTGTGTCTCGATCATCTTATGCAACAGCTCCTGAAAACACATGTGAAAATAGGTACGTCAGCATAAAAATGCCTGTGAGATACATAGGTTTTGTGAAAATAGGATTCATGACTTGCGTTTAAAGAAACTGTTTAATAAAAGTAGCCATGAATCTTGTTGAGTGGTTCCTTTCATAAATCATTTGAAAAGTGATAAATAAACCAAATGATATATGTATAAAAGAATAATATATGGTTAAGTGAATAACCATGTAAAATGAGTTTGTATAAGTTAAGTTATTTGTAAAACGATGTTTATGTGAAGATTGTATTGTAGATGTAATATGTCTAAACTGAAATGGTTTAAATAACTCTACGATATGTAATACCATAAAAGCACTTATATATAGGAAGTACCAGCGGCGTATCCACCATGTTTTTATCGTATTACACGTCGCCTTGTTACTTAAATCACTTACCCAAACAGCCACCAAGATGAAATGTTTAACAATTGTAGAAATGTTTATGTATGGTCAAATACGGTTCAACAGTTACAAACGGTTCACATAATCAAATGGTTACAACGGTTCACATAGTCAAATAGTTACAACGGTTCACATAGTTAAATAGTTACAACGGTTCACATAGTCAAATAGTTACAAACGGTTCAAAATGTAATATAATGTGTTCATATGCTGGATAAGCATATGCAACATAATGCAATGTAAAACAATGTGTCCATATGTTGAGTAAACATATGCAATAGAGATGTATTGTAAATCAATGTGCTAGCATGCTCAGTCAACATACATAGCAGAGCTAAAACCCTAATTTCTCTCTCTAGCATGGCGACCTGGGACCTTCATGCAAACCTTCGATTTTCTGCTTGATCTTTGTATAACAGTCTGATTATTAGAGTGTTAATTCATTAACAATTCTAATTCGAACTCGTTAGCAAAGTGATCGCGTTGAATCTAGGGTTTTGTCTGTTTTTTTCGTCGTCTACGTTACTGTGTGTGTCGAATCTGTTGGTATAGTGATTAGGGTTTATCGGTCCTACTGGTTGGGCAGTAACCTTGATTTACCCGAGTCCCTATCTCGATTGGATTAGTTACATGTGGTAAGGTGCTAGATTAGGGTTTTTCTTCTGTTCTTGTTCGGTTGGTGTTTCTTGGATTTCTTGTTGTTTCGAGTGTATGGAGGAGAGAAGCGGTGGGTTTAATCCGTTGGATGATGATTTTACTACTGGCACTGATGATCTAACACCACCGGTTCTTGGTATTGGTTTGCGGGTAACTAATATAGAAGGGAATAATCTGAAACCGAGACGTGGTATCTATTCAACTAACAATAGGTCAGTCATTGATGGGCTGATTGATATCTCAAAACCGGTGGAACTGAAGAATGAATGGGCTTATGGAGGTGAATACATGGCAGTGAAGAAGGATTCCCATGCAAACCCTAGTGTTTCAGCTGAGGGCAATGTGGGGAGTAGCACGACTCAAACTGATAATTCGGAGAATGCCTTGAAAAAGCCTATCTCTTATGCGAAAGTTGTTCAGACCCAGAAGGAACAAATAAAAGTTAATTTCAGGAAGCTGGAAACTGAGGAGAAGATGGATGGGGTGGATGTTGTTATTCCGGTTGAATCGGTTAAACAGGTAAATGATCGATATGCAAACACGTTATATGGATATTTCTTGGGTAAACGTCTAGCGTTTCCAGTGGTTGAATACTTTGCTAAGAATCAGTGGGCAAAGTACGGGTTATCTAGATTAATGATGAATGCGAAGGGTTTTTTCTTTTTTAAGTTTAACTCTAAGATAGGGATGGAAAAATTAATGGAGGATGGGCCATGGTTGATTAGGAATGTCCCGATTATTCTGAATGAGTGGTCTCCTTCGGCTAATCTTGTTAAAGAAGATATCACATCCATTCCCGTGTGGGTAAAGATGCATGATGTGCCATTGGTGGCGTTTACTGAAGATGGACTTAGTTTATTAGCTTCGAAGATTGGTGATCCGAAAATGCTAGATTCATACACAGCTGCGATGTGTACTGAATCTTGGGGTAGAAGTAGTTTTGCAAGAGCGCTTATTGAGGTGAAAGCTGATTCCGAGCTAAAAAGAACTGTGAAAGTGGCGGTCCCAGGTTTAGGTGGGAACGGGTTTTCAATGGCTGAGGTGAAGGTAGAGTATGATTGGGAACCGTTGAGGTGTGCTACGTGCTGTGTTTTTGGTCATGCAAATAATCAATGTCCTAAGAATCCGAAGGCGGGAGTGGAGGATATGCCCAAGAATGATGGTGATGGTATTAGGGATCTTAAAGGTAAGAATAAAAAAGTTGGTCAGCAGGGGTTTCAAGTTAATAACAAGAAGCTGAAAAAGGTTTATAGGCCGATTACTAAACCTAAAACACAACCGGATAAAGCCTCTTCCTCTAATAATCAGGTAAACGTGTCGAACTCTTTTGGTGTACTACAAGATGAAGAGGTGGATGAGCCGAATGATATTCAGGTGAAACATGGGAAGCCTATTAATAATGGGAGCAAGGGTTTGAACGACCAGATTATTGTCGATGATATAGGTGTGGATGACCTTCTAGATGAAATTCCGAAGTTCATGGAAAAGAAGGTGGACGGTAACAATTCTGAGGGTGCAAGCACACCTGGTACCGGGGTTTCTAATGGGTAGTATCGGTGCTTGGAATATTAGGGGGTTGAACCACTCCCTTAAGCAAAAGGAGGTTCGCCAGGTAATTACTGAAAATCATGTGCATGTGTGTGCTATTATGGAAACTCATGTGGATGCGTCTAGGGTATCGGATATTTGCAAAAAAGTGTGTAATAATTGGAAATGGGCATCTAATGCTAGTTGTTGTTCGAGAGGGACGAGGATAATGGTGGGATGGGATGAAAATATTGTCGATGTTATGATTCTTGCTCAAACAAATCAGGTGGTCCATACGCAGATTGTTTTTAAGCTGGATAAAAAGTCGTTGTTTTGCTCTTTCGTGTATGCGGAGAACCATTACAAGGATAGAAGAGAATTGTGGAAGGATCTTTCTCAACACCATTCGTTTATGCGGGATAAACCGTGGGCCATTATGGGAGATTTCAATGCAACATTGGAGCTGGATGATACGCTAACTGGTGCCTCTACTAGTAACATAGGCACAAGGGAATTTAAGGAGTGTGTGAGTGCTATTGATATGTTCGATATTAACAGCTCGGGTATTCATTTTACTTGGTCGAACAAACAAAAAAAATGGTAATGCAATATTTAAAAAGATTGATCGTATTCTTGGGAATGTGCAACTTATTGATGTTTTTATGGATGCGGCGGCTCGTTTTTTGCCTTATCGGATTTCAGACCATACGCCATGCATACTTGTTCTTCCGAATGTGCAACGTGATAAACCAAAACCGTTTAAGTTTGTCAACTTGATAGCGGAAAAGAGTGGATTCTTGGAAGAGGTTAGTCGAGTTTGGGGTACAGATTTTTCGGGATATGCAATGTTTAAGGTGGTGAAAAAACTTAAGCTCCTGAAGGGTCCTATGCGTAAGCTCCTGTATGATCAAGGAAATTTACATGAAAAAGTTAATAATACGAGGAAGCAACTTGAGGAATGCCAATACGATTTGGATAGGAGTCCGGGTGATGAGGAGTTAATCAAAAAGCTTGATAATGTTCTTAGAGTTTATAAGGAGGCTGTTCGGGATGAAGCGTTGTTTTTACAACAGAAGTCGAAGCTGGATTGGCTATCTATGGGTGATTCTAATACTAAATATTTTCATAACGTGGTAAAAGCCAAGAATCATCGTAGCCGTATCTTTTCTATTAGGGATTCGTCCGGTCAGATGTTTGAAGGTAATGATGTGCCGTTGGTTCTGGTTGATCACTACTCGAAGTTTTTTGGTTCCGAGATAGATACTCCGGTGCAACCTACGCCTGATTTATTTGTGCACAGGTTGTCGGATGTGAAGGCTCAATTAATGGTTCGTCAGATTTCGGATGATGAGATCAAAGCAGCGATGTTTTCTATTGCGGGGAACAAAGCTCCTGGTCCGGATGGGTATACGTCTATTTTCTTCAAGAGATCATGGGATATTGTGGGTCAGGAGGTGTGCAAGGCGATTCGGGATTTCTTTCTTAATGGGAAATTACTTCAGCAACTGAACCATACTATTATTTCTCTAATCCCTAAGGTTTCTACACCTGCTTCAGTAACAGATTATAGACCGATTTCTTGTTGCAATACACTCTACAAGTGCATTAGTAAGATCATCTCGAACCGTATTAAAGAAGGGTTAGGGGATATTGTCAGCATCAATCTGTCTGCTTTTGTTCCTGGTAGAAGAATTACTGATAATATCCTGTTAACTCAGGAACTTATGCATAATTACCATCGGAATATTGGGCCTCCTAGATGCGCATTTAAAGTGGATATTCAGAAAGCCTATGATACGGTGGACTGGAGATTCCTAGAGAATGTGTTAATGGGATTTGGTTTTAATCCGAGAATGGTTATGTGGATTATGGCTTGTGTCACTTCTACAACGTTTTCGATTGCGATGAATGGGAACTTGTATGGTTACTTTAAAGGAAAACGTGGGCTTCGTCAGGGTGATCCTATGTCCCCTTATCTTTTTACTTTGGTTATGGAGGTTTTGACATTGATTTTACAAAAGCAGGTGTCGATCTCGTTGGAGTTTCGATTTCATAATAAATGTGAAGAACAAAGAATTATTAATTTGTGCTTTGCTGATGACCTATTTTTGTTTGCTAGAGGGGATCCGAAATCGGCTAGACTTATTATGGACTCTCTTAATAGTTTTAAAAACATGTCAGGGCTTGTGCCGAGTATGTTGAAGAGTACGGTTTTTTTTGGCAATGTGCCGGATTCGGCTAAAGCACGTATTTTAGATATTATGCCATTTGAGGAAGGGGTGTTGCCGGTCAAGTATTTAGGGGTTCCTGTTATTTCTTCTCGGCTTATATATAAAGATTGTAAATGTCTGGTGGACAGAATGGAAGCTCGAATAACTGACTGGAAAGCTAAATGCTTATCTTTCGCTGGGAGGTTACAGTTGATCAGGTCGGTGTTGTCTTCGTTATATGTTTATTGGGCATCGGTGTTTGTGCTTCCAAAACGTATTATACATGAGTTGGAGGAACGAATGCGTTTGTTTTTATGGTCCCAAGGGAACCGAATTAAAGGTAAGGCTAAGGTCAATTGGAAAGCTGTTTGTTTACCAAAAGATGAAGGAGGGTTGGGTCTTCGTAGGGTAGGTGATATGAATAACGCCCTTATGGTCTCGCATATATGGAGTTTGCTCTCTAACCGTGAGTCGCTATGGGTAAAGTGGATACACTCTTACCGTATTAGAGGTAGGAATTTTTGGGACGTTCCGGTTAAAAACAATATAACTTGGAGTTGGCAGAAGATGTTAACTCTTAGACCCACTATTCGAGATCATGTATGGGTGAAGATGGGTGATGGTATGAACACAAGTGTTTGGTTTGATAAATGGGATGTTGTTTGCCCATTAAGTAGTTTTATTACGCCAAGAAGTATTGCGAATGCAGGTTTCAGCTTGAATGCTAGAGTTGCGGATGTGTTTGTAAATGGAGAATGGGGTTGGCCTGTGTTTTGGTTTAATCGTTTTCCGATGCTGAATACGTTACAAAGGCCGGTCTTAGAGCCATTTAAACACGATAATCTGGCATGGTTTACTTCTAACGGTCGAAACTTGGATTTTAGCACATCGATGGTTTGGGATGATTTACGGTATTCTCAACAAAGGGTGCAGTGGGCGAACTTGGTTTGGTTCCCTCAGGCTATTCCTCGTCATTCGTTTCTTGTGTGGCTTCTTGTTCTTAAAAAGTTGAAAACTCAAGACGTGATGAGTAGATGGAATTCGGATAATGCTAACTTGCGTTTGTTATGCTGCTCCTTATGTCTTAGGGGCCCTGATTCGCATGAGCATCTATTCTTTGAATGTGAGTTTGCTAAACTGGTTTGGTATGGAGTTCGCGGAAAAGCGGGTATGGAAATTGTTCAGAATAAATGGACCGATATTTTTGATTATTTGTTTGATATAGCCAAGTCTACCATGGCCGAACATATCATTGCGAAAATAGTGGTGGGCGCAACAACTTATTTTGTTTGGGAAGAGCGTAATCGGAGACTTTTCACGAACAAGAGAAGGAACAAGGATCAACTGGTAGAGACTGTGCTTTCTACGGTAAGAATGAAACTGCACACGATGAGGTTCAAGCAGTCCACTCACACGGCTCGAGTTTTACAGGACTGGAGTCTTCCGAGAGGTCTCTTAGTGGCGGATGATGATTGTGGCTAAGTAGAGTGTCTTTAGTGATGTCGATAGTCAACGAGTTGTATTGGTGTTTTTGTTTTGCGTTGTAGCTAGTTATGCTTGTTGCTTGTTTACTCTTGTATGGCATGTCATACAGGAGAACTGGAGGCGGACAGTCTTCACTTGTTTTATTTGGTTGGTTGGTAATAAAATTTAACCGGGGTAACCCTTTACCCAAAAAAAACATACATAGCAGAAATGTAAGGTAACACAATGTACTAAGTATGCTAAGTAAACATACATAGCAAAACAATGTAATGTAAATCATGTACTATAAGTGTACTAATGAACATAGCAAGTATATGTCATGAAAGCATGAAAACACGAAAGTAACAAGTAGGCACATGTGTTTCACCCCAAAACGTTTGAAAAACAGTAAAAGAGGGGTCTATGTACTCACTTGAGATTGCTTAGAAGTTTTAGGATAACCACCAAGCAAGCTAGAAGATCACGGAATCAAACGACACCTAATATAGGTAACTATGTTACTAAACCGGACCTACATCGGAGGATCGGATAGAATGAGGGTTCGTAAACCAAATGAGTGTGGGAACTCATGTAATATGGTTTAACAAAGCCTACATACTAAAATGAAACCTAATCTAAGTGCTTACGACCCATTACGACCCGTTTAGGTAGTTTATGCTACTTTAACGCGTCGTTCGCGTAAAACGCGTTCGGAATGCCTAACTAGCCCTATTGTAACATCTGTGCTTGTAATCATTATGAACAGTTCTAATATCAATAAAACAATGTTATTTGATCCCAATGTTTGTTTGGTTGTGTTTTACATTTTTCATGTTTTAACTTTTATGTAATTTCAAACTCTATATCACTTTCTGGAGAGTTATACGCAAACTGGTGCGTAAACGTAATCAGTTTAATGCGAAAAATACTCCGGAACATAAACATATACTCAGCATACCTTAAATAACCTTTACATAACTTAGAAATAAGTTTTAAAGGCTTTGGTATGGCAAAAACAAGTTAATTCGCTTACAGGGACTAAACTTGACAAACTGCGAAAGTATGCCGATTTGAACTGTAACGAACATTCCGGAACATGACCATAAGTTAAACATACCATAAATATCCTTTACATAGCTTAGAAATAGGCTTTGAGGGGTTCGGTATGCTAAAATAAACTTTTGGGTCATTCAGGGACTAAAAGTGTCAAAAAGTGCACAAGTTTGCACTTTCGAGCATAACTTACGTTCTGAATACATCCGGACATCCAAAAATTTATGTAAGCATGACTATATTATGCTTTAGTGTTTGGCTTTCCAAAAATCCATTCGTCGCGTCATTTGGATCGTTTTTCGCACTTGTGCGCATTCCGTCGTAATTAAGCGAACATCGCGTTCGTACGACCAAACGAACCGACATCCGGCATATTTTTGAACATGTTTCATGTCCACAATGTTTAAGCATCATTTTAGGGCCTTAAAGTTGGCTTTACGGGCCTTAGAAGTGTCGGAAATGGCCTTAAACACGTGCAGGGACTGAAACTGTAATTTCTGAAACTTGTGGCTGATCAGACAAGGCCAGGCGGCCCGCCTGAGACTTGTGTGATCCTGAAGCGGGCCGCGTCCGACTATCAGACCAGATTAAGTGTTTCTAACAGCAGGTTCCAGCTGTTTTAACCACACCCACACATTCTCAATTGCCTAGTCAGATGATAAGGATCATTTTTAGCTACCATAAGGTTCCGACACTTGTACGGATGCGATTAAGGCACGATATTCGACAAACGATCTTAACGGTTACCCGAAAACTATAAATACCCCAACCCCCATTACTTCAAACCCACTAGAATCTGATCTTAAAGACTCTAAGTTGGAACCTTTGTTTCATACCTGAGTTATTTCGATCTAGATTAGCATTCGGGGACCCTTCGTAAGTATTCTTTCGTTCTTTTATTGCTTTTCGAGTCTTTTCGAGTCTGAAAGTCAAACTTTGTTTGACTTTCTGCGTTGACCAGTTTATGGTCAATGCGAAGTTCGTTTGAACTTCGCAACGTGAGTGTAATCACGTTGGTTATAGTCCTTTGGGACTATGCCTACTGATTACCACGTTGTCTAGGGTCGTAGGTTAAGCGATCTAATAAATCGCTTATGCCTTCGAACTCGACCCAGTTTGGTCGATCATTAGGATCTGACCAAATACATTAGGAGACCATAGTATATAGGGAATAACCTTCCAAGGTTATACCTTATGGTCGCTTCGTTTAAGTAGTTGTATGATAGGTAGTTTATATGCCTTAGGTAAATTACCAGAATACCCTTTTCATGTATAATTGGTAATTAAGCATATGTAACCTAAACTTTTGTCACATAACTGATTATGTAACATGTTTAGGCATATAATACTTGTCATAGGGCTAGTTAGGCGGTCCGAACGCGTTTCACGCGAACGACGCGTTAAAGTAGCATAAGCTATCTAAACTGGTCGTAATGGGTCGTAAACACTTAGGTTAAGTTTCGTTTTAGTATGTAGGGTTTGTTAAACCATATTACACGAGTTTCCATACTCGTTTGGTTTACGAAACCTCATTCTATCCGATCTTCCGATTTAGGTCCGGTTTATTAACATAGTTACCTATATTAGGTGCCGTTTGATTCCGTGATCTCTATCATTGTTTGGTTGTCACTCCAGGACTACTGAGTAATCTCAAGTGAGTACATAGAACCCCTCTTTTACTGTTTTCAAACTGTTTTGGGGTGGAACACATGTGCCTACTTGTTACTTTCATGCTTTCCTGTTTTCACATCATATACCGGCTATGTTTGTTAGTACATTATAGTACATGTTTTACATTACATTTCTGCTATGTATGTTGACTGATAGCATGCTAGCACATTGATTTACAAGACTTTTCTGCTTTGTATGTTAACTTAGCATACTTAGTAAATTGTTTTCATATGACATGTATACAACTGCTATGACATTTGGTTTGCACAAACGGGTCTTTATAACGTTCATTAACATTTGCTACGCCGCTCGGTAGTAAGTAGTGGTACCATAGGACTTGACAAATCCCATTCCTGACATCCCGGGTTTGTTTGGATGTAAGGAATGACTGAATCCGAAAACATTTCTTTTGATAACCTTGACTGAAAGGGTTATCCGACTGTCTCAAGGCTTGAATGTATGCGTTAACTTACCACATAAATGTTTGTATCAATGTAACATGCATTACTTTGCAAAACATAACTTTTTGATATATTCAAAATACTTTGTTTTGTACATTTATACATCTTGGACTATATGACAATACTTTACTTACAATACATAACTTTTGTTACACATTACTTGACTACTTTTGGACTTATAAACATTTGACATGGCTTATACAAGGACTTTTGACTATTGGTTTAAACATAGACTTTATACATTGGTGGTTTGATTAAGTGATTTAAGTAACGAGGCATGTGTAATATGATACAAACATGGTGGATACGCCGCTAGTACTTCCTATATATAAGTGTTTGTATGGTATTACATATTGTAGCGTTATTTAAATCATTTCAATTTAGACATATGACTTTTTATACAAATAACATACTTTTCACAAGACATTGTTTTACCAATCAACTTATCTTATACAAACTCATTCTACTTGGTTATTTATTTAACCATACTTTATTCTCTTATTTATACATATCATCTGAATTTATGGTTTTCAAACGATTTATAAAACAAATCAAATTTACAAGGTTCATGACTGACTGTTATTAAACAAATTTTCTTAAACTTAAGTCATGAATCCTATTTTCACAAAACCTATGTATCTCACATGCATTTTTATGCTGACGTACCTACTTTCACATGTGTTTTCAGGTGCTTTTCCATAGGATGACGATCATGACACTAGGGCGGACCTGTGCCTTAGAGACTAAAAACGATGATAGACTTTGTTTAATTATGTTATAAACTCTGTATTTCCTGTGTTAAGACAATGTAACTCTTGTTTAATAAATAAAATACAACTTTGTTTGCCATGGATTTGAAACAATTAATTCTGTTACAACACTCCCCGACGTTTTCCGCCACGTCTTGTATGTTATACGTGGTCGGGGTGTGACAGAAGAGTTGGTATCAGAGCCAATGGTTATAGGGAATTAGGTTATTAGTAATGCTTTGACCTAGACTATAACCTTTCTAGGACCTTAACACAAGTTATCTTGTGTTTAGATCTTAAAACATGTACATCACCTATCCTTAGGTGATTATCAAAACAAGAAACCAAATTTTTCGAAACGATTTTTGAAAAACAATCTTCTGTTTTTGAATGATTTATTTCAAGGTTTTGAACCCTCTTTTGTAAGGTTTTGAACCCTTCCAGTTTTACTAAATTTTTGGCCTTGTGCCTTCAAATTTTCAAAATCTCGTCAAGGTTTTGGGTTTTAAATAATGTGAACACGTGCAAACTGGAAGAGTGAATGCCTGTATTCTGGGTTTTCTGTCTAGGCAAGCACTTCGTATACATCTCATCAGACGCGAGACCAGTTGTGCTTACCTGGGAATTCTTGGGATGAGTGTTCACTTATAGGCGAGCATGTCTTCGTGATACATTATTTTTGATCCATTTACTTTGATTAGTCACTGTGCGTCGTTTGTTTGCTTGGTAATGCGGACAAATGACCATCATCTTTGTGTTGGTTAATTTTGTTTCATCTCATTCTTTTCATCCAATCATCTCACTCGTTTCCTTTCATGTTTTCCTCTTTTAGAATGCCTCCTCGACGCGACAATCTGATAGCGACTGCCGAACTGGCAGAAATCATTGCGCAGCAGATGGCTGCTCAATTCCCAAATCTCTTTGCTCAATGGCAACAAGCCAACAACAACAACAATGCTCCATGCAAATACAAGGATTTTAACTCGGCTAAACCACTCAAGTTTAGTGGTTCTGAGGGAGCGACTGGGCTTCTTCAATGGTTTGAGAGCATTGAGAATACTTTCCACCACGTGCAGTGTCCGGATAATCGCAAGGTCGAGTTTTCTTCAAGCGTGTTTCAGAAGAGGGCTCTCACATGGTGGAACGGGGTTATGAGAGATCGGGGTGCAGAAGTTGCTCTAGCGCAAACTTGGGCTGAACTTAGGGCCCTTATGATGAGGGAATTCTGTCCTCGTCATGAACAGCGAGCGTTGGAGAAAGAGTTTGAGGACTTGAAACAAGACAGTGGCGAGCACAGGGCTTATACTGATAGGTTTGAAGAGTTTAGTCTGCTTTGCCCAACTATGGTTACCCCACTCGACAAGGCTATCGAAAGATGCATCGACGGCCTACCTGACTCGGTACAAGACATCATTACTGGTAGCAACCCTACCACACTCCGTCAGGCGATCGAGTTATCAGCGACATTGACTGAGTCGCAGATTCGAAAGGGGAAGCTGCACAAAAAGGGTGAAAAGGGTAAGAAGCAGGTGTCTGATAAGGAAGATAGCAAGAATGGCCAAAACAAGAAGGGAAAGAATTCTGGAGGGTCTAGGAAGCGGAAGGCTTCCCAAAACTATGATGTTACTGCACAGGCTCAAGCTGCACCAAATCAGCCTGCGCAACCACTAGCCAAGAAGCCTTATCTTGGCAATGCACCTTTGTGCAACAGGTGTAACGGCCATCATCAACCACACCTCCAGTGTCGTCAGTGCACCAACTGCGGAAGGCCTGGTCATCTTGCTGCCACCTGCCGCATTCCTGTTAACCAGAACCAGGCAGTTCAGAACCAAGCCCAACAAGTTGCTCAGCCTCTTGCTCAGCAACAAGGTCAAGCTGCACGACCTCATTTTCCTCCCGGTTCGTGCTACAATTGTGGGGATCTGACCCACTACAGAAACCGGTGCCCAAGGCTAGCCAACCAGAACCAGAACCCAAATCAGAATCAGGCTCCGGCTCGAGGCCGAGCCTTTAACATGAATGCCCAAGAGGCGCAGGCAGACGATAATGTGGTGAACGGTACGTTCTTTATTAATAATCAGCCTGCATCTGTTCTTTTCGATTCTGGTGCCGACAAGAGTTTTGTGTCATTGTCTTTTGAGCCAATGCTTCGCGTGTCTAGAACGAAACTAAGTAAATCTTTGACAGTAGAGGTTGCTAGTGGTGAACCCATTATTCTTGATTCTGTTCTACGCAACTGCCAGTTGAACCTTAACGATCATCTTTTTCCTATTGACCTCACGCCAATGCAACTTGGAAGCTTCGACGTCATTGTGGGTATGGACTGGTTATCCAAGCATCACGCAGAATTAGTTTGTTTTGAGAAGATCGTTCGTGTGCCGCTTTCGACAGGCGAGATTCTACAGGTTCAAGGTGAGAAACCGTCTGGTGGCCTCAAGCTCATGTCTTGTTTTAAAGCTCGGAAGTATCTGCGGAAGAACTATGTGGCTTTCTTAGCACATGTTACAGAAGATAAAGGCAAGGGTAAGTCTATTTCAGACATTCCTGTCGTTCGGGATTATTCTGAAGTTTTCCCTGAAGATTTACCTGGTCTACCCCCAGCACGCCAAGTAGAGTTCCGCATCGATCTCGTACCTGGTGCAAATCCCATTGCCAGAGCTCCATATCGTCTTGCGCCATCTGAGATGCAAGAGTTGTCTAAGCAGCTTCAGGAACTCTCTGACAAAGGTTTTATCCGTCCTAGCTTTTCACCCTGGGGTGCTCCCGTTCTTTTTGTCAAGAAGAAGGATGGATCTTTTAGGATGTGTATCGATTATCGTGAGCTTAACAAGTTTACCATCAAGAATCGATATCCCCTACCTCGCATTGATGATCTCTTTGATCAGCTACAGGGCGCTTCTTATTTTTCGAAGATTGATCTACGTTCTGGGTATCATCAACTTCGGGTGCATGAAGAAGATATTCCCAAGACAGCGTTCCGTACTCGGTATGGGCACTATGAATTCACAGTCATGCCATTCGGTTTGACTAATGCTCCTGCTGTTTTCATGGACTTAATGAATAGGGTCTGCAAACCTTATTTGGATTAGTTCTTCATTGTTTTTATTGATGACATCTTGATTTACTCTAAGACGCGAGCTGATCACGAGCAACATCTTCGTCTTACTCTGGAACTCCTAAAGAAAGAGCAACTTTTCGCCAAATTCTCCAAGTGTGAATTCTGGCTTAAAGAGGTTCAATTTTTAGGTCATATTATCAACGAACGAGGTATTCATGTAGATCCCTCCAAGATCAGTGCGATTAAGGATTGGGATACGCCTACTACTCCTACTGAAGTTCGTTCTTTTCTTGGTCTAGCGGGTTATTACTGCCGCTTCATTGAGAACTTCTCAAAGATCGCAGTTCCTCTAACTGCTCTAACTCAGAAGAACAAACCCTTTGATTGGGGATTTAAACAAGAAGAAGCTTTTCAACACTTGAAGCGGAAGCTTTGCGACGCGCCTGTTCTAACTTTGCCTGAGGGCAATGATGATTTCGTCGTTTATTACGATGCATCTAAACTGGGTCTTGGCTGTGTTCTGATGCAAAGGAACAAAGTCATAGCTTATGCATCGAGGCAGTTGAAGATACATGAGAAGAACTACACCACTCATGATCTTGAGTTGGGTGCAGTTGTTTTCGCTCTAAAGATCTGGAGACACTATTTGTACGGTACAAAATGTGTGGTTTTCACTGACCACAGAAGTCTTCAGCATATCTTCAACCAGAAAGAACTCAACATGAGGCAACGACGTTGGGTGGAGCTTCTAAACGACTATGACTGCGAAATTCGCTACCATCCTGGTAAGGCGAATGTCGTAGCTGATGCATTGAGTCGTAAGGAACGTACTAAGCTTCATTGTGTACGTGTTCAATCTGTTATTCAAGCTCGATCCGATATCCAAGCACGCATTTCTCAGGCGCAACAATCTTGTGTTTCACAGGGTTTGATGGATAAGGAATTTCCCTATCACATAACGCCTGCTTTGGAACTGAAGGACAATGGATCGTATTACTTCATGGACCATTTGTGGGTCCCAAGCCAGGATAATCTGCGTACCTTGCTTATGGATGAAGCCCATAAGTCTCGTTATTCTATTCATCCGGGCTCAGATAAGATGTATAAGGATCTTCGTATTCATTATTGGTGGCCTGGTATGAAGAAAGACATTGCCTTATACGTATCAAAATGCCTTACTTGTCTTAAGGTTAAGGCTGAACATCAGCGTCCTTCTGGTTTATTGGTGCAACCAGAGATCCCAGTTTGGAAATGGGAAAACATTACTATGGATCTTGTTACCAAACTTCCACGCACAAAGAAAGGTCATGATGCCATCTGGGTAGTTGTTGATCGTCTTACTAAGTCAGCACATTTCTTGCCAATCCGTGAGGATTTTCCTGCTGACAGACTTGCTAAAATCTATGTGGATGAAATTGTAGCTCGACATGGTGTTCCTTTGAACATCATTTCTGACAGAGATGCTCGTTTCACTTCTCACTTTTGGAGAACCATGCAATCTGCTATGGGGACCCAACTTAATCTGAGATGGTCAATCTGAGAGAACAATCCAGACTCTGGAGGATATGCTTAGAGCTTGTGTGATCGATTTTGGTGGTAGTTGGGATTCACATCTTAAGTTGATTGAATTCTCCTACAACAACAGTTATCACACCAGCATCAAAATGGCTCCTTTCGAGGCTCTCTATGGTCGAAAATGTCGTTCACCAGTCTGCTGGAATGAGATCGGCGAGGCTCAACTTACTGGACCTGCTCTCATTTTAGAGACAACTGACAAGGTCAAGAAAGTTCGCGATAACCTTCAGACAGCTATGAGTCGTCAAAAGAGTTACGCGGATCCAAAACGCAAACCTTTGGAATTTCAAGTCGGTGATCGAGTATTACTTAAGGTCTCACCTTGGAAAGGGGTGATCAGATTTGGAAAGAAAGGAAAACTTGCACCTAGATACGTTGGACCATTCAAGATCGTCGAAAGAATCGGAAAGGTAGCCTACAGACTTGAGTTACCTCCTGAACTTGGAAATGTTCATCCAACTTTTCACGTGTCCAATCTCAAGAGGTGTTTAGCTGATGAGAACTTCCACATACCGCTTGACGAAATTCGTGTTGGCAAAACACTGAAATTTGTTGAGAAACCAGTGGAAATCATGGAACGTGAAGTCAAGTGGCTTAAACGCAAGCGCATTCCTTTGGTCAAAGTTCGCTGGGAAGCAAAACGTGGACCCGAGTTTACTTGGGAACGCGAAGATCAAATGAAAGCGAAATATCCACATCTTTTCCCACGAGTTTCCTCTAAATAAATTTCGGGACGAAATTTCCACAAGTAGGGGAGACTGTAACATCTGTGCTTGTAATCATTATGAACAGTTCTAATATCAATAAAACAATGTTATTTGATCCCAATGTTTGTTTGGTTGTGTTTTACATTTTTCATGTTTTAACTTTTATGTAATTTCAAACTCTATATCACTTTCTGGAGAGTTATACGCAAACTGGTGCGTAAACGTAATCAGTTTAATGCGACAAATACTCTGGAACATCAACATATACTCAGCATACCTTAAATAACCTTTACATAACTTAGAAATAAGTTTTAAAGGCTTTGGTATGGCAAAAACAAGTTAATTCGCTTACAGGGACTAAACTTGACAAACTGCGAAAGTATGCCAATTTGAACTGTAACGAACATTCCGGAACATGACCATAAGTTAAACATACCATAAATATCCTTTACATAGCTTAGAAATAGGCTTTGAGGGGTTCGGTATGCTAAAATAAACTTTTGGGTCATTCAGGGACTAAAAGTGTCAAAAAGTGCACAAGTTTGCACTTTCGCGCATAACTTACGTTCTGAATAAATCCGGACATCCAAAAATTTATGTAACCATGACTATATTATGCTTTAGTGTTTGGCTTGCCAAAAATCCATTCGTCGCGTCATTTGGATCGTTTTTCGCACTTGTGCGCATTCCGTCGTAATTAAGCGAACATCGCGTTCGTACGACCAAACGAACCGACATCCGGCATATTTTTGAACATGTTTCATGTCCACAATGTTTAGGCATCATTTTAGGGCCTTAAAGTTGGCTTTACGGGCCTTAGAAGTGTCGGAAATGGCCTTAAACACGTGCAGGGACTGAAACTGTAATTTCTGAAACTTGTGGCTGATCAGACAAGGCCAGGCGGCCCGCCTGAGACTTGTGTGATCCTGAAGCCGGCCGCGTCCGACTATCAGACCAGATTAAGTGTTTCTAACAGCAGGTTCCAGCTGTTTTAACCACACCCACACATTCTCAATTGCCAAGTCAGATGATAAGGATCATTTTTAGCTACCATAAGGTTCCGACACTTGTACGGATGCGATTAAGGCACGATATTCGACAAACGATCTTAACGGTTACCCGAAAACTATAAATACCCCAACCCCCATTACTTCAAACCCACTAGAATCTGATCTTAAAGACTCTAAGTTGGAACCTTTGTTTCATACCTGAGTTATTTCGATCTAGATTAGCATTCGGGGACCCTTCGTAAGTATTCTTTCGTTCTTTTATTGCTTTTCGAGTCTTTTCGAGTCTGAAAGTCAAACTTTGTTTGACTTTCTGCGTTGACCAGTTTATGGTCAATGTGAAGTTCGTTTGAACTTCGCAACGTGAGTGTAATCACGTTGGTTATAGTCCTTTGGGACTATGCCTACTGATTACCACGTTGTCTAGGGTCGTAGGTTAAGCGATCTAATAAATCGCTTATACCTTCGAACCCGACCCAGTTTGGTCGATCATTAGGTTCCGACTAAATACATTAGGAGACCATAGTATATAGGGAATAACCTTCCAAGGTTATACCTTATGGTCGCTTCGTTTAAGTAGTTGTATGATAGGTAGTTTATATGCCTTAGGTAAATTACCAGAATACCCTTTTCATGTATAATTGGTAATTAAGCATATGTAACCTAAACTTTTGTCACATAACTGATTATGTAACATGTTTAGGCATATAATACTTGTCATAGGGCTAGTTAGGCGGTCCGAACGCGTTTCACGCGAACGACACGTTAAAGTAGCATAAGCTATCTAAACGGGTCGTAATGGGTCGTAAACACTTAGGTTAAGTTTCGTTTTAGTATGTAGGGTTTGTTAAACCATATTACACGAGTTTCCATACTCGTTTGGTTTACGAAACCTCATTCTATCCGATCTTCCGATTTAGGTCCGGTTTATTAACATAGTTACCTATATTAGGTGCCGTTTGATTCCGTGATCTCTATCATTGTTTGGTTGTCACTCCAGGACTACTGAGTAATCTCAAGTGAGTACATAGAACCCCTCTTTTACTGTTTTCAAACTGTTTTGGGGTGGAACACATGTGCCTACTTGTTACTTTCATGCTTTCCTGTTTTCACATCATATACCGGCTATGTTTGTTAGTACATTATAGTACATGTTTTACATTACATTTCTGCTATGTATGTTGACTGATAGCATGCTAGCACATTGATTTACAAGACTTTTCTGCTTTGTATGTTAACTTAGCATACTTAGTAAATTGTTTTCATATGACATGTATACAACTGCTATGACATTTGGTTTGCACAAACGGGTCTTTATAACGTTCATTAACATTTGCTACGCCGCTCGATAGTAAGTAGTGGTACCATAGGACTTGACAAATCCCATTCCTGACATCCCGGGTTTGTTTGGATGTAAGGAATGACTAAATCCGAAAACATTTCTTTTGGCATGCACCCACTCCGCCCAAAGAGATTTTCGTTTAGTGATGACACTCCAAATATGATTCACCATGAGCGCTTTATTAACATCACCTATGCGTCTAATCCCCAAGCCCCCTTCATACTTCGGGGTACACACAGAAATCCAAGAAACCTTTGCCCTTCCTCTTTGAAATGAACTATCTTGATTCCACAAAAAATTTCTCATTCTGGCTTCTAAATCAAGAGTCACCCGAGACGGTAAAATAAAAACGGAGGACCAGTAGACATGCAAAGAAGATAGAACCGCCACGATGAGCTGTAACCGGCCAGCAAAGGACAACAACTTATTTCTCCAGTTCGAGATACGTTTCTCTAGCTTTTCCACCAAAACACTACAATCCTTATAAAGAAGTCTTGTGGAGATAAGTGGAACCCCCAAATATTTAACCGGGAGGGAGCCCTCCTCAAAAGGCATCACATTCAGAATAGCATTCTTCACATGTTGACTCACATTACAAAAAAAGACAGTGCTCTTCTGAACACTAGGAACCAAACCAGACATATTAGAAAATTTCGAAAGAGATAACATAATGCACTTAGCTGAACTAACATCCCCTCGAGCGAATAAGAAAAGGTCATACGCAAAGCACAAGTTAACAATCTGCTGTTTCTCACATCTGTTATGAAACCTAAACGATGAATCCATCTTGGTCTCATACTGTAAGATACCTGTCAGAATCTCCATCACCAGCGTAAAAAGATAGGGGGATATTGGATCCCCTTGTCTTAGGCCTCGTTTCCCTCGAAAATAGCCATGACTATTACCATTAAGGCAAACAGAATATGTTGGAGTCGTTACACAGATCATAATCCATTCCACCATTCTAATATCAAAACCAAATCCAATCAGAACACTTCTTAAAAACCGCCAATCCACAGTGTCGTAAGCTTTCTGAATGTCGACTTTAAAAGCACATCTAGGAGGGCCAAAATTCCTGTGATAGTTATGCATGAGTTCCTGAGTAAGTAGGATGTTATCCGAAATTTTACGACCTGGAACAAATGCCGACTGGTTGACACTAACAATCATATCCAGGGCCACTTTAATACGATCTGCGAGAATCTTGCTGATACATTTGTAAAGAACATTACAGCACGCTATCGGACGGTAATCAGTAACACTAGAGGGGGTCGCAACTTTCGGCACCAGCACTATAAAAGTGTGATTTAATTCCCTTAATAGTTTTCCAGTGGTGAAAAAATCAATAATAGCATTCGTGACCTCCTCACCTATGATCGGCCATGCTCCCTTATAAAAAGCCGACGAGTATCCATCTGGACCTGGAGCTCTATCAATGCCAATCGAGAATAAAGCCTTCTTTACTTCATCCGCTGTAACCTGACGAACCATATTACTAGCACACTCGGGATTCAAGACATTTGTAAACAACTCAGCCGATGGAGTTAACGCAATGCTATCCTGACAACCCAAAAAGTTTTCATAATGTTGAACAAGAGCTATAGGAACATCATTACCTTCAAACGTCACACCATTCAGATCCTTGATGATATCAATCCGACTTCTATGATTTCTAGTCTTCAATGTTGAGTGAAAGAAAGCCGTATTCATGTCTCCAGCTTGCAGCCAGTCCACTTTAGATTTTTGCTTTAGGAAACGCTCCTCATCTAAACAAGCTACCTGGTACTCACACGTAATTGAGGCTTCTTCGGCCCGTAAGTCGACATTCAACGGATCAGCATCAAGACGTGTTTGAATACTATCCAACTTAGATCTAAGGTCACTCACCTTACGATGCAAATTACCCTGATTGAACAGAAGAGCCCTCAGAGGATTCTTTAAAGATCGGAGTTTTTTCACAATCTTGAATTGAAGCACACCGTCTACATTCAGCTCCCAAGATTGTTTCACAATATCCAGAAATTCCGGCTTATGGATCAGAAAATTAGCAAACTTAAAAGATCTTCGTTTACAAGGCTCAGCTTTCGGGATTTTAAGAATACATGGGCAGTGATCCGACAGCCTATACGGATGAAAAATGGCAACTGCACTAGGAAAATCCACTACAAACTGAGTATTTCCCAAAATCCTATCAATCTTCTTTAATAAGCCCACACCCTCCTTAGGTTTTTGATTCCATGTATAATGGAGACCTGAGCTATTAATATCAAAGACTTCGATATCATCAATGCACATCTGGAACTCCCTCATACCAGCCGAGATCGTGGATGTTCCCAAGGATTTGTCTTCAACATTTAACGCTGAATTGAAATCACCCATAATTATCCATGGTTGTTTATCAACAAGAACCTTATGCATAGAAAGATGTTGCCACAAATCCCTCCTAGAAACATAGTAATTCGCTGCATAAACAATCGAACAAAACACCACCTTTTTGTCAATCTTGAAACGGAGCTGGACATTCATGACTTGAGATGTTTGATTCAAAACCATCACCTCAAACACATCTGGATTCCAACCAATAATAATTCTAGTACCTTTATCACATTGGCCTCCATTAGACGTCCAATCCCAACTCCGGAAAACAGAATTACACACTTTATTAAGATTACCAACGTTAACATGGGACTCTAAAATAGCACAAAAACTCAAGTTATTTTCTTTGACAATCTGTCGAACCTCCTTTTGTTTCAGGGGGCGGTTCAACCCCCTTATATTCCAGGCTGCTAGACTAATCATCACTCACTTGTTGATCAGGAGTGCTTGCCCCTGTAATATTAACCGGCTTTTTATTCCCTTTAACCATAAACTCATTTGTTTCATTATGCCCCTCCAAAACCTCCTCATCATCCGAGCTTTCGAACCCATCATCTCCTTTTTTGTTATCCCCGTTTTCATTCTCCGTACCCATGTCTTTCAGCGCATCAAAAGGGTTAGTGGACACAAAAACATTCCCCGTTTTCACTACTTTGGTCGCATCTTTCGGCTTAGACACCACAGGTCTATATTCGAATTTTGATTTTTGGTTGTTAACTTGAAACCCATTCCTCTTCGCAGCTTTTTTGCCATATACCCCAATATAACCATCCTTGTCAACAACAGGTGTTTTCTTATCCGGACGTGTTCCTTGAGCTACATAGTTACGCGCTTGATTATCATTCTTTTTTATCTTTTTTGGTTGCTTCGGACAAGTCTCATTGGAGTGACCGAACACACAACAAGAAGCACATCTATGAGGGCTCCATTCATACTCTACATACATGGTCTCCTTGACAAACCCCTCCCCTTCTGATTCTGGTATAGCTATAGTAATCTCCTCTTTAAAATCAGTATCCGCCGAAATTTCTACCAAGGCACGAGCATAACTGCTTCTACCCCATCCATCATTACACATAGACGTTGTAAAGGTATCCAGCATCTTAGGTTCTCCAATGGTCGTGGCCACTAGACTTAGCCCATCTTCCGTATAAGCCGCTAGGGGTACATCATGAATTTTTACCCATACTTGAACTTTTTTCACATCTGTCTTTTCCAGCTTGGTTGTTGGAGTCCAAATATTGAGAAACAATGGTTGCGATCTAATTATCCAAGGACCCTCTTTTAGAGCACTTAACATTCCTTCTTCATCCTTAAACTTAAAAAAGAAAAAGCCGTTAGCATTCATCATAGATCTTTGTAATCCATACTTTTTCCAATTTATCCGCACATAGTACTCCACCACAGGAAATGCAAGTCTGTCTCCCAAAAAATACCCATAGAGGGTATTCGCCAGCTTATTCTGTACCACTCGAACAGATTCCTTAGGCAACACAACATCACAGCCTTCATGCACACTTGAACTAGCCAATGAGCGAAAATTAACCTTCTTATCCTTGTTCATACTAACCGATTCTGCATAAGATTTTGACGCTGAAGTACTTCCATAATCCTGCTGACTTCCATGAAGACCTTCAACCCCATCAAGAATGTGTTGCATACCCAAATAATCCGATTGCTTATTTTCCACATTGACCGGTACCGTAATCTTGGATAGCTCATCAATAACATTAAACAATTTAGGATCAGATTGATCCGATATTACTGTACCTCGGCGAGGGCAGGCTGTGAAACCATCAATATTCAAACCGCGACTAGAAAAACCCTTGAACTGCAAAGGAGGCTTTCCCCGATCACCCTGATTGTTAACTCCAGGCTTAATACGTTCATCCATACTAGAAAATCAACTCTCACAATCAGCAAAGAAATAAGCACACCATGCACGAAGAACCAGAAGACAAGAAGACCAAACCGCAAAAAGAAAAACGTAAACCCTAATCTAGCAAAAACCCTAATCCATACTACTACCAAAATCGTATAGAAGTGTTGTTAACAATCTATACAATCTGACTGAAGTGCAGATTAAGGCAGCGATTGAAGATCTGGAACAAAACCAGAATCGCCTAGCTAGGAGAGAGCATTAGGGTTTCGTCCATCATTTTCTTCTTTGAAAGCAACCGGTACTTGATGCTAGAGGTTTTATAACTTGATCTAACTGACAATTAGACTCCTTTGATTTAAAACTTAAAAGTGATTTTTCTTGTAAAATAGAGTTCTAAACTAGTAGATCTAAAGATCTACAAGTGGTTTTTCGGAAGAACCAAGTAAAAGATACAAGTCTTGTTTAAAAACCGGATCTTACACAAACTAAAAGCATTTTAGTGAATAAACAAGTGTGTAAACACTCGTGCGACAAGAAAGTTTGACAAAGAAATATTTTCGTAAATATTGACTAGAAGTTGTAAGACTACATATTCTTTAAAAGTAAGGTTTTTAAGAAAATAAAGTTATTTTTAAAGATAACGAAACCTACTAAATATGTTGGAAAGTTACTACGTATTTTTACAAGACTTACAAGTTCATGAGTTTGCGATTTAGACTTATTTTGACAAGTTTGATGTTTAATATTGTATATTGAGGATTGATAAATTGTTGATTGAATTTTGAAAAGAAAATGATACGCTAGTAAGCGTGGCCACCTCCAGTTACAGAGGAAACTTTGGCGAAATTTTTCCAGAAATATAACACTTAGAAATATTTTGTGACAACTGTTTATAAATATATTTTTAACTTGTTTTTTCCAAATAAACTTCGCCAAGATTTTTATTACAAAATAACCAAGTATTCGGGGGTGGATTTTCATAAATAAAACTTGTTAAATATATATTTAGAATATATATTTCATAGTAAAACGCTTGTGTGATGATATGATTATTTTGTGAACTACATATATTATTTTTAGGGTAAAAAAAATAATATAACTGGAAAATGTTATGAAATTACGACTCCAGAATAATACCAACGCTATCACAAATAAATATTTAAGTTACACCGGTATTATTATTACAACGCGAACTTTAAAATGTAACTTATGTATTTTCGGAAAATACTCTTAAATGTGTATTTTGATAAAGTATTATTTGGAAATGGTATGAAGTAAAATATAATATTTTTGGGGAAACATATGTATAGTTTGGGAGTTAGAATATTTTAGACAAGTGATTAAAGTATATTTTCAAGTGAGACTTAAAAATATATTTTCAGAATTATAAAACACACATGTATTAAAACCCCCATCCTTGGGAAGGAATATATTTATTAAATAATTAAGAAGTGTAAACACGAAATAGTTGTCTAACTATTTCCCAAAAACGCTAAACCTTAAGCCAAGGCACGGCCGTCCGTCTAATAGAAGTTAGTACGTGTAGGTCGTCACGCAGCAGGTTGATTGGGATTGACTATTTCGAGACGCACTTCAGTGAGTTCATGTCCCCCTTTTCTCTTAACTGTTTTCAGTTTTTATACTTCGGGGGTGGAATTCATGTTACAATATTTACAGACTTATATACATGGTATGGTTAGCTTAAGGAGGGTTTACTACATAGATCATGTGAGTGGGTAGGCGGAAACTAGAGGCCATTAATCCTCATTGTAGGACCGAGGGGCAACGGTGATAGATCTATTGGGGTGTAGCGAGCCCTCACTCCTGAGTCCGCTGAATGGGCCAGGTGGTGACTGAGTGCCCGACGCATAAATCCGCTAGGTTTGAGTCTTCCTACAACACTTCACACATATCATTGGCTGTAACATCTGTGCTTGTAATCATTGTGAACAGTTCTATTATCAATAAAACAATGCTATTTGATCCCAATGTTTGTTTGGTTGTGTTTTACATTTTTCATGTTTTGACTTTTATGAAATTTCAGACTCTATATCGCTTTCTGGAGAGTTATACGCAAACTGATGCGTAAACGTACTCAGTTTAACGCGAAAAATACTCTAGAACATCAACATATACTTAACATACCTTAAATAACCTTTACATAACTTAGAAATAAGTTTTAAAGGCTTTGGTATGGCAAAAACAAGTTAATTCGCTTACCGGGACTAAACTTGACAAACTGCAAAAGTATGCCAATTTGAACTGTAACAGACACTCTGGAACATGACCATAAGTTAAACACACCTTAAATATCCTTTATATAGCTTAGAAATAGGCTTTGAGAGGTTCGGTGCGCTAAAATAAACTTTTGGGTCATTCAGGGACTAAAAGTGTCAAAAAGTGCATAAGTTTGCAATTTCGCGCATAACTGTCACACCCCGACCACGTAGAACAACCAAACGTGGCGGAAAACGTCAGGGAGTGTTGTAACAGAATCATTGTTTCATAACACATGGAAATTTAAATATTGTTTTATTGATTAAAGAGTTACAATGTCTAGACAATCAAAGAAACATAACATAAATAACTATTCTTGCATCTTTTATTGTCACTAAGGCCCATGTCCGCCTAAGTGTATCTTGATAAGTCCTATGCATCATATCCTGAAACACATGTGAAAATAGGTACGTCAACATAAAAATGCCTGTGAGATACATAGGTTTATGAAAATAGGATTCATGACTTATTGTTTAAGAAAAATGTTTAGTCATGAACCTTGTAATTTGCTTTGTCTTGTAAATCATTTGAAAAGTGATAAATAAACCAAATGTTATATATGTATAAAAGAATAATACATGGTTAAGTGAATAACCATGTGAAATGAGTTTGTATAATTTAAGTTGTTTGTAAAACAATGTATTGTGAAAAGTATGTTATTTGTATAAAATGTTATATGTCCAAATTGAAATGATTCAAATAACGATACGATATGTAATACCATACAATCACTTATATATAGGAAGTATCAGCGGCGTATCCACCATGCTTGTATCATATTACACACGCCTCGTTACTCAAATCACTTACCCAAACAAACCACCAATGTAAGATGTCTATGTTTTAAACCAATTGCTAAATGTATTGAATAATATGCCAAAATGTTTATGTCAAGATGTAAATCATGCCATGTATAACCAATGTCGAAAATGTTTATGTGTCAAATGTAAATCATGTAATGTGTAACCAAAATGATATGTATGGCTAGTGAAATGCATCGACTAGACCATAGGTGAAATGCACAAAACAAAGTATTGAAGTAAAACTTGGTTTAAATCAAAGTTATGTTCTGTGGAAATGCATGCTATACTGATACGAACATCTATGCGGTGTTGTGAAAATGCATACATCCAAGCCTTGAGACTGTGGCGATAAACCCTTAAACAACTTAAAGGTCTATCTTGTTGTAAATGTATATCGAATTCGGTCATTCCTTTCATCCCCACCTACCCGGGATGTCCGGAACGGGAGTTGCCAATTCCTATGGTACCACTACCTACTAACGAACGGCGTAGCTAATGTTAATGAATGTATTGTTCCATTGTAAACAACCCAAATGTCATAACAAAATGTAAGCATGTGATGAAAACAACTGTACTAAGTATGCAACAAATGAACATACATAGCATGTGATATGATGTGAAACGATGTACTAAGTATGAACTAAATGGACATACATAGCATAAAATGTAATGTAAAACAATGTACTATGTATGCACACAATGGGCACACATAGCATAAAATGTAATGTAAAACAATGAAATCATGTACTATAAATGTACTAATGAACATAGCAAGTATATGATGTGAAAACATGGAAAGCAAGAAAGTAACAAGTAGGCACATGTGTTCCACCCCAAAATGTTTGGAAAACAGTAAAAGAGGGGTCTATGTACTCACTTGAGATTGCTTAATAGTCCTTGAGTAACAACCAAACAATGCTAGAGATCACGGAATCAAACGGCACCTAATATAGGTAACTATGTTAGTAAACCGGACCTAATATCGGAGGATCGGATAGAATGAGGGTTCGTAAACCAAACGAGTATGGAGACTCATGTAATATGGTTTAACAAAGCCCACATACTAAAACGAAACTTAACCTAAGTGTTTGTGACCCATTACGACCCGTTTAGGTAGCTTATGCTACTTTAACGCGTCGTTCGCGTGAAACGCGTTCGGAACGCCTAACTAGTCCTATGACAAGTAAAATATGCCTTAACATGTCTCATATGGTTGTCAAATCAGTTTAGATGTCAAAAGTTATGTTACATATGTTTCAAATGAATTTTGGCATCAAAGGGGTATTTTGGTAATTTACCTAAGGCATATAAACTACCTATCATACAACTACTTAAACAAAGCGATCATAAGGTATAACCTCGGAAGGTTATTCCCTATACACTATGGTCACCTAATGTGTTTGGTCGGCTCCTAAAGATCGACCAAATGGGTCGGGTTCGAAAGTATAAGCGATTGTTTAGATCGCTTACCTTACGACCCTATATAAGCACTAAACTAAAAGTGACGAGCTAAGCATGCTAAAACATGCTTAACTAAGTTTAGAAAACAGGTTTGGTATCAAAACAAACGGTTTTGATACCCATTAGTAGTTTGGTTACAAAATACGCAAGAATTCGTATTCTGACCGAAACTACGGCTCGTCACTGAGCCTAGATAACGTGGTAATCAGTAGGTATAGTCACTAGGGACTATAACCATCGTGATTACGCTCACGTTATGAAGTTCAAACGAACTTCGCATCGACCATAAACTGGTCAATGCAGAAAGTCAAACAAAGTTTGACTTTCGGACTCGAAAAGCAATAAAAGAACGAAGGAACACTTACGAAGGGTCCCCGAATGCTAATCTAGATCAAAATAACTCAGGTATGAAACAAAGGTTTCAACTTAGAGCACAATTGATCAGATTCTAGTGAGAAATGAAGTTGGGGTATGTGGGTATTTATAGTTTTTCCCGAACCGTTAGGATCGTTTCTTGGAGAAGAGGGAATGATCACACCCCTACACTTGTTGGAATGTTGTGGTTACTGAATTTGGCCACCATAAGAGTTTAACATGTGGCACTTGACCTTTGGAGAGTGTTAGGGGCTGCTAACTTGTGTTAAAAATGGCTTTTGCTGATCAGAAGGGGCCTAGCGTGACGCTAGGGGGCTAGGTGTCACGCTAGGGTTCCCCTGATCAGCAAACACTTTCAAATGCTCACCTTTCAGTCCCCGTTGCGTATTTAGGCCATTTCCGACATGTTTAAGGCTCGTTAAATCATTTTCAAGGCTCCACAAGGATGCCTAAACATTGTGGACATGAAACATGCTCAAAAATATGTCGGATGTTGGTTCGTTTGGTCGTACGAACGCGATGTTCGCTTAATTACGACGGAATGCGCATAAGCGCGAGAAACTATCTAAATTGCGCGACGAATGGATTTTTCTCATGCCAAACACTAAAATAAAGTATTTTAGTGCTTACATAAATTTTTGGATGTCCGGAGATATTCAGAACGTAAGTTATGCGCGAAAAGGCAAACTTGTGCACTTTTTGACGCTTTTAGTCCCTGAATGACCCAAAAGTTTATTTTAGCATACCGAACCCCTCAAAGCCTATTTCTAAGCTATGTAAAGGATATTTATGGTATGTTTAACTTATGGTCATGTTCCAGAATGTTCGTTACAGCTCAAATTGGCATACTTTCACAGTTTGTCAAGTTTAGTCCCTGTAAGTGAATTAACTTGTTTTTGACATACCAAAGCCTTCAAAACTTATTTCTAAGTTATGTAAAGGTTGTTTAAGGTATGTTAAGCCTATTTCACTATTCCGGAGCATTCGTTGCATTAAACGGGTTATATTTACGTATCAGTGCGCGTATAACCTTCTAGAAAGCGATTTAAAGCTTGAAATCGAACAAGAATTGATAATGTGCAAAGGATACACATATTTGTACATGTCCCAAGTATGAAATACAATATTTCATTGATACAGTATTTGTTTGATGGCCGTTGAGGCACAGGTGTTACAGTCTCCCCTACTTTAGGAAATTTCGTCCCGAAATTTTATTTAGAGGAAACTTGTGAGAGTTTAAAACATGAAGTTGAAAAGATCAAACAACATTGGTTAGGGTTCTGAACTTCTAGTAACTTTAATAACATCATGCTTGCAATGTAAGAGGGATACTTATATACAAGTATATGAAGCGTCATTGGTGCGTCCACCGTACCTCCATTACATCGTTCTTATTTTGTTATTGTTGTCACTATCGGTTCTTACACATAATAAATCTTACTGTGGTTACCGTGCACTGAATCTCATAATTATGTACGCGTCCATAATTAGACAATTCCTTGCATAGTTCACACAGTCTATTTTATAATGTGTAGAGGAAAACCAATGAACAAACCTGTGATGAGTGTGACTAGACCACCATAGGGTCCCTTTTATTAAATCAATAAATGATTTTAATAGACAACCAAGGAATCTTTTCAGCTTATATCATCACATGTCATTCTTAACCAGATTTTTGAATCAATCTTTTTTACTAGACCACTAAAAGGGCCTCTTATGAATCATGGAGTGGTACTATATAATCCAAGGGTCTTAACTATTACATAGAAGCCCATTAAGGAATTAAGGTAGTACCTTTTTGAATATCCTACTACGAATCCCTCATATGAAGATATGAAAAATTCTACGAGGATTTGGATAACGAATATCCAGAGTATACAAAAACCCAAAATGCATAAAAGAAAACACAAGATGCATAAACACATAGTCATATAACCACAAAGATTGTTTGATCTAGATCTTAAATTTGTTAATTTGTTTTGCTAACAGAGCGCATGTATTTAAAGCACACTAGGAATCCATCTCGTGGATTTCATTTGGTACTTTAAACATTATCAAGAATCTAACTATAAAGATAGAAAGATTTTTAAAAGAAAAATTCGATTTCGATTATAAGGAACCGAAATGTTCGAATTTAGGTACACTAGGAATCCAATTAAGGACTCCAATTGAATGGTAAACATCTATAAGGGTCTAATGTGAAGATAAAAAGATCCCATATGGATTTTAGAAGTTGAAGATGTTTTGATACCTTGCACTTGATGTGCTTAGGTCAAAACATGTAGTAAAATGCTTATGAAGTTGTGATGCTCGATATGTCAAGGCGACATATGAAGCAGAATTTGAAGGTTAAGTCAATGTATGAAGAAAATATTTTTGAAAACTATGCATGGGGTTCTTTTAAGAAAAAAAATGTGTTTAACGTTTTTGAAACCTTATATATAATACTTTTGAAATCATAAAGTAGGTGTATTAGGTAGATATATTTACAAAATGTTTTAAAATCATGCGAGATGAATTTTGAAATTATGTATAAGGTTTTTTTTTTTTTTTTTTTTTTTTTGAAAACATCAATGATGCTTTTGAAGTCATGCATTTGATATATACTGTATTAATAACATTTTGAAATTATGAAGGTTGTTTTTGAAAGCATAGCCAATGTTTTTGAAATAACATAGACAATGCAAAAAAAAAAAATTTGAAATGTCTTGAGATCATGAAAATTGTTTTTGAAGTACTTGTACTGTGTATGTTGAAAAATCAAAACATAATGGGTATGAGTTTTGAAAATACCCTTAGTTATCTAACCAAGGATGTAATGGCATAGATGTGCAAAAAGCACGATTACTCATCATTTCCCTTTATTTATTGTACTTCGTCTCTCGGGGTGGAACGAGTACTTAAAATTTTCGTGGGAATCATGAGCGATCATTTGAAAGAGGGAATCACAAGAGTAGTTTGTAAGGAACATAGTTCCTTAATGTAGGTATTTTAGGGAAAAGCCATAAACACATGTAATTATACTTGTATATCAGAATTGCGAACAACAACTTTTATTTATGAACGAGACATATTGTTTCACAATACACGAAAACAAAAGAAACTAAGGCATAAGACGGCAACATCCTTTGTTCAGCCGAATGCTCATCCAAGGGTTGGATTTGCATTAGCAAGCTTTGGGCATTTGTTCCTGAAATGGCTTGTCTCGCCACAGTTGTAGCACGATCCAGGCGGAAAGAAAGCTTGAGTAGGGTTGACTTGGGGTTGAGTAGCAGCAAGGTTTATAGCAGCTTTGTTTTGGATAGCAAAGCGGCATGTGTTGACCAAATGTCCCCTCCGTCCACAGTAGGTACATTTGGAGCAGGGTATGAGGTTTGAATGATGTCGGTTGCATCGTTTGCACAAGGGAGCAGTTCCTTTGTATGCCTTCCTAGCAGGGGGTTGAGCTGGTTGGTTGGGGATGGCTTGATCATTGTGAGCGACCACGGCGAAGTTCTGAGAAGCCTTTTGCTTCTTTGACCTCTTAGGGGATCGTTCATCCATGGTCTTTGATTCCCTGATTGGTTTCTTGGCTGGTGGTGCCGTCACTTGGCTAGGTCTTGCCTGTTTTGGTGCAACCGCTGTGGGATTCTTTGAAGCTTTACGTTTCTTTGGTTTTGGTGAAGGCTTGGCTTCCGTCTCCTTTGGTGATTCTTGAGTGGCTTCATTCTGGAGACGATACATGGCAGTAGCTAATTCGACAGTCTTCAGGACTACTTCGCCTATTCGCTGGGCAAATTTGGCAGTCTGCTCGGATATCTGGGCGTCATCGTAATGGAGAGGCATTCTAGAAGAAAATGAAAGACATAGGAAGAAACAAGTGAAACGTCATCGGCTAAACAATACAGAATGGTAATGCATATGAATTTGCGATCATTTGTTTGTTACCTAAGGCAAACAAATGAGACGGTGACAAATCAAAGTAAGCGGATCATATTAATGTATCAATGAAGACATGCTCGCCTATAAGTGAACACTCACCCCAAGAGTCCCAGGTAAGAGTGACTGGTCCGATTATGTGGATTTGTACGAACACTCTAGCCTTAGACAGAAAACTCAGGATACAGGCATTCACTCTTCCAGTTTGCACGTGTTCACATTATAAGACCGAAACTTTGACGAGATTTTGAAAACTTAGAGGGTTCAAAACCTTATAACAGAGGGTTCAAAACCTTACAATAGAGGGTTCAAAACCTAGTAATCAATCATCCTAGAACAGATGATTGCTTTTCAAAGTGGTTTTGAAATTTGTGTTCTTGTTGTGGTTGTCGCCTAAGGATAGGTGACAGTATTGTTTTATGACTGAACGCAAGTAAACTCGCGTTAGGGTCCTAGAAAGGTTATAGACTAGGTCAAAGCATTACTAATAACCTAATTCCCTATAACCATGAGCTCTGATACCAACTTTTCTGTCACACCCCGACCACGTAGAACAACCAAACGTGGCGGAAAACGTCGGGGAGTGTTGTAACAGAATCATTGTTTCATAACACATGGAAATTTAAATATTGTTTTATTGATTAAAGAGTTACAATGTCTAGACAATCAAAGAAACATAACATAAATAACCAGTCTTGCATCTTTTATTGTCACTAAGGCCCATGTCCGCCTAAGTGTATCTTGATAAGTCCTATGCATCATATCCTGAAACACATGTGAAAATAGGTACGTCAGCATAAAAATGCCTGTGAGATACATAGGTTTATGAAAATAGGATTCATGACTTATTGTTTAAGAAAAATGTTTAGTCATGAACCTTGTAATTTGCTTTGTCTTGTAAATCATTTGAAAAGTGATAAATAAACCAAATGTTATATATGTATAAAAGAATAATACATGGTTAAGTGAATAACCATGTGAAATGAGTTTGTATAATTTAAGTTGTTTGTAAAACAATGTATTGTGAAAAGTATGTTATTTGTATAAAATGTTATATGTCCAAATTGAAATGATTCAAATAACGATACGATATGTAGAGTGGGGATCCTACGAAAAGTGTGTTTTTCCTAAAAAGTGTAAAAAGTCATAAAAAACAAAAATATTTGACATAAAACACACCTAAAACTCACAAATAATAGAATGAATATTACTAAAACACCATATTCAAACTCTAATAGTTCAAAAAAACATCAAACACACCATCGTAGAACTGTGAATATAAAACACACAATGCTAAACAACATAAAACACAATAATATTTGTCATTCCACAATCAGAGCCTTAACATCTAAAACACAATACAAAACCCACATACATGATGTTTTAGTAATCTTCATCATATTATTTGTGGGTTTTTGGTGTGTTTTATGGTTGACATTATGGTGTTTTATGACTTTTTACACTTTTTAGGAAATTTGGACTTTCTGGCCAACTCCTATCCACGATATGTAATACCATACAATCACTTATATATAGGAAGTATCAGCGGCGTATCCACCATGCTTGTATCATATTACACACGCCTCGTTACTCAAATCACTTACCCAAACAAACCACCAATGTAAGATGTCTATGTTTTAAACCAATTGCTAAATGTATTGAATAATATGCCAAAATGTTTATGTCAAGATGTAAATCATGCCATGTATAACCAATGTCGAAAATGTTTATGTGTCAAATGTAAATCATGTAATGTGTAACCAAAATGATATGTATGGCTAGTGAAATGCATCGACTAGACCATAGGTGAAATGCACAAAACAAAGTATTGAAGTAAAACTTGGTTTAAATCAAAGTTATGTTCTGTGGAAATGCATGCTATACTGATACGAACATCTATGCGGTGTTGTGAAAATGCATACATCCAAGCCTTGAGACTGTGGCGATAAACCCTTAAACAACTTAAAGGTCTATCTTGTTGTAAATGTATATCGAATTCGGTCATTCCTTTCATCCCCACCTACCCGGGATGTCCGGAACGGGAGTTGTCAATTCCTATGGTACCACTACCTACTAACGAACGGCGTAGCTAATGTTAATGAATGTATTGTTCCATTGTAAACAACCCAAATGTCATAACAAAATGTAAGCATGTGATGAAAACAACTGTACTAAGTATGCAACAAATGAACATACATAGCATGTGATATGATGTGAAACGATGTACTAAGTATGAACTAAATGGACACACATAGCATAAAATGTAATGTAAAACAATGTACTATGTATGCACACAATGGGCACACATAGCATAAAATGTAATGTAAAACAATGAAATCATGTACTATAAATGTACTAATGAACATAGCAAGTATATGATGTGAAAACATGGAAAGCACGAAAGTAACAAGTAGGCACATGTGTTCCACCCCAAAATGTTTGGAAAACAGTAAAAGAGGGGTCTATGTACTCACTTGAGATTGCTTAATAGTCCTTGAGTAACAACCAAACAATGCTAGAGATCACGGAATCAAACGGCACCTAATATAGGTAACTATGTTAGTAAACCGGACCTAATATCGGAGGATCGGATAGAATGAGGGTTCGTAAACCAAACGAGTATGGAGACTCGTGTAATATGGTTTAACAAAGCCCACATACTAAAACGAAACTTAACCTAAGTGTTTGTGACCCATTACGACCCGTTTAGGTAGCTTATGCTACTTTAACGCGTCGTTCGCGTGAAACGCGTTCGGAACGCCTAACTAGTCCTATGACAAGTAAAATATGCCTTAACATGTCTCATATGGTTGTCAAATCAGTTTAGATGTCAAAAGTTATGTTACATATGTTTCAAATGAATTTTGGCATCAAAGGGGTATTTTGGTAATTTACCTAAGGCATATAAACTACCTATCATACAACTACTTAAACAAAGCGACCAAAAGGTATAACCTCGGAAGGTTATTCCCTATACACTATTGTCACCTAATGTGTTTGGTCGGCTCCTAAAGATCGACCAAATGGGTCGGGTTCGAAAGTATAAGCGATTGTTTAGATCGCTTACCTTACGACCCTATATAAGCACTAAACTAAAAGTGACGAGCTAAGCATGCTAAAACATGCTTAACTAAGTTTAGAAAACAGGTTTGGTATCAAAACAAACGGTTTTGATACCCATAAGTAGTTTGGTTACAAAATACGCAAGAATACGTATTCTGACCGAAACTACGGCTCGTCACTAAGCCTAGATAACGTGGTAATCAGTAGGTATAGTCACTAGGGACTATAACCATCGTGATTACGCTCACGTTATGAAGTTCAAACAAACTTCGTATAATGAAACGAATGAATTTCTTAAAGTAGATCCAGGGCATGATATGCATAAAAAAGGGGCAAGCACTCCTTCTCCAAAGATGTTTAAATGATTAGTATGGCTGTTTGGAATATTAGGGGTTTGAACCGGCCTCTAAAACAGAACGATTGTTGATTTTGGTATAACAGTCTGATCATCGGATTGTTGATTTTATTAACATATCTGATTCGAACTTGTTAGCCAAAGGATTGAGGTTTATCTAGGGTTTTTCGTTTTTCATTGTCGCCATCCTTTATTCTTGTGTTTCGAATCTATTGGTATAGTGTTTAGGGTTTATCGTTTTAACTTGATTTACCTTAATCCCTATTCTGATTTGATAGAGGCATGGGATAAAGCGCTAGATTTAGGGTTTTGTTTTTGTTCTTGTTCGTTGATTCTTCTGGTCTTCTGGTATTCTTGGTTTTCTTTGCATGGTTTTCTGGATTCTTGTTCACGGAGAGAGTTGCATTTTATAGTATGGATGATCGTAAAAAATCTTCGGGTGTCTTGCCGGATCTGCATCGGAAATCTGTTTCTTCTTACCAGGGTTTAGCAAGTCGCATTGTTAACATAGAGGGTAACACTCTAGCTCCGAGGAGGGGTGTGGTTCAATCGAATCAGGCTCCAGTGGCTCAATCTGAACCGAAATTGATTAATGTTATTGACGAACTGGAAAAGATCACACTACCGGTAGATTTGCAGTTTCAGCAAAGTGGTGATCAGGTTGTCGTGGAGGATGTGAGTCAGGTTAAAGCGGATGGAGATGTGATGGAAGATAATCAGGTTAATATGGGGAGTCCGAAACCTTTATCCTATGCTGAATCAGTTCTGAATAATAATGCTAAGAAGGTAAACTTTCGGAACCTTGCTAGTATAGAGAAACAAGATGGCTGTGATGTGGTTTTAACCCGGGATTCGGTTAGGGTGGTTCAGGATAAGCTGGCCAATACGTTATATGGATATTTTTTGGGTGATCGTGTGGCCTACCCGGTAGTTGAGTATTTTGTTCGCAACAATTGGAAGAAATTCGGGCTCCAGAAATCCATGATGAATGCTAATGGATTCTTCTTTTTTAAGTTTGCGGATAAGTCTGGTATGATGAATGCTATGAATGCTGGGCCGTGGATTATTCGGTCTCAACCTTTATTCTTAAACATCTGGTCGGCTTCTACTAAGCTGGAGAAAAAGGAGGTAAAAAAGTTACAGATCTGGGTAAAAATTCATGACGTTCCAATTGCCGCTTATACAGAAGATGGACTAAGTCTTATAGCAACGGCGATTGGAGAACCGAAAATGCTGGACTCATTTACTACAACTATGTGTATGGATGCTTGGGGGAGGAGTAGTTATGCCCGGGCACTCATTGAAATCTCTGCTGATAATGAGTTTAAAGAGGAGTTAGTTGTTGCTGTTCCAGAGATTGATGGGGATGGTTTCGTTAAAGAAAAGTTGTATGTCGAATATGAGTGGAGTCCGCAGAGATGTGGGCACTGTTGTGTGTTTGGGCATTCGGATGAAGGATGTCCGAAACAAATAAAGACTATTGTGAAGCAGGGAAACATGGGGTATTATGGGAAAAAACAAAAGGAGGCCGCTAATAACCGTGGGCAGGGAAAGACTAAGGTCGATGATGATGGGTTTACGATTGTTGATGGAAAAAAGACTGCAAAAAGATCGGGTTTTCATGTAAATAAGAAGAAATCAAAGTTTGAGTATAGGCCTATTGGAAACAAAACGGAAGGAGGTATCGAAAAAACTAATAGACCAATTTCTCTGGTTTCGAAAAATCCATTTGATGTTTTAAGAGAGGATGTGGGAGAATCTAGTAAATCTGGTCGGAATTTGGAAGGTGAGAACGAGAACTCGGATGATGACGAGGTGGAGGAAATATATAATGAAACGAATGAATTTCTTAAAGTAGATCCAGGGCATGATATGCATAAAAAAGGGGCAAGCACTCCTTCTCCAAAGATGTTTAAATGATTAGTATGGCTGTTTGGAATATTAGGGGTTTGAACCGGCCTCTAAAACAGAACGAGGTTCGCCAGGTTGATAAAAATAATAAGCTCAGTTTATGTGCAATCTTGGAGTCTCATGTGGATATGGATAATCTTCAAAAAGTTTGTAATGTTGTGTTTAGAAGATGGGATTGGACGTCTAATGGGAGTTGTTGCAATAAGGGTGCTCGAATAATCTTGGGATGGGATCCTGTGGAGGTGGATGTTATGGTTATTGTAACACCTGTGTCATTTCAACCATCAAACAAATGCCCAACCAATGAAATATTGTATTTCATACTTTGGACTTGTATAAATATGTATATCTTTTGCACATATCAACTCATGTTCGATTTCAAGCTCTAAATCGCTTTCTGGAAGGTTATACACGCCCTGATGCGTAAATATAACCCGTTTAATGCAACGAACACTCTGGAATAGTGAAATAGGCTTAACATACCTTAAATAACCTTTACATAACTTAGATATAAGTTTTGGAAGGTTTGGTGTGGTGAAATCAAAGTTTAATCGCTTACAGGGACTAAATTTGACAAACTGCGAAAGTATGCCAATTTGAACTGTAACAGACCTTCCGGAACATGACCATAAGTTAAACATACCATAAATATCCTTTACATAGCTTAGAAATAGGCTTTGAGGTGTTCGGTATGCTAAAATAAACTTTTGTGTCATTCAGGGACTAAAAGCGTCAAAAAGTGCACAAGTTTGCATTTTTACGCATAACTTACGTTCTGAATACATCCGGACATCCAAAAATTTATGAGAGCATGACTATATTATATTTTAGTGTTCGCCATAAGAAAAATCCATTCGTCGCGTCATTTGGTTCGTTTTTCGCGCTTATGCGCATTCCGTCGTAATTAAGCGAACATCGCGTTCGTACGACCAAACGAACCAACATCCGAGATATTTTTGAGCATGTTTTGAGTCCCCTATACTTTAACTTCATTTTAGAGCCTTGAAATGAGGTTAACGGGGTTCAAACGCATCGAAAAAGGCCTTAAACACGTGCAGGGACCATTTCTGCCAATTTTGAAACTTTTCTGATTCAGGGGGGGTGCTAGCGTAGCGCGAGCCCTATGGGCTTACCCGTCGCGCTACGCGACTGCCTATTCTGGACAGAAAACATACAGAAATATCAGTTTTGCACTTTCGGGACCAGATTCGATGTATAAACAGCTGTTTAATTCACAACCACACATTCTAACATGCTTAGTCAGCGGATAAGGATGGAATTTAGGCACCATAACTTTGCAACACATGTATGGATGGAATTTAAGCACCTAAACACCATAACTTTGCAACACATGTATGGATGGAATTTAAGCACCATAACTTTGCAACACATGTACGGATGGGATTAAGGCACGTTTTCCATGAAACGATCTTAACGGTTCGGGTATTCCTATAAATACCCCATACCCCCCATTGCTAAAATCACTAGAATTCTGATTTGAGAACCTCTAAGTTGAAACCATTGTTTCATACCTGAGATTCTTGAATCGGGATTAGCATTCGGGGACCCTTCGTAAGTATTCTTTCGTTCTTTTCCTTATTTTACTGCTTTTCGAGTCAGAAAGTCAAACTTTGTTTGACTTTCAGCGTTGACCAGTAATGGTCAATGCGAAGTTCGTTTGAACTTCGCAACGTGAGTGTAATCACGTTGGTCATAGTCCCTTGGGACTATGCCCACTGATTACCACGTTGTCTAGGGTCGTAGGGTAAGCGATCTAATAAATCGCTTATACCTCGAACCCGACCCATTTGGTCGATCATTAGGATCCGACCAAACACAGATAGGTGACCATAGTAGGTAGGGAATAACCTTCCGAGGTTATACCCTATGGTCGCATCGTTTAAGTAGTTGTATGATAGGTAGTTTATATGCCTTAGGTAAATTACCAGAATACCCTTTTCATGTATAATAGGTAATTAAGCATATGTAACCTAAACCTTTGTCACATAACTGATTATGTAATATGTTTAGGCATATAACACTTGTCATAGGGCTAGTTAGGCGGTCCGAACGCGTTTCACGCGAACGACGCGTTAAAGTAGCATAAGCTACCTAAACGGGTCGTAATGGGTCGAAATCACTCAGGTTAAGTTTCATTTAGTATGTAGGCTTTGTTAAACCAAATGACACGAGTCTCTACACTCGTTTGGTTTACAAACCCTAATGCTACCCAATCTTCCAATCTAGGTCCGGTTTATTAACATAGTTACCTATACTAGGTGCCGTTTGATATCCGCGATCTCTAGCATTGTTTAGTTGTCACTCCAGAACTACTGAGCAATCTCAGGTGAGTACATAGACCCCTCTTTTACTATTTTCCAAACTGTTTTGGGGTGGAACACATGTGCCTACTTGTTACTTTCATGCTTTCCTGTTTTCACATCATATACATGCTATGTTCGTTAGTACATTATAGTACATGATTTCATTACATCTTATGCTAGGTGTGCCCATTGTGTGCATTACTTAGTACATTGTTTTACATTACATTTTGTTGCATATGCTCATTCAGTATATGAACACATTATATTACATTTTGAACCGTTTATAACTATTTGACTATGTGAACCGTTGTAATCATTTGTATCTGTGAACCGTTTGTATCTGTGAACCGTTTGTATCGGTGAACCGTGTGAACCGTATTTGACCATACATAAACATTTCTACAACTGTTAAACATTACTTTGGTGTTTTGGTTTGATTAAGTGATTAAGTAACGATGCGTGTGTAATATGATACAAGCATGGTGGATACGCCGCTGGTACTTCCTATATATAAGTGTTTGTATGGTATTACATATTGTAGCGTTATTTGAATCATTTCAGTTTGAGACATAGAACATTTTATACAAATAACATACTTTTCACAAGACATTGTTTTACAAACAACTTATCTTATACAAACTCATCTTACATGGTTATTTATTTAACCATACATTATTCTTTTATCTATACATATCATCTGGACTTATTGATTTTCAAACGATTTACAAGACAAAGCAAATTACAAGGTTCATGACTAAACATTTTCTCAAACATAAGTCATGAAACCTATTTTCACAAAACCTATGTATCTCACAGGCATTTTTATGCTGACGTACCTATTTTCACATGTGTTTTTCAGGAGCTGTTGCATAAGATGATCAAGATACACATAGGCAGACTTGGGCTTTAGTGACAATAAAAGATGCAAGACTAGTTAATTATGTTGTATTCCTTTGTTTGTTAAGACATTGTATCACTTTTATCAATAAAACGAAACTTCAATTGCCATTGATTTGAAACGATTAATTCTGTTACAACACTCCCCGATGTTTCCGCCACGTTTTGTATGTTCTACGCGGTCGGGGTGTGACAGAAAAGATGGTATCAGAGCCAATGGTTATAGGGAATTAGGTTATTAGTAATGCTTTGACCTAGTCTATAACTTTCTTAGGACCCTAACGCGAGTTTACTTGCGTTTAGTCATAAAACAATACCGTCACCTATCCTTAGGCGACTACCACAACAAGAACATAATTTTCGAAACCGCTTTGAAAACTAATCATCTGTTCTAGGATGATTAATTACTAGGTTTTGAAGCCTCTGTTATAAGGTTTTGAACCCCTTTGAGTTTTCAAAAATCTCGTCAAGGTTTTGGGTTTTAAATAATGTGAACACGTGCAAACTGGAAGGGTGAATGCCTGTATTCTGAGTTTTCTGTCTAGGCAAGCACTTCGTATACATCTCAACCAGACGCGAGACCAGTTGTGCTTACCTGGGAATTCTTGGGATGAGTGTTCACTTATAGGCGAGCATATCTTCGCGATACATTATTTTTGACCTATTTACTTTGATTATTCACCGAGGTCGTTTGTTGCTTTGTAGTAACAAACAAATGACCACTATCCATTGCTTTCATCAAATTTGTTTCATCTCATTCTTTTCGTCTAATTCTCTCACTCGTTTCCTTTCATGTTTCCTCTTTTAGAATGCCTCCTCGACGCGAAAACCAGATAGCGACTGCCGAGCTGGCAGAAATCATTGCGCAGCAAATGGCTGCTCAATTCCCAAACCTCTTTGCTCAATGGAATCAAGCCAACAACAACAACAATGGTCCATGCAATTTCAAGAGTTTTAACTCGGCGAAACCACTCAAGTTTAGTGGTTCTGAGGGAGCGACTGGGCTTCTTCAATGGTTCGAGAGCATCGAGAATACTTTCCGCCATGTGCAGTGTCCTGACAATCGCAAGGTCGAGTTTGCTTCTAGTGTGTTCCAGAAGAGAGCCCTTACGTGGTGGAACGGGGTGATGAGAGATCGTGGTGCAGAAGTTGCACTAGCACAGACATGGGCTGAACTCAGGGCTCTCATGATGAAGGAATTCTGTCCTCGTCACGAGATCAGGGCCTTGGAAAGGGAATTCGACAATCTGGAGCAAGACAGCGGTGAGCATCGAGCCTACACGGACCGTTATGAGGAGTTAAGTCTGTTATGCCCAAACATGGTCACGCCTTTGGATAAGGCAATCGAAAAGTACATTGATGGCCTCCCTGATTCAATACAAGACATTTTGACTGGTAGCAACCCTACTACAGTTAGACAGGCCATTGAGCTATCTGCAACCTTGACTGAATCAAAGATCAGGAAAGGTAAACTTTTCCGAAAAGGTGACAAGAAGCCGGTTGAAGAATCGAAACCAATCGAGGAATCAAAGATCATGGATGAACAGACTGGATCCCCTAAGAGGTCAAAGAAGCGAAAGGCTTCTCAGAACTACGCTGTGGTCGCTCACAATGATCAAGCCGTCCTCAACCAACCAGCTCAACCCCCTGCCAGGAAACCCTACAACGGAACTGCACCCTTGTGCAACCAATGTGGCCTACATCATCATGCTGGTGTGAAGTGCCGCACATGCCAAGTATGCGGACTTATAGGTCATACAGCGAGGGTTTGCCCAACCGCAGCCGCACCAAATCAAGCTGGCAACAATCCTGCTCAAGCTCGTTTTCCACCGGGATCTTGCTACAACTGTGGCGAGATGGGCCATTTTCGTAGGAATTGCCCAAGGCTTGCTAATGCAAATCCAGCGCAGGGATGAGCATATGATCAACCAGAGGACAACATCGTTTAGAAATAATCACGTCTTATGTATTATTTTCTTTTGTTGTCAAGATCCAAGAAAACAGTTGTTATCGTTGTTTATAAATAAATATTTTATTTACATTGCAATGTATTTATGTGATTGTATGTATAAACAACATATCCCCTACAATACCGACAATCAAGGAACCGCATTCCTTGAAGAACGGACTACTCCCAAATTTCTTCCATTATATGATCTCTTGCGTTTTTCACGAAAATCCTAAGTACCCGTTTCTTCCAAGAGAAACGAAGTACGAGGTGCCAAGTTAATAGCAATCAATAACAAGATAATAACAATTAAACAACTACGTGATTATGTGCTTATGAACATTACAAGACAAACTGTGCGGACTATGCAAGGAATTTCGTAATTATGGATGCATACATAATTATGGAATTTAGTGCACAGAAACCACAGCGAGCTTTGTCATATACCTAGAAGTTTACCCTATTCATTTCCAATTCTGATGAAGTATCCGTTGAGGAAAAATGAACTAGCTATTCATTTTTCACTTCTGAAGAATATCCGTTTATCCTTCATTTCCAATTCTGAAGAATATCCGTTGAGGAAAATGACCCCGTTTGTGCATTTTCGTTCTGAAGAGTATCCGTCGAGGGAAATGAATATCCGTTTATTAAATCCTTCATTTCCGAACCTGAGAAAACAACCGTTGAAAATGACTCCGTTAGTTCATTTTCGTTTCTGAAGATTATCCGTTGAGGAAATGAATATCAGTTTGTCTATCATTTTCATTTCCGTTTCTGAGGAAGCAACCGTTGAAAATGACTCTGTGAGTTCATTTTCGTTTCTGAAGATTATCCGTTGAGGAAATGAATATCCGTTTGTCTATCATTTTCATTTCCGTTTCTGAGGAAGCAACCGTTGAAAATGACTCTGTTTGTTCATTTTCGTTTCTGAAGATTATCCGTTGAGGAAATGAATATCCGTTTGTCTATCATTTTCATTTCCGTTTCTGAGGAAGCAACCGTTGAAAATGACTCTGTGAGTTCATTTTCGTTTCTGAAGATTATCCGTTGAGGAAATGAATATCCGTTTGTCTATCATTTTCATTTCCGTTTCTGAGGAAGCAACCGTTGAAAATGACTCTGTTTGTTCATTTTCGTTTCTGAAGATTTGTCCGTTGAGGAAATGAATATCCGTTTGTCTATCATTTTCATTTCCGTTTCTGAGGAAGCAACCGTTGAAAATGACTCCGTTTGTTCATTTTCGTTTCTCAGAATTGTCCGTTAAGGAAATGAATCCCCGTTTGATTATTCCTTCATTTCCGCTTCTAAAGAATACTCGTTGAGGAAAATGACTCCGTTTGTTCATTTTCGTTCTGAAGAGCATGTCAAGGGGGCTATTTTAGGGATTATTCCTTTTGTGGAAGGGGAGTTGCCAGTCAGGTATTTGGGAGTTCCTTTGATCTCGTCTAGGCTCCTTTACAAAGATTGTAGTGTTTTGATTGAAAGATTGGAGAATCGCATTTCAAGTTGGAAGAATCGGCTATTGTCCTTTGCGGGTAGACTTCAACTGATTTTATCTGTTTTATCCTCTATGCATATTTTCTGGGCTTCTGTTTTAATTCATCCAGCTAGAGTTATTAAGGAGTTAGAAAACAAAATGCGGAATTTTTTGTGGTCTCAAGATGGTTCATTTCAGAGAGGGAAAACTAAGGTTTCATGGAGTTCTATATGTAAGCCGAAATATGAAGGAGGTCTTGGGTTGCGAAGAATTCAAGATGTAAATAAAGCTCTTATGGCCTCGCATGCATGGAGCATTATTACCAGGAGGGATTCTCTTTGGGTTCAATGGATCTACTCGAACCGATTAAGGAATAATAATTTTTGGGCGTGTAAAATTCCTTCGGTGTGTTGCTGGAGTTGGAGGAAAATCCTCCAGTTACGGCCGGTTATTAGAAATCACGTTTGGTCAAAGATTGGAGATGGTGGGATAACATCCGCATGGTTCGATCGTTGGTGTGAGTGCGGACCGTTGGCCAGTTTCATATCTCCTCGGATTATCTATGAAGCTGGGTTTTCTCTTCATGATTCGGTTAAAGACGTTTGGGCGAATGGATCTTGGAAGTGGCCTATGGCTTGGCGAGATTTGTTTCCGGTTTTGATTCAGATTGATAACTTGCAAATTAATCCGAATAGTAGAGATAGATTCCTTTGGAAAGATGGTGATAAACTGAACGATTATTCGTCTTCGTGTGTGTGGCAATCTATCAGAGCTAGGGAGACGGAAGTTGACTGGGTGAATGTGGTATGGTTCTCTCAATGTATTCCTCGGCATGCTTTCCTTATGTGGCTTATCATGCGTAGGAAACTTTTGACTCAAGATAAGATTTTACAGTGGGATATGACGAGGAGAAAAAACATGAATATGATGTGTTGCTTACTGTGCTTCGAGAATAATGACTCTCATGATCATCTGTTTTTCGAATGTAAATTCTCGGCTCAGATTTGGTGTTCGGTAAGGGATAAGGTGAATATGGGTACGGTTGATCCTAAGTGGTTAGACATCAAAAAAACGTTTCCGATTGGGGGGGTTCTCTGGGCGATTTTGGCGATCTTGTTCTTCTCGTGAAACCCTAAAAGATTCTTGTTCATCCTATTCTCGATTGCTCTTGGTTATCATCTTAGGGTTTTCCAAGTGATCTTTAGACGATAATCAGGTGAAATCAGATTGGTTTTTTCTTTTTTAGGGTTTCGTTTTTCAGTTGTTCTCCGATTGTCGAAGTGTTGTGCGGCTGTTATTTTGATTTCGGAATCACATACTCAGCGGCAAGCTATTTTCTGATTAGGGTTGGGGTGTTTCATCAGTTTAGGGTGTTACATCAGATTCTGATTGGTTTGGGGTTACGTCAGATTAGGGTGTCGGCAGAATCAATCTTTAGGGTTGGCGGATTAGGGTTTGTTGTCGGCACTATTTTCTGGTTTGCGAACTAGGGCGTGACGGCTGATTACTCACCTGATTACGGACTCATTGATTCTGATTGTTGGCGAATTATTTTGGTGGTTGCGGCTACTAGGGTTTTCAGGCGGCTTCTATCTTGAACGAAATTCTGGCTGCTAGGTTTCAGTTTAATGGATGAACGCATGAAACCTGGTGGAAGGCCACCACTGTCTTTTAAGGAAATTGCGGATCGAATTCTTGATGTTGATGGGAACAATATACAGCCAAAACGTGGCATCAACATCATTGATGAATTCACTAAGGTCACGACTCCATTGGCTGGTAACTCGAACTCAAGATCATCTGGGGCTGCGGATCCTTTATCTTTTGCTAGCGTTGTGAACACCGAAAAGGAGAAGGTAAAGGTTAATTTTCGGATGATGGAATCTAGCGAGTCGGTTGATGGTGCTGATGTTGTTATTCCATTGTCTTCGGTCAAGAAAGTCTCTGACAGGTATGCTAACACGTTGTATGGATATTTTCTGGGTAAACGGCTGGCTTTTCCTGTGGTGGATTATTTTGCAAAGAACAACTGGGTTAAATATGGTCTCTCGAGACTAATGATGAATGCAAACGGGTTCTTTTTCTTTAAATTCAAAACAAAGGAAGGGATGGATAAATGGGTGGAGGATGGACCTTGGATGATTAGAAATGTTCCGATAATCTTGAAGGAGTGGTCGGCCTCTGTCAAGTTGGAAAAAGAAGATATAAAGGCTATCCCAGTTTGGGTTAAGATGCATGAAGTGCCGTTAGCAGCATATACTGAGGATGGTCTTAGCTTGCTCGCTTCTAAGATAGGGGTGCCTAAGATGCTAGATTCGTACACTGCTACAATGTGTGCTGAGTCATGGGGAAGAAGCAGTTATGCTAGAGCTCTCATTGAAATTCAAGCCGGGGCTGAGATCAAGAGGAGTGTTACAGTTGCAATCCCATCTTTGGAGGGTAATGGTCACTCAATGGTGGAGGTTAAAATCGAATATGATTGGGAGCCTTTAAGGTGCTCATCTTGTTGCGTGTTTGGTCATGAGGATATCTCGTGTCCAAAGAGCCCTCAGGTCGTTTCGAGTGGGGATTCTGGAAAGAAAATTGATGATTTTCAGGTTGTGGGTGCAAAGAAGAAGAAATCTACTAACCAAGGGATTCACATGAAAAATCAGAAGCCTAGGGTAGTGTACAGACCAGTTGTAAACCCTAAACCAATTTCGTCCTTGAAGAAGCCGATGAACAATCAGGTATTAACGTCAAACCCCTTTGATGCTCTTAAGGATGATGATGGTGGGCAGGGAGGTAGTACTGTGGTTCGTAGAGAGAAGAAGGAGAAACAGTCGAGTGACAGGCAGGATTCGGATGAAGAGGAGGTCGTTGAGGTCTACAATGAAACTAGTAAATTTATGACATCGGGTACTCATCCTTTTTATTCGAAAGTAGGGGCAAGCACCTCTTCCACAAAATTCTCAAATGGATAGGCTATTTTTGGTTCGTTTGAAGGGATTGCCGGTTTGTGGCAGCTTTATCTTTGATGATGGCGGTTGAGGATTTTGTTTTTCTTTGTTTGCATTGTTTTGTCTACTAGATCTCTTTCATGATGTATAGTAGACTAGGTTATGGGGTGTCATAGTTACTTTGTTTTTGCTTTGTCATACATATATGGGGCATGTCCTATATATGAACTAGTGTGGAACACATCCTCACTACTTGTACTTATTTGCGGTTGAATTTTAATAGAATCACCGGGGTAACCCTTTACCAAAAAAAAAGTGGTTAGACATCATGAATTGGCTTTTGGCTAGAGGGGCTTCTAAATCGGCTTATAACATTGCAAGTCGTCTTATAGTAGCAGCTACAGCTTATTTCATTTGGCAGGAGCGGAATGCTCGTCTGTTTAAAAATCAGACAAGACCTCCAGAAGTAATTATTTCTTTGATCCTTCAGACTATTCGATATAAACTTATGGGAGCTAAATACAAGAGTACGGATAAAGTGAGACGCTTTCTAGAGATGTGGGAGATTCATGAAAACTCGATGCTTGACGATGGTGGCTAGTGTTTTCTGATTTGTTTTTAACTTGTTTTTTCTAGATTATTGTCTAGTGGGTGTTGGATTGTGAGTTAGTGTTTCGTTTTTCTTGTTTACTTTCATGGGGGGATGTCCCATGTTAGAACTAGTATGGGTTTTCCATACTACTTGTGTTTTTGTTTTGTGAATATATAGAATCACCGGGGTAACCCTTTACCCAAAAAAAATACAATAATACTTGAGGCATAAAACATTTAGTGAGAGCCTGCTTAATTGAAGCATCCTAAAGATATTGTGTTCCAATATCTGATGTCAAAAGTGTTACTCTAAAACATCTCTGATTGATGCACCTCCAGTCTTGTATCATAAAGCTCATCTAAAAAAACCATAAAAAATAGAAAGCCAAAAGAGTACAAAATTGAAAAGCATATACTCACACTAGTCGTATATTATTTAGTACCTGCACTTTAGTACCTGCAATGTTAAGGTTCTCATTAACTGTAAAAGGTTCTTTCTTAAAAACAAAAAATAAACGAATTAATAGTTTTCCATATAACCGAAACTTCTAATTGTGACAATGTGTTTTGATCTCAAAAGTTTGTTTATTTTGGTTTTACAATTTCACGTTTTGATTCTAGTTCATTTTCAAACCTTAAATCGCTTTCTAGAAAGTTATACGCGAACTGATGCGTAAACGTAATCAGTTTAATGCGGAAAACACTCCAGAATAGTGACATAGGCTTAACATACCTTAAATAACTTTTATATAACTTAGAAATATGTTTTGAAAGCTTTGGTGAGTCAAAAACAAGTTTATTCACACTTAGGGACTATTTGCGTCAAACTGGGAAAGTCTGCTGATTCACATAGTATCGAACATTCCGGAACTTGATCATAAGTTAAACATGCCCTAAATATCCTCTTCATAGCTTAGAAATAGGCTTTGAGGTGTTTGGTGCGCAAAAATAAACTTATTTGATCAATAGGGACTAAAAGCGTCAAAAAGTGCATAAGTTTGCATTTTCGCGCATAACTTACGTTCTGAATATATCCGGACATCCAAAAACTTATGTAATCATTAAAATATTTTATTTTAGTGATTGGCATGATAAAATTCCATTCGTCGCCTAGTTTGGATCGTTTTTCGCGTCCGTTCGTGTTTCGTCGTAATTAACCGAACAACGCGATCGTACGGCCAAACGAACCGACATCCGAGATGTTTTTAACATAATTTAAGTTCCCTATACTTTAACTTCATTTTAGAGCCTTGAAATGGGGTTAACGGGGCTTAAACGTGTCAAAAATGCATCGAATAGCAAGTTTCAGACCTGCAGGGACCTGTTTTGACATTCTGTGAAAGTTGTCTAGGTGGGCCGCGTAAGATTAAGCCTTATCTTACGCGGGGTGCATAAACCTCCCATATCAGAAAACCCAGTTTTCAGTTTCAACTGCTGTTTTCTTGTTTTGAACATGGTTTTTCTCATCCAATGGGCTTCTTTTGCACACCCATTGTATTACAAATCAGTGGGTGCACATGTACGGTCCAGATCAAAGCACGGTGTACGAGAAACGATCCTAACGGTCTTGGAAATCCTATAAATACCCCACCCCATTTTCATTTCATTTCACACATGATCTGATTTTATGCTCTAAGTTGAAGCTTTATGCTTCATACCTGGGTATTTAAATCAAGATCTTCCTAGCTTGGACCTCTTGTAAGCTTCTTTCGTTCTTTATGCGTTTTTAAGCATGAAAGTCAAACAGTGTTTGTCTTTCAGCTTTGACCAGTCTATGGTCAACACGAAGTTCGTTTGAACTTCGCAACGTGAGCGTAATCACGATGGTCATAGTCCTTTGTGACTATAACTACTAATTAGCACGTTATTTAGGCGTAGTGACGAGTCATAGTTTCGGTCAAAATGCGTATTCTTGAGTATTTTGTAACCAAACTATTCTTGGGTATCAAAACCATTTGTTTTGATATCAAACTTGTTTTCAAACCTTGTTAAACATGTTCTAACATGTTTAACTCGTCACTTTTAGATTAGTGCTTGTATAGGGTCGTAAGATAAGCGATCTAAACAACCGCTTAGACTTTCGAACCCGACCCGTTTGGTTGATCGATAGGATTCGACCAAACATGTATTGTGACCATAGTTGTATAGGGAATAACCTTTCGAGGTTATACCTTATGGTCACCTCGTTTAGTTAGTCGTATGATAGGTAGTTTATATGCCTTAGGAAAATGACCAAAATGCCCTTTTTGCGCATAATTTCATTTTAAGCATATGTAACCAATATTTTAACATCTAAACTGATTATATAACATAATTAGATATGTTAAGGCATAAAATACTTGTCATAGGACTAGTTAGGCGTCTCGAACGCGCTTTTGCGCGAACGACGCATTAAAGTGTCATAAGCTACCTTAACGGGTCGTAAAGGGTCGTAAGCAATGGCCCGTAGCAATGGCTCTCTGGGCGATTTGGGCGACCTTGGCACTATCGTGAAACCCTAGCTAATTTCTGCTCTTCCTAATCTCGATTGATCTTTGGTTATTATCTTAGGGTTTGTCCAGTCGATCTTTAGAAGATAACCGGGTGAAATCAGATTAGGTTTGTGTATTTAGGGTTTCGATTTCTTTGTTTTTCTGATTAGTGAAGGGGTTTGCGGCTGCGATTCAGGTTAGGGGTCGGCAATTCAGGTTCGGCAATCCTTCTTCAATGGTAATTCAGATTAAGGTGGTTTGTTCCTTGATTCTGATTGTTTGTTACATAAGATTAGGGTGTCGGCAATTTCACTGATTAACAATCCGGCATTTCGATGATTGTTTAATTGGTGATGTGATCCGATTGCTGATTTACTCTAATTGCCGATTGAAACTCAGTGGCCTTATTCAGCCGTCACTAGGGTTTTGATCGCTTTAATTGCTGTTTTACTTTAAACGCCTGTATAGACATTTGATATGGCTGTTGATAAGGATGAACAAATTGAGGATAATTCAAATGTTTTTGCGAGAAAGATCCGAAGTATTGATGGGAAACCTTTTGAGCCAAGACAAACTTCACAAATTCCTAAGGTTTCAGAAGTGGGTAATAAGAAGGTTCGGTTCATGTTACCGCTGAATGATACTGACTATGTTCTTGGCTGTTCGGATTCGCCAGATGAGGATTATGCAGTGGTTTTTGATAAGCGAAAGGTATCATTTGTGCTCCCGCTAAATGATGTCAGTCCTGCTCGTGTGCGAAAGCAGGAACAGGGTGATAATGCTCGAGTCCAACAACATTTGTATGCTGATGTGGTACTAAACAAACAGGTAGAGCAGAGTGGTCCTAAGCGGGTTGGTAATCCAAATCAGAATCAAAGTGAGGAGGAAAGTCCTAGGAAGGCCAATGATGCGGCTAAGCAAGTTCCGAAAGTCAATTTTCGAAAGCTAAATTCAGATGCCTCATTGGATGGTGTGGATGTAGTGCTTCCGATTGATTCTGTTTGCCAAGTTAACAACAGGTTAGCTAACACTCTTTATGGTTATTTCCTGGGGGATAGAATTGCATATCCGGTTGTTGAATACTTTGTGAGAGCAAATTGGAAGAAACATGGTCTTCTGAAAACGATGATGAATTCAAATGGGTTCTTTTTCTTCAAGTTTGAAGATAGAAAGGGAATGGACGCTGTTCTTGAAGGGGGTCCTTGGATGATCCGTAACAAACCTATGTTTCTCAACATTTGGTCCCCTACAAACACCCTTAAAAAAGAAGAGTTTAAAAAGGTTGCAGTTTGGGTGAAATTGCATGACGTCCCTCTAGTGGCTTATTCTGATGATGGGTTAAGCATGCTGGCTTCAAAAATTGGATCTCCTGTGCGGCTGGATTCGTATACTATTGATATGTGTAATGAGGCTTGGGGACGGAGCAGCTATGCTAGGGCTCTCATTGAAATATCAGTTGACCAGGATTTGAAAGGCACTATAACCATGGCTATTCCTGAATTGGATGGAAACAAATATGTTACGGAGACTATTCGGGTGGAGTATGAATGAGAACCTCCGAGATGTGCTCACTGCTGTGTGTTTGGGCATGACTCTGAGGAATGCCCTACACGTATTGGCTCAACATCCAAACCTCCTACTAACAGGCCAAAAGTAGACGAGGATGGTTTCACTGAAGTTCCGGTTAAGAAGAGTGCAAAGAAGAATGGCTTTCAAGTTAATAACCAGAAGCCTAAATTTGAGTACAGACCGGTGGATAGGAAGAAAAAGGCCGTTGCTACTCAGCAGGTTTCTACTTCCCATAAAATCCAAACTCATAATCCGTTTTCTGCGCTCGATTGTGTTTGGGGACGTGGTGGTTCAACTCAAGGGATAAATAAAGGGGGTAGACAGATTCATGTGGATTTAGATGAGGACGGGGTTGAAGTTGTTTATGATGAAACCAATGAGTCTATGAATTCGGGTACATATCCTTCGTCTTCTAGAACAGGGGCAAGCACCTCTTCCACAAAGATCTCCAATGGTTAGTTTGTCTTTGGTTCGTCTAAAGGGGCTGCCGTTTCGTGGCAACTTCATTTTCGATGATGGAGGTTGAAGATTTTGGTTATGTATTGTTTTGTCTACTAGATATCTTTGCATGATGTGTAGTAGGCTAGGTTTGATGTGATGTCATAGGTTCTTTTATGTTTGTTGGCTTACATATATGGGGCATGTCCTGTATATGAACTAGTGTGGAATTCATCCTCACTACTTGTTCTTATTTGCGGTTTATAATAGATTCACCGGGGTAACCCTTTACCAAAAAAAAAGGGTCGTAAGCACTTAGGATAGGTTCTGATTTAGAATGTAGGCTTTGTTAAACCATATCACATGAGTTCCAACACTCATTTGGTTTACAAGACCTCATTCTACCCGATCTTCCGATTTAAGTGTCGATTCCCTAACATAGTATCCGTTACCCTAGGAACCGCTTCAACACTTGAACTCTTGGTCTTTTGAGTTTTGTTATTCCCTTTGAACCTGTAGGATCGAGATTCGATCTAAACGAGTCTATCAGAAGAGTTCTAATCCAAATCAAAGGCGGAATTCAGTGATTTAGACTTGATTACAGCTTGATTCACACTAGGATTCACTTTAACTGTCTTGATTATTGATTTGAAAGCGTTACAGATCAAATGACACTTCAGCAACACTTCGGCTCTGGAATCAGCAACTGTTAGAAATGAATTGCAAGCTCAGGTATATATAGGTGTGACCATTTCGCATGGAATGGACATGATCCATTTCGTGCGAAATGGAAAATGGCCATTTCATACGGATTGGCTTCTGCCATTTCGTGCGAACTGGTTCATCACCTTTGAAATTCTATTATCTAGCCTACCGAGCTCCATTCTATCCAATCTAGATACAAGACTCGATACAAGACGAAGTAGACGTCATATGCGCCAACAGACTCCCCCTTGGATGTTGACGAAGTCTTCGGTGTCGAGTCTTCAACATGACAAGTCTTCGATCTTGATCAGTCTTTGTGCTCTCTCTAAAGTATCTGACATTGTAAGCTTCCATCAAACTCTATCTTCTCTCTTTTCAGCATTAGCAGCTAACCTCACTTGGATGTTGATCTAATAATCTTCAATCTCCTTTTTCTCTCTCTCATCAGCAACATCAGCTTCTGTCTTGATCACAATTCCAGGATCAGAAACTGGCTCTACTGATTTCAGACTCCCCTTTGCTAGCAGACTCCCCCTTAAGTTGTTCCGGGATCGCAATCTGACATAGCACTTTCACAGGTTCAGAACGTCTCCTGGCTTTCCGTAGCAACAGGATCAGGAACCTAGCTCAAATCTGCATATCTTCAGGAGTCGAAACCTGGCTAACCTGCACATCCTCTACCTAAAACATAAGTTTCACAATTATTGAGATTTAACAAATTTAGAATCCCTGCTAACCACTTGTAATCGAAACATTTAAATTTGGTTTCAACTTAATGAACCATTTAATCATTTCAAAATCAAACCTCATTTCTCTCCCAACCCTATTGTTCATCATGTTTAGCACTCGGAATTTCAAAAATCATCTTTCCAACATCAGTTGTCGAAAATCTTTTTGACTTTTTCAAAATTTTATGCTAAAACACACTGAAAATCTTTTTGGATTTTGTTTTTAATGAAATGCAGTAAAGAAATATTTACAGACAATATTTTTGTGAGTTTGCGTAAGAGGATCATATCAGTTTATGACAAATCACTAGCACCGTTGAGCTTTAAACACTTTAAGTTCTAAACGATTCACTTAGATTGTCAGTATACTGATCCACTTAAATTTTCACACAAAGTTCAATTGTATCGAGATACGAGATTAGTGTTTTAAGCACTTAAACTTATTCGCATGTCCCACCTCAGAATATACTCCCGTATCCAGACAGTCTTACAGGTGAATGTTCACTAATGATATCTGTAAGGGGTAAATGCGAGACCATGAGAGCTCAGGCTATTGCTTTCGCAAAATCAGAGAGATGATGGTTCGACTTTAGGTGTGTCCCCCTTGGGGATCTTCTTTTCAACAGCACATGATTAGCATTTTTCAATGTTTCATCATTTTTTATGCTGAGGGTGGGCTTTAAGATTAAAGCAATGCAAAGTATTATACGAGGACTAGGCTATTGCTCCCCCAAAATCAGAAGTCCTGGTATAATACCCCAGATATCATCACGCACAAAGACCTAGTTTGTCAGAAATAGAAAGCCTTTCAAACAAGATTTCGGGGGTTACCTTTATATCCGAGAGATGTTCCCCACGAAATAAGTAAGTATTTGAAATTTAGGTTTATATCTCGAAAGCAATCTACTGAGCGTGTAAAAACCTACTGGCATATCATCAGTGAGATCGTTTATCACATTTGACTTTCCAATTCTTTAGCGTGCTGTGATAGTCCACTGATGTACTATCATTTCCTCTTTTTCACAACAAAACTCGTTTTTGAATTTTCGATGTTTTTGGCTTTTTCAAATTTTCGAAATTTCCTGAAATTTTTACTCCCCCTAAAATCAAAAATATGTTTCAATTTTTGATTTTCAAGGAAAATTTGAAAATAAACTGTACAAATAAACTGACAAACTGATTCGAATTGCTTCAATTCGCCATCCACTTGGCATAAACAATCAGAACTCCCCCTGACAACAAACTATCTTCCCATTATGATTTCAAAACACTTAAGTTTGTTTCAATCAAAATGGTTTTTCCGGAAAATAAGTTTTGCTGATTTTACCATTTGTAGGTTTGGGGTTATGATCATCACTTTGTTTTCCAATTACCACTTGAATGTAAATTAAATCAAGTTCAACTTAATGACCTTGATTAACCACTTGAAATACCACTTTTCTTATCTTTCACCACTTGAACAAACTATCATTTGACATTTTTCAAGAATACTACCACTTGTAGGTCGAAATATCATTTTCGTTAATTTCTCAAGAAAGATGACGATTCATGCTCCACGATTACCAACTTGGGAGCTCCGGCAAGTCAGGATTTTAAGTAGAGAATGTTGTCACCCAAGCCTGACCAGTCTTAGGTGATTGTGAGTCATCTTCACTCCACCATCTTTTTGATTTATAAAACTCTTTCACGCCCTTTACCTTCCTGTTAACCATTTTTCCAAAAATATGTTTCACTTTTCCATTAAACGCCTTTTCAGCATCAAATTCTTCCTTACCAGAGAAGAATTGATCTGAAATTTCAATCTTTCCAACTTTTGATTTCAAATTATCTTTTGACAATGGCGGAAAGTTTTCATCGTTCATTTCTGGAACGGAATTCTTATCACTTGACACAACAGATGACTCCTCTGACTTTGACGAGTCAGATTCATTGTCAGAACTAGTTTCAGATTTAATAACCCATTTTTGTTTGTTCAAATCAACTTTTCTTTTGTAAAAACGTTTCGAACTTTCACCAACTTCGAAAGTCGAATTTTTGAACACTTTGAATTTTTCTTTTGGTTGTTTCTTTTCATCAACACATTTCTCTTTCAATTTAGAATTAGAAGCAACTCCCTGTTTTGTGCTGTTGGGCTTTGAGCAATTCCAAGCAATGTGTCCAACTTCTTGACATTTGAAACAAGTTCTTCTGTCAACTCTTGGTGCAGATTTTTTCAAAACATTCTTTTTTTTTCTGCGAGAAACTCTATGTTTGACTGTTTTCTGAACAGTTTCTCCTTTTCTTCTTCTGAACTTGTACCTGAAACAAATTTAGTTTTTGGTTTATAATTTTTCTCATTTTTATAATTTTCAGGTGGAATAAAACCTAAACCTTTCTTTTTGAAATTACTGTTATGGTTTGGTTTCTGTTGAAAACCAGAACCAGAACTGTAACCTTTTTTTCTTGTTCAATCTTTGTTGAACCCTTGAAGTGTATTTTTTAGGTTTTTCAGTAAGATTTACATCTTTTATTTCAGAAATATTAATTTCTGTTAATTTAAAAACCTGTTTGATCTGATTAGTTTTAACACTTCTTATTGGAAATTCTTCATCAGAAAATAATTTGTCAGAATCATTCAAAGTATATGCTACTTTGAATGTTTCGTCTTTCAAATTATTTTTTGACATCAGAAATTCTTTATTGTAAATCCTTTTAACCGGTGAACTCGGACTCTTGTCTGATGAACTCGAGCTTTCAGATTTAAACTCCGACTTTGACTCTTCATCCATATCCAACACCTGATCAACCACTTTCTTTAATAACTCAGACTCATGATCAGTGTCAGACGCTGTGAATGTGACGTCAATGGTGTCTGGTAACTCATCAATGGTTTCAGACTTTAACTTTATGTTGATTGCCTTTTTTTTTGGGTAAAGGGTTACCCCGATGAATTTTATAAATAAACCAATAAAAGTACAAGGATGAATTTTATGTTGACTGCCTTTTTTAATTGTTCCTCATTTGGTTTTCTGGGAGAATAACTTTCCCAGATCGGAGGCGGACACTTGTTATATTTGACACTTGGTTTCTTACCAGTATCCGTATCTTCCGTCTTTTTATCTTGAAAAGCTTCAAGACCTGCAACAGTAGGATAAACTCTGTCAATCAAATAATCACAACTTGAATAACTCAGCAGCAATCGTCTGATTCTTTCATTTTCAATCTTTTCGGTCTCCAAATCCTGCTTCAGCTTTGCACACTCTTCACTATAGCTATTGATGACCTTTTGCTTAGTCATTAATGTTGAACTCATCATCGTTGAGGCAGCTTCTACTTCTAAGTTTGTCTTGTTCAAACTATCAACCGTTCTGTTCAGCACATCATACGATTCTTTTACATACTTAACATCAAACAACAGTTTTTTCCTTCAACGCGTCTAGTTCACTATACTTGTCTTTTTCTTCACAATGTTTGGATGGTTCCAAAAATTTTAGACAAAGTTTAGTGACCTCGACAATCTTTTCAACTTCGACTATCTTTTCAACTTCGACAATCTTTTCAACTTCGACAATTTTTTCAACTTCAACAATTTTTTCAACTACTTTCTCAACCTCAATTATTTTTTCAACTTCAACTATTTTCTCCACCACCTTCTCAATCACATTCTGTTCTTTATCAAATTCTATTTTTACTTCACTCTCTTCAACTTCGGCTTTCTCTGTTGGTTTTTCTTCAACTTTTGTTTTCTCTGCTTCCAATTTTGCCTTTTCTTCAGCAATCCTTTTTGCTTCCAGTTCTCTCTTCAATCTAGCAGCCTTCTTCTCATTCAACATCTCGATCTTATCTGCAAAAAACAAATTAAAACTATAAGGATCCAATTCCAATCTAGCATTATTAATATACTCTTCCTCATCATCTGTGTCTTCATCACTTTCTGATGATTTGAAAATCTTCGTTCTCTTTGGCTTAGATTTGGCTGTCTCTTCTTCCAAGATTCGAGCAACAAAGGCTGTTTTTTTTCCGAATTAGCTGGAATATATTTGTCCCGGCTAAATCCCTCTGCCAATCTTTCATCATCTTGATTTACAAGATAAGCTTTCTTCTTTCCATCTTCAATAGCACGGGATGATGACGATTGTTGAGCAATCTGATGATAAATTGCTTTTCGATGATAATCATTGTTTCCAAACGGATCTTGTCTTCCGGTTGCTTCTCTGTTTGTACACTCTCGTTTAAAATGCCCCTTTTCTCGGCAACAAAAACAAGTAACCTTTGATTTATCAAACCCTAACGGAGATGTAGCAGCATCACGAAGATCATCTCTACCGGTGATTTGTATGAATTTTTCTGCTCTTCTTACAACACTGGCTAAACACCACTTGAGGTCCATCAACTCAAGTTCCTCATAATCAATCTGGTCATAATCCTATTTAGTAAGCATTGGATTTCCGATTCTTCCAGCAACTAAGCTTTCATAAGACTCTAACATAGTAACAAGTGATGCCATGTGTTGCTTAGCCATTTCTGGAGAGAGATTTTGACCATTTTGAATATTCAATGTAACATTGCATTGCAGATTTGTTGAACTCTGTCGTTGAGCACTTGGTGTTGAGAAATTCGGATCAAAACTTAAATAAGACGAAGAATATCCACCACTCTGAGTCGTAGTGCTAACATTTGTTCCTGAAGTACCATCAGCACTGAACGCAGTCTGAATCTTCGGACTCGGAGTAGTCTCAACTCTGCTTCCTCTATAGTATAAACTATCATCTTGTTGAGCACTTGGATTATTCATGATATGAGTTTTCTGAACATCTAATTCATGTTCTTCAAGCTTCTGAATGAACTTACACAAATTCATACTTTCAGATTTTCTCATATGTTTTAAAATCAACAGATATGTTCCCCATTTGTCTTGTGGTAACGCATCAGATAGCTTATCAACCCATTCATCATCTTCTTTTGTTATCTCCAATCTTTTCATTTCCTGGACAAGATGACAATATCTATCGATAGTCTTCTTAGTCGTTTCACCTTTACAAGCTGTAAACATATCAAAAGATTTCTTTAGTAATGTATGTTTATTTTTTATCATATCAGCACTTCCCTTAAACTTTTGAAGCAATGCCAACCAAATTGATCTAGCAGTTTCCTCATGTTGCAGTAGAACAAAAATATCTTTTTTTACTGCTTGTTGGAGAATGCTAATCATCATTTTCTCACTGGTGTATTTTAACTTCTCATTCGCTGAATAGTCACTTAAAGGTCTTTCATTTCCACGGTCATCTTTCGGTTTAACGTAATCTTTGTCCAACGAAACCCATGCATCAAACTTATAGGCTTGCACCCAAGTTTCAAAACGGTTTTGCCATCCTTTAAAATCCTTGATGTACGTTTTGGAGTCTTTTGAGACGCTCCCGTTTCATTTTCGATTTCAACAGTTTCGACAACTGTAATTGGAGCAACTGGAGCTGTAGCAAACACATTGTAAAACTCTTCTTCCATGTTTCGATGTTGAAAATTCACAAATTCACAAAGTTCAAACGACTTGGAGGTTCAAACGAATTGGGATCTCAAATAAACTGAACTACTTTGATGCGAATTGGTTCAAACGAACTGAACCTACAATCTGACTGATCACACGAACTGGGTTTGATGCGAATTGAACTTAATGCAAATTGGACTTTGATGCGAACTGACCTAAATCTCAAATGATCAAGTCCAAACGGTTTGAACTCAAACAACCTGAACCTATGCACTTCAAACGAACTGGTTCAAAGACATTCCATACGAACTGGTTCTGATTATTAAATGACCTGATTTGATGCGAAATGAGCCAATCCGTGCGAAATGGTTCAACTTCAAGCGAATTGTTTCAACTTCAAGCGAAATGGTTCACTAAATGACCATTTCGTGCGAAATGGGGTTCCTTTCAAGCGAATTGGCACTATTCAAGCGAAGTGGACACTTTGGTGCGACCATGAAGTCCAATTCGTGCGAAATGGAGGTCTGATTCACACGAATTGGGCCATTTCATACGAAATGATGCTGATGTCACACGATCGGGCAGTTTTTGACAAAATTGAACAGGTTTTAGTTCGAATTAAGGTCTAATTCTTTCAAGGATTGATTAAAACTATGTTTCGCACGTTATATGTGAAAATCAGTCTATTTTAACCGTGAAATCTCCGTTAATTTTGAAAAATGTGAAGAAGAATGAGTAGAAGTCAGAAATTTTGATGAAAACAAGCTGAATCGGTATGATCTCTTCCCCCTGAGCTCTGATACCACTTGTAGGATCGAGATTCGATCTAAACGAGTCTATCAGAAGAGTTCTAATCCAAATCAAAGGCGAAATTCAGTGATTTAGACTTGATTACAGCTTGATTCACACTAGGATTCACTTTAACTGTCTTGATTATTGATTTGAAAGCGTTAGAGATCAAATGACACTTCAGCAGCACTTCGGCTCTGGAATCAGCAACTGTTACAAATGAATTGCAAGCTCAGGTATATATAGGTGTGACCATTTCGCATGGAATGGACATGATCCATTTCGTGCGAAATGGACAATGGCCATTTCGTACGGATTGGCTTCTGCCATTTCGTGCAAACTGGTTCATCACCTCTGAAATTCTATTATCTAGCCTACCGAGCTCCATTCTATCCAATCTAGATACAAGACTCGATACAAGACGAAGTCGACAGACATATGCACCAACAGAACCGGGACTATACACAACCCCAGGCGAGTACATAGTTCCCCTCTTTTACCGTTTTCAAATGTTTTGGGGTGATTCATATGTGTAATCGATTTGTTTTCAAAATGTATGGCATATATGTGTTCACTAAGTGCTTTTATGTGTTTTATTCCGATTATGCAAATACAATGTTTTATCCTTAAGTGATCTACCTATCTTCATAGTTAGATTCATGTAGGATATTTGAAGTACAGTCTTAGATCTTCCTATCTTCATAGTAAGATTTTTAAGAAGTACTTTACAACTCGATGGTTGGTTCTACAAATAACATATTAACAAGTATCACTAAGTTGGATTCTTAGAAATAAATCAAAACATATATTATTAATCCTCGATTGGATTTCTAATAACATATTAACAAGTTTTTACGATGGTTTAATCGAGATTACAATATAAGGCATAAAATGACTTAGTAATAATCATATTGCCATATACAAACCTATTTTGTCACAAGTTTTCACAATTAAGACTTTGTAATGCAATACCAAATGTTTTGCCATTTACTTGGCTAATAAAACCTATGTATTCGCCGGCATTTTATGCTGACTATTTTTCACATATGTTTCAGGTTTTCGACTGTTCAAGCATGCAACGCATAGGACTGCATACGGGCCTTAGACTTCTAAAATAAAAGAACAATTTCATGTATTCTTTGTTTGTAAAACAATGTTAATGATATTGAAACAATTTAGTACCTGTAGTTGTGAGCAATTTGTAACGTGACTCCCTGATATTTTCGCCGCGTGTTGATTGTATTACGCGATTGGGGTGTTACAGATTGGTATCAGAGCACTGGTTATAGGGAATTAGGTTATTAGCATGCCTTAAACCTAGTCTATAACCTTCCTAGGACCCAAACATGAGTAGACTTAGGACTTCTTTCCTAATCTTCATCTTTAATCGTGCCACAACTACTCTATGATTTACGAATCATCTAACCTTAGATGATTTATCCTGAACCTTAGGCTTTATGCCTTGGGGTATTCCTCAAAATGTTTTCTCAAAACATTTTCATTGAAATATTTTTCAAAATGTTTTCTTAAATGCTTTTGTCAATTCGTTTTTCTGCATTCGTTTTTTATGTGGGTTACGATTTGGCTTCAAGTATCCGGTTATATAAAAAAAATATACATTAGGCAAGTGTAATTAGTTTGTCACACACGTTCATGCATTTATATAAGATTAGTATAAAGGTGCTAACCTCAGAAGTACGGGTTGTCACATCATCCCCAACTTAAAAGAAATTTCGTCCTCGAAATTTGATAAGCAATCCAAAACAGTACGGTGATAGATCAGGATAACTGTGGATTTACCCAGATGCCACATCATCCCCAACTTGAAAGGGAATTTCGTCCTGAAATTCGTCAATGATATCAGAAGTTGATACAATCGTTTGAAAAACTGAGGATGCTAGAGCTTTCTCTGATCATCGTGTTCCCACGTGGACTCCGGTCCACGTCTTGAGTTCCAACGAACTCTCCCGATTGGAATTTGACTACGCCAACTAATCTTGACGCCCTGGTCCCTGATTTCAGTAGATACCTCAACAACTGCAACTTGTCATTAACCTCAGACTCTAATAAGGGTATCACAAACGTTTCATCGGACAACCACTGCCTTAGATTCGAAACATAAATGACATCATGCACGTTATCCAATTCGTCGGGTAACTCGAGTTTGTAGGTGACGTGACCAATTCTTTCCAGAATTCTGAATAACTTTACGTAACGTAAATTAAACTTGCCACGCCTCCCAAGCGTATCACACCCTCCCAGGATGAGATTTTCAACATGATACGACCGCCTACAACGAACTCCCAGTATTACCTCAGCTTATCATCTTTCCTGACGGTCAGTCGTTGCTGCCAAACGATTTCCAAACCAAGCAGTCTTCCCAAGGGTTTCGAGTATAAGTCTTAGACCTGTGATTAGGTTGTCACCCACCCTAATCCAGCAAGGAGATTAACGTTACTGCTCATGCAATGTCTCAAACAGAGTTGTCCGAATACTAGAATGGTAACTGCTATGGTAGAACTCAACCAAAGATAAGTGTCCTTCCAATTTTTCACCAAGTCAATCATACACATGCTCGCAGCATATCTTCGGGTGTCAGGGGGTTTCGTTTACTCTGACCATCTGTCCTATGATGACGAGTAATGCTCATGCCTAGATGTGAGCCAAGGGTGTTGTGTGTCGCCTGTCATAAATCAAGTATAGTTCAAAATTAGGGGTAACAGGAGTTGGCACCTCGTGCCTGAAAGCCGCCTCTCTCAAAGGTACATTCACAGCTGTGAAGACTCGTCAGTTTTCTTGATTGCAAGAAAGTGTGCTGGTAATGTGAGACAATCAACGATCACCAAGGTGATATTGTTTCCGTTTCGAGTTCTAGGTAGCCCAGTGAAAAAATCCATGGCAGTCTGTTCTCGTTTCCATATGGGTGTTTCTGGTTGCTAATACTTCACCTTGAGTTTTCCACAAGTCAAAACATCATTCACATACCTAGCTAGGTGGGCCTGCATGCCCGAACACCAGTACAAGGTTTATAAATCCTAATGTCTCTCATCAAAACCCAGACAACTAGAATATCGAGGCCGGTGTGCTTTGCTCCATACAAGTTCCCTATAGTTGCCGTATAACGAGACCCACATTCGTTCCATGAGGTAGTGAATATCGTCTGACCTGCCAAGGTTGCTTCTCCATGCCCTGCATGGGTTCAACTTGAAAATCCTCTTCCTTCAGTTCTCCAGTTTGAACAGGGCGAGTCTGATCAGGAAAGTTAGAGTCGATAGTGAGCTGCAAAGCTCGTGCACGTTCAGGTTTCACAGTCGTAGTTATTCAAAAGTTCCATCCAGCGATGTCATTGTATTCTTTAGCTCCTTCGAAACAACGATACACGGGAGGCCCTTGTGATCGGTCTAAGTAGCACATTCGGTACCGTCCAAGTAATGCCTCCAACTACATCCAAAGACCACGGTTTCTACCGCCGGTTGTGACTCGTGCAACACTTCTTGTAAATCCACTACGTAAGCCATCACTTTCTCGTGCTGCATCAATGTGTAACGAGACTCTGATTCGAACCATCAAAGTAAACCACTAGATCCCCCGAATCCCTAGGGTAGAGACGATGCTCAGCACATTGCAGAGTTGAGATTCGTAAGCTGAAAAGACGTCCTCCTGTTTTGCCTTCCACTAACACAGCACCCTGCTGTGCTAAAGAGATTAAAGTTGCGCGATCTTTGAAAATCCTTTGATGAATCTGCGATAGTAACCAGCGAGACCAGGAAGTTGTTGTATCCTCGAAGGAATCTTTGGTGTCAATTAGTCTCTAACAAAATGGATCCTAGCACGATCCACGCGTTTTCCCACTTCGTTGGTTACATGATCAAAATGCATCTCTCGAATCTAAATGTTACATTTAACGAGGCTTCACACATAATGGCTCCTCCCTCAGGAGCTCTAAAATAAGATACAGATGTCGTTCCATGATGTCCCTTCCTCCTGGAAATGACCCAAAACGTCATCAATAAACACGGTCGATTCTTGTGGTCCATAAGCTGCTGGTGTGTTGATTATCTCGATGGTCATGGTGTACGAAATCGCACTGGCCGAATTGCGTTCTAAGAGCACTCTCCCATTGGACTTCCATCTGATGATAGTTCGTTCGTTAGCCAATCCTCGAATGGGAGCTTGACTCTCGCAACTTACTGACAAGTTGTCAATACATGGTCGGGGCAAACGGTTCCTGACTGCCAATTTGTTGAGTTCTCGATAATCAGTATGCATACGAAAAGGCTTATCTTCACGGATATCGATGGGGCTCCCCGAAGCGAAAACTAGGTCCGACAAAACTTCTATCCCACAGTCTTTGTAGTTGATTTGACAGTTCTTGCATCCCTCCTGGCGTAAGACGGTAAAAAGTACGAAGAATCAAGGCTGCCTCTGGCGTGAAATCAAACTGAGATTCTGCCTGACAGTTGTGGAAGTAAACCTGAAAGTTCCTCGAGTAGCACATCGAGAGGAATCACGAACAATTGGTGGATCCTTGATCCTCGCCTCCTTAGTCTTAACATCAGTAACGGTTACTACCATAGTGAGGTAATCCCTTCGTAGATGCTTCTGGACCTCCATTGCTGAAATGATGCTAACCTTTACTCCACTCTGACACTTCAAAATATAAAGTGACGCAAAGTTTCCTTCCCACAGGGTATATCTACGCGATATCCAGTTAACCAATCTACACAACTACTGCATCGAAACCATCAAAGATAGTAGAAGGAAGGTCGATGCCGAACACTTGTCCCACAAGGTCGAGTTCGCATCCTAATGAACATATGATGTTTCACTTGACTTGCCATCAGTTGCTTCCACAACAGGTTTGGTTTCAAGAAACGTCAGGGTTAACCAAAACAGGGCTACTTATACAAGCTACCATGCAGCTATTATGCCTGGCGTCACCTACGCCAATCCTAAATGCCCATCCATGAGCATCTTTTCCATTGCTTTCGTTACGAGAATTTCCAGTACTGTCGTCATTCCCCTTGGTTGTTGTCTTGAATTATCGACGGTCAATCCATGCCGTAGGCACCTTCATTTCCATACCGTAGGCTACGATTACAAGTACCTTGATGTTGCCGCGAATGTTGCCTCTAATGTTGTTTCCTGTAATGGTGTCATGCGTCCTTTCACCAACAGGGTCCATCTTTTCGCATTCCGCATCACGTCCTAAGGCACTACTCATGGTGCGGGCGGTTACACATTCCGCTCTATAGTCAATCGTCATTGATTACGTCCCGATTGGCTCGTAAGAGTTGACTCCTGTAAGTCACTAACTAGAGTTAAAGACTCGATTGGAGTCAAATTGCTGATGTTCGTTGCTGGTAATCAGGGTCGTCCAAATACTGAAATCGGTAAAGTACTACGCTCATCCTCTTGCCCCTCGATCTAGCAAGTTGATTAAGTAATACACGGTATGTTTCCAGAGTGTTGCAGAAGTGATCACACTTCAGGAGCTACGACGTCAATACGTTGAGTTCCGGCCAATGGGGTGGAATGAGAAAGGTATAGACCAATCATTGACGTTGCAACATCCAACTCAGGGATGTTCGTACAAGCACCTAACATTCTACACAGTTCGCTAGGCGTTCGAATGGGTGTTCAGGTAATACTTGATAGCATTGAGATGCGAAAGGATTCAGAGAGGAGTGAAAAGATCACGTTCGAGTAGGAGACAATCACTGCTACGACTCCTATAGACTTGTTACGTTTCACATTGATCAAATAACAGAGCAGAACCCCTTTTTCACTTGTTAAGCCTCACTGGGACTCGCATGCACCCCACATTATTATTATGTGTGCACCCACAATAATATTGTGATTTGCATGCTCATCTCAGCTCCTCCTAACTCATGTCAAATGGTTCCTCAAACTCAGATGTCAGACAAGGGATATCACAATACATGAGTCATGAATGTCCAGGGAAATACCACACTATCAATCACATAACACATGCAAGTAATACATGAATTCATACTGTTGTGCTAAACGTGCAATCCCATGCAATTTCATACGTAAGTGTTCACTAGTTATGCAGTGCAATAAGTAAACGAGGGACGAACCTTGCAGTCTGGAGCTGAGTGTCATGGTCGTATTCACGTATTTAGAATTGTTCGGTTATAGTCTGGTTTTATGAAAACGTTTTTAAAACCAAGTTCACTATAACCAGTGGCTCTGATACCAAACTGTCACACCCTTAAAATACCACATGCGGAAACCCCCGCGAGGCGTGTGACGTACCAAGATCCAAACCACCAATCATATTGAACTCATAAATATAATTAAGTAAAACTTTCATACATTAACGTAAAGTGTTACAAACGTTACATATCATTCATTGAATACAGAGGAAGCATAACTCATTTGTTAATTGTTTCGTAAACCATGTGTACATAAACCATTAAGCTTGTATTGAGATTCCATGTATCTCGACCCATGACCACTCCAGCCTTCCAGACAGCATGTTCCAAGATATAAACCTACAGACCTGCAAGCATGAAGACAAGTGTGTCATACGACGCCGGTGAGTTCACAGTTTTTCGAAAACGTTAGTTACCAAGTGTTTAATCCAGTTTGTTAACAAATCCGAAAGTAATATTGATAATATCTCGATACTGAATAAGACGGCTCCTGATGTATGATTTGCCCGTTCCCCAGTGCTCCTATCAAAACACTGGGCCCGACTGGGTCATTAGTTCATAACCGTCCTCCCCGGTACGGTGTGAGGGTGCCAAACCTAAGTAGCGCTACCAACTAATACCACGTTACCTCCCCGGTAACAAAAGATGGGACTTAAGAATGATAGGGTGAGATTATTATCCAATATTCCAGTTTTTACCCAAAAGACTTATCCCTCCCCGGGATACCCACAGACTGTCCCAACCACCGCGACGCATGCTCAAAGGTAGTGAACTCACCTTCGATTTGCTCGGCAGATTAGGTTAAGTGTATGAAATCTAGAGTGACCGACCACACCCTATAACAGTTACCGCGCAAGTCAGGTTCGCATTCAGGTAATACACGTATTACTCTACACGTATTCTATCATAAAGTTATACTTCTATCCACAATATGATATATAATATTTACACAATTATCAGCACATTAATTCAAACAGTTAGAATAGATTAGTTATTGCAAAACACATTTCTAAACTTTAATCCTTTAGTTCATGTTTCAAAATCATACATTAAAAATAAAAGAAAGAATACGCATGGACCTGTTTCATGCAACAACAATTACTTTTCATTTAATAGTCAATTTAGTCATGGAATCATATACTTGGAAACCCACATATAGCAATACTGGTGCTTGGTATTATCTTCACCCATACATACACATACTTTTATTCACACGTCTGCCCATAACAGAGTTTCATGTGTAAATACAATTATACTTACATCCATGGTTCTACATATAAGTATACATATATAAATTGTGCATGAAATTCATAGATTTCGCACTCATACCCTCGGTCTCATTGAACCCATTCATACAACGATTACATGCACCTCCCCCTACACTCATTGCTCACATTCCTACCTCCCTGATTCAAAACAACATTGCATTCATGCTATACAAGATAACAGTTACACATACATGTGTAGATTACTTATAAACATTTAACCCTTAAAGCTTTCGATGCTCTTTAACCATCCGCGAACAACCGAGCACGTTACACATAACATCACATACACAATCTCCTAACTCTACATGTCTACACCAAACATGTCGGTTCGTAATTGCGTTCATATTATTAAGTCGAAGTCGAACCCAAACTATTATTCATACATACTCCCTACGTTTTCTTTCGGATATAATATATTATATATATTCACATACATGGTCATGTATGCATATTCCATACAGATTTACGTTCACGTCAACACGTTCATGTCTACTGATGCTCGTAAACATACAACCTTTCAGACGGCTTTCATGTGAAACTACAGTCCTAACATCTACGCATATAAATGGGTTCATTATATCATCAAACATATTAGTCTATCAATAGTTTCCGGATAACCGCTTAATCACGGCACATGAGTATTCACAGATCTAAACACTTAATCAAGTTCATATATCATAAACACTCGAGCGCGGTACTGCATATCATCAAGCACATAGATCGCATGAGTAGGCTACACATAAACGAAACCGTGACAAGTCTTCTAACTAGAATTACGAACGAGAGAGATATAGATGACCTTACCGGTGTTCGGCGGAGGCTGAACTTGCCGGAGAAGAAGGTGGTGATGGCTGGTTCCCTGTAGAATTTCGAGGGAGGGAAAAGACTTGCGACGGTGAGAGGGGCGGTTCTACTTGCTGCCGTAGGGTTTGTGGGGTGATTGTTATGCGAATTAGAAATTTACGTAACTTAAAGGCCGATCAAAATAGATGGTGGGGATGTGTGTGTGGGCCGAGATATGGGGTAAGGTGGGATTAGGGTTTCGTGAAGAACTGTTGAGATGTGGGCTTCCCACAAAACACAATTTGATCACCACAATTTTCACTACGTATTATTATTATTATTATTATTTTTTTATTTACTCATTTATTTAACCATATAATATAAATATACTACTCAAGTTATGGTTCGGTTTGGCTGACACGATAACGATTTGGCTTCAAGTATCCGGTTATATAAAAAAAATATACATTAGGCAAGTGTAATTAGTTTGTCACACATGTTCATGCATTTATATAAGATTAGTATAAAGGTGCTAACCTCAGAAGTACGGGTTGTCACATACGTTGTCGGTATTTGGCAGTATGCGCGCTGTGCTGCGCGGTATACGTTAAAAATCGCAAAAATAGGAATTTAAGCGTTTTTATTTATTTTTGTCATTTTATAAGAATAAACTTATCAAATTATTGCTAAAATGATTTTCAGTCGTCTTGACGGGCTGTGTTGACAGTATTTTGTCGGTATACGTGCTGCATCGCGCGGTACGCGCTTAAACTCGAAAAATAGAGTTTCTTAGCGTTTTAATTTATTTTTCCTCACAAATATGTTTAAAATTATTATTCTAATCATAACAGACTATTTTTAGGATTTTAACACTGTCCGGTTGGTCACCGACGTTCGTTTCACATTTTAACCGTTACGCGATAAGCGTTTATCTTACCGTTACTAACATAATTTTTATCAAAATTTACTTTTACCGACACATTAAATTTTACATATAAACATCATTACCAATAAAATTTACTTTTACCGACACATTAAATTTTACATATAAACATCATAACCAATTAAATTTTACATATAATTTTTATCAAAATTGTACGGTACGGCCTGAAAAGCCGGGTGTCACAGTCTCCCCCTGTTTAGGAAATTTCATCCCCGAAATTTTTACTTTACAGGTTTTGTTTTCGCACTAAATAAAATAACAAAACGAATCTATTGAATATAGTCTCATAGTTTCTGCGAGAAACTTGGATTCTCCCGAAGAATCCTTGTAGATCTATATTACACACGTTCTCGATTCCTTTACTCTCATCTCAATACTCTCCACCCTTTCCAGGGTCCAACATTCGTAACTCTACATCAAGGAGATTCAAATCGAGGTTCCACCAAGGCAGATGCATCTCATGGCGATAAACTTGATCGAATTAATTCTTTGTCCAAAAGCTCTTAGAACTATCTCGTCATTTCTATCACTTCAGGCGGTGCTTAATCTGTAAGAAGACTGTGCAATTGGGCGCAGCACCGTGAGTCAGATCGATTCAAGGTTCGATCCATCTCGCAGGGAAGATCCAGGTAAGTCTTTTTAGGAAGACTTCCGGATAGTTGCGTTTGATAGAAATCTCTCCGATGTTCCTACATTCGGTATTCGCATCCATCACGTTCACTGCAAACGCAAGATAATCCTTTCTCAACAACTCAGCATCCTCACAATACTGACCACTCCCGACTATCAACACTCGACACTCGACTCTATCAATTCTCGTGAATAGCTTCCGCCTTTCCCTTGTCATCAGGACGAAAGATTCCAACTAGCTTCTTCGAGCGATAGTCCCCACTTCTTCCTCGGAAGGTGAATTCATTCTAGTATTTTCGTCAAAGATTCTCAGCTCCACTGATAGGTCTCCAATCTCTAGAACTACAATCGCCTAACTAAATACAATAACTACGAACGACCTCGCTAGTTTCTATCAATTTACCAACTATTAGTTCTATCGGACACTTTATACTTGGCTTACTTATAGGTGAACACAATAATGGTTCATAGTTTCTTGAACGAAACTCAAGTCAGCTTTAGTATTAGAAGTATGAACATAGATTGGCTTTTGATTCGAAACATACCGGTAACAGTAGCAAGGCTCTCACTTGCCTTCCTAACACTTGTCCCAACGGAACTACTCTTAACGTCCTGTCCTTTCGATTTCGGGCATTCCCTTTTGTTGTGTCCTTGTCCACCGCACGTAAAGCATCCTTCAAGCGCAGCTCCATCCAATGTACTCTTAGCGTAACACTGGGAAGTCACATGTCCGGTTCGGCTACATCTGACACACTTCTCTTGTCCATCACCATCCTTGTCCTTTCCTGACTCTTGAGGGTTAGCTGCCCTTGCTTTCTCCAATTTGCGTTTCTTCCTACTTCCAACTTCGGGAGTCTTCTTGGAGCTCTTGGGTTTGCGCTTCTTCGAATTTCCAATTTCAGGTTCAGACCGCTGAAACACTCGGATAACTGACACATTCTGACAGCCTGATATCCCGCATATCGAGGTCACGTCATTGCATAGAACACCAGTAAATGATCTTGGGCTACAACCCTGGATTGTTTTGTGTACGCTCCGGTGCACTGTTCATATAGTTTATTAGAAATCAGGAATACGTTCCAATGAGATCATGACAAATGAACAACCAAAACTTTCCGATCATTATTTTACCTGAAGGGTTTCCAATCTGTGTCCCACCAAGATCCTGCCCAGGGGTATCACATTCACGTTTCTGACCGTCATTTTGGTTAGCATCACGCTGTTCCAAGGCAGTATTAACGTGTTGGGTTATGAGTCGTGCCAACTCCTCTGGGGTGGCAGGTAGTCCAGTATCCGGTTTTGCTTTTGGCGACATTTTCGTCGTTTCTATTATTTACAACAATAATAATCACATGAGACGATAACCAAAATAAAAATAATTCAATCATTAAACATTAGTGGACTAAACATGGGGCATGTATAATATCCACATATTAATGAGAACAATTTTTAAACCAAAAGTTAATCATCTGATATTATCATAGAAATTATCAACTTGTCTTTCGGTACATGATATCTATCATTGGTATGTCTACATCGACACCCATAACAAGTTTTTCACAAAATTTCTACTTAATATCACAAAATAGAATCGGCGCGCAGGCCTCCAATAGAAAAGCATCAAAAAGAGTATCCAGACACATCAACCAAAAACAAACAACCACAAGCGAACAAAGAAAACATCATCTAACGCTTCATCCCTATGAAATCTAGCATCTTCCTAACCAACTCCTCCAAATCCACGATCCTCCAATGCATCTGATCCATCGCGCTGTCATCCAGTTCCTTTAACTCATTGTACCAATCGATTTGCCTCTCGAGGTCCTTCAGTTTACCCTTAGTCGTTTCCAGCTCTTCACGCATGGCAGCGAACTGTCGGTCACAATGGCAACATCGATCCACCCAAACTCCTTTCTGCTTCTTAGAAGCAGATGCAGTCTCAGCTTGTGACGTAGAATCTACCTCTCCAGCAGGCCTAACTCTCTTTCTGCGGCGATAATACACTAATAGAGGCGTAGAAGATACGCGTGACTCAATGACAGGTAAAGGTGACTCTGACAAAACAGGTGGAGGGACCTCAGCAACGGGCTCGATCACAGTAGCAGGTGGAGCAACAGACGGCTCTAACGGTCGAGCTGTAACAATAGTGGCATCCACTGCTGGTGCAATACTAAAATGTCCTCCAAATATAGGGACATCTCTGATCACATCTTCGATAACTGGTACTGTGCCAGATGATTGTCCTGTCTCATGGATCGAGAGAGGAGCGTCATCATTGTCATCAATCCACCCGTTGCTCGTGAAAGCATATCGGGGGTCTACCTGACTAGCGAAACAGGATCGACACGGAATGATGAAGCAAACTCAGCCATACCAACCATCTGTGGGGTCGTGATAGGTGTCTCTGGTAAAATAGATCTGGGTGAAGTCTCGAAATCTGGCTCGCTACTTGAGTCATTGATCTCGATGACCTCGTGCTCGTGCGACATCTGTGACACATGTATAACCGTACAAGTAAGTGTGATCAACATGAGTATTAACACATAAGGCTCAAAATAAGCAGAAAATCACGTATGCACATAAAACACATAATGGTTTTCACACATGATAAAATATTTTCTATGTTTATTTAAAATCTTGGCTTCGAGAATTTTGGACTTTATATTTCAAAATTCTCCGGTTGAAGTCTAGTGTTTTTCACGAAAACATCTAGTTTGCTAACAACCAATGGCTCTGATACCAACTTCTGTCACACCCCAAAAACGTCGCCGCGGAATATTTAAACATAGTGGAGACGGAAGTTGGTGCCCATTTATATCTTGTCGAGCGATGCATTTTATTGTTGGACATACTGGTTTATTTTAAACATAAGTTATTAAACGTTACGTTTTAAGTCACGACACAATTACATAGTTAAGATGTCTTTGATCCTCGCGGATCTTATTACAAAAGTCCCAGAAAGTTTAAAAGTTGTTCAACATTTTTAAACAAACAACATGCATCATTCAAACACAAGATACGCCATGATTTCCCGAAGCCGAATTCAAGTACCTGTAGAACACCTTAAAATCAAGTGTCAACACAAAGGAAGGTGAGTTCACTTATTCGTTTACTAACAAATTTTATTCCAAGGAAAACTTTCTGATTAGGTGTTTATTTGAAAACATCCATGTATTTTAGAAAGTCCATTTTACTCCTTTGATAAAATCCATGGGCCTTCCATCGGGTCATTACTCCGACAATAGTAATACTGCTCAGGTTTGTATATTAAATTATAGCGTCAATTTTCAGACTCGTATGTTAGCTAGACGATACGAACTATATATTAACCATGCAGGGATAATCAAAACTAGACAATGAACAGAATATTAATTCGTCGTTTGACATTGACACGGGGCGACCGGTCTCGACGGGGTTGTCAACCCGATAGATCTACCAACAATTCCTCGCGTGCAATACTTAAACTGATTAAACAAAATCATGGGCGCAGGGTTCTTTCTCGAAGAACTATTAATACATGATGTCTGCCTCACGTACAATATATATATCCTACTAATATGACAATTTAATACATGATGTGTACGAATCCCCTGAATCTCCATCATTCGAGACCCAGGCCGGCATCTGTACCCCAACTGTACGATCCTGTATCACTTAAGAAAAACCGTACATCCAATATTTATTCATCAAAAACGTTTTACTTTGAAACGTATAACTTATCAAATTTCATATATTTTCAGCGAAAATATATATTTTATAGTAAAGGTATGTTTTATTTCAAAAACATTATTAAACCCTTTTAACAACGTGTTCCACCCCCAAAATATATACAAAACAGTAAAAAGAGGGGTTTAGTGACACTCACATTTGGGTGCGTATTTTAATACCACAATCCCAGAAATTGATTTTTATATATATGCGTCCTAATATAGAAACAATTCTAAATCACTATACACAAAAATCCTAAGTTTCTCCGTTTCTTAGAATTATCACATAACTTTGAGATTTTCTCGAAAAGTTGTCATTTTTATTATGTTGGCATGTGAATATATGAATCCATATATATATATATATATATATATATATATATTTATGATTTTGCGATTTGAACGATTTTATTGGTGACCGTTATTGTGTAATTCCATTAACTCTCCCGTTTATACGTAATATATCTACGATTTGCGTGTCGTATTATATATACATATGCGTTCATACAATTTGTCATCAACACTCACAAAATCTTGTTAAGTTATCTATTTTGTTAGTTTTAAAGCAAATATACATAAAATATCTTATATATATATCAAATTTCATGCTCGACAAACAAGTTTCACATTTAACGCAATTTTTACCGTTTCTACCGCACAAAACGCACAAGTATACATTTATAGTCTAAATTTCCCACTATCAAGTTAACACTTAACATATTATCACATTTACATGTTTAAATCACTTAACACATTTTATCACATAAGGTTCACTCAAAATTTACCCATATTAATGTTCATCGAAAAATGCGTATTTTAACGATTCAGTAACGTTTTCGGGCGTCGGAAGTCACGTATGACCATCCAAACTCCAAGTAAACTTAAAATTAGTTAAAATACTTGTTTTTAAGCTAAAAACATCAGTTTATTTACTGTGTTAAATCAGTGTTACAAAAATCATTCGAAAAGCCGATTTTCGACCGTTTTAACGCATAGTTTTGCTTTAAACGTTACTATAATCATCCCAACTTGAAACGACTTGATATTTTAACACAATACATGTTATTTACTTATTAAAATAGTGATTATACTCAGATTAGTGCAGTTTTTGTGTAAGTCACATAAATCATGCGATTTCACGTATTTTACCACTTTTAATGCACCAAGTACAACATGCAAACCTAGCAAACATTATGACCAAGTTATATGTCACTAAAAACTTTAAAATAACTTTATTTTAGTGTTTATAATCTATCCAAAACTGATTTTTATTAAATCATACTCAAATCACCTTTTTATAAACATTTATCTTCATGCATGATCTAGTTAGTGCCTCTAGTATAACCATATCTTAACATCTTCATCCAACATGACCTTAAATGCATCAAAGACCATATTTATGTCATGTTCTTCTAAATGAAAACATATTCATCTCATCATCATTAAAACGTTTTCACATAAATGCAAACATTCCTTCTTTTATTTACATATGACAAAACTTTGTGTATGCATTTACATATATATACATACATATATGACATACACACATATACATACATGTATAAACTTCCAAAACTTCACTTTTTAACACATCTACTTCAAATCATGAAACCTTTTTAAGAACTTTCTTTTATGACACCTTTACAACACATGCATGTAATCATCTTTTCAAGATCAATTCAAGTAAGAATCATTTAACATGCATGTGAAAAGGAAAAAAATATTAATGTTTGTTTTGCGGATGACTTATTTCTATTCGCTAGAGGGGATCATAAATCGGCTAAAGTTATCATGGACTCTCTTAATGCTTTTAAAAATATGCCGGGGCTGGTTCCTAGTATGATTAAAAGCACGGCTTTCTTTGGCAATGTGGCAGATTCGGTGAAAGCTAGAATTTCGTCTATAATGCCTTTTGAGGAGGGGGTACTTCCGGTTAAATACCTTGGTGTTCCTCTTATCTCGTCGAGGCTTCATTACAAGGATTGCAAGAAGCTAGTGGAACGTATGGATGCTCGGATCACGGATTGGAAAAATAAATTTTTATCCTTTGCTGGTAGAGTGCAATTAATAAAATCGGTGTTATCTTCTATGCATTTATACTGGGCATCGGTGTTTATTTTACCAAAACGTATTATTGAAGATCTTGAGGAGCGTATGAGGTTGTTTTTGTGGAATCAAGGTAATAACATTAAGGGTAAAGCTAAGGTGAAATGGCGTGTAGTCTGCTTACCGAGAAGTGAAGGTGGATTGGGTATTCGTAGAGTAGGTGACATGAACAATGCCCTTATGGTAGTGCATATCTGGAGTCTTCTTACTCGTCATGAATCTTTATGGGTTAGATGGGTACATTCATACCGTTTAAGAGATCGAAGTTTCTGGGATGTGTCTGTGAATAATAATATCACGTGGAGTTGGCGAAAACTGCTAAGTATCAGGTCGCTTATTCGAAACCATATATGGATTAAAGTAGGAGATGGAACAAATACTTCAGCGTGGTTTGATGTTTGGGATGAGGTGTGTCCTATTAGCTCAATTGTTACTCCTAGAAGTATTGCCAATGCAGGATATAACATGAACACAAGGCTGGCCGATGTGAATGTTAATGGGGAATGGAGATGGCCGATATCATGGAATTTGCGTTTCTCGGGGCTCCGCAATCTGCGCGACATACACTTGATTCCTGGTCAACATGATAAGTTAACATGGCGAACTAGAACCGGGACTTTTACTGACTTCTCTACTGGACGATATGCGTATTACTCAAAATGAAGTGGGGTGGTCGAATATAGTTTGGTTTCCTCAAGCTATTCCAAGGCACTCGTTTCTTGTGTGGTTGATCATACAAAGAAAATTGAAAACTCAAGATGTCATGAGCCGGTGGAACTCGGAGAATGCTAATTTCAATCTCTTGTGTTGTTCTCTATGTATGCGGGGGCCGGACTCTCACGAGCATTTGTTTTTTGAGTGTACTTTCGCAGAGCAGGTGTGGTACAGAGTTAGAGATATAGCGGGCATGGCTTCAGTTCAGAATAAATGGAATGTGATTTATGCTTTTTTGCTGGATATTGCTAACTCGAAGATGGCTATCAATGTTATCGCTAAGCTTGTCGTAGGTGCCACGACTTATTTCGTTTGGGAGGAAAGAAATAGAAGATTGTTTTCAAGAAAAAGGAGGAATGTGGATCAGCTTGTTGAGGTCATTTTAGCTACGGTTCTATTGAAGCTTCATACGATGCGGTTCAAGAACTCGTTACAAATGGCCCGAGTTTTACAAGACTGGGGTCTGCCGCGTGGCCTTTTGTTAGCAGATGATGATTGTGGTTAGCTAGTCTACTTTTGATAGTTTGGATTTCGTTGCTTTGAGCTTTATTTAGCTTTATAGCGTGTGTTTTTGGTTACTTTTTTTGTTTGTTTAACTCTTGTATGGCATGTCATACATGAGAACTGGGGAATGTCTTTATTCCTCACTTGTTTGATAATTGTTATAAAATTCACCGGGGTAACCCTTTACCCAAAAAAAAAAAAAAAAACAAAACAAAATACACACACACTCGTAAACTTTCGGCCATATGTACATACATATATACACACTCACTTTTCTTTGATTTAACTCTCATTCTTTGTTAAAATACAAGTTTTGTGATTTATTCCAAGTTCAAGAGAAACCGTCTAATATCTCCATCATCACTATGAATCAAGAACATGATTTAAAAACAAGTTTATACCTTCAAGATTTTTAGATGGGTTTTTTAGAATAGATGATGATATGAGGTTGTTCTTTCTTGGATCTTCTTGAAATCACCTTTAAACCTTCATACTAGATTGAAAACACCTTGGAATGGATATGATTCTTCAAGATTAAGTTTGAAAATGAAAGTGGGTGTTGTTCATGGGGTGTTCGGCCGTAGCTTTTAGAGAGAGAGTAGTGAGATGGGTCTTGATGGTGTATGGAGCATATTTGAGTGTTTAAATGCATAAAATAATTAACCCTTGTACCAATGACCAACACATGTCACATTGGAAGGTGAAAGAAAAAGGTGGGCACCCCATAGGGCCGCCACTTATCCTCTCTCTCTCAAACATTATATATACATACACATATACATTATATATTGTGTAAAAGCAGGTATTTTACTGGATACCGGGTATTTTATCTGGTGTTTTAATCCCGTTTTAGTGCGTTTTAAATTATTTTTATCACTCTATAAAAATAAACTCACCAAAATGTTATTGGACAATAATTTATTTGCCTAGACTGGCTACGTTGTCGGTATTTGGCAATATGCGCGCTGTGCTGCGCGGTAAACGTTAAAAATCGCAAAAATAGGAATTTAAGCGTTTTTATTTATTTTTGTCATTTTATAAGAATAAACTTATCAAATTATTGCTAAAATGATTTTCAGTAGTCTTGACGGGCTGTGTTGACAGTATTTTGTCGGTATACGTGCTGCATCGTGCGGTACGCGCTTAAACTCGAAAAATAGAGTTTCTTAGCGTTTTAATTTATTTTTCCTCACAAATATGTTTAAAATTATTATTCTAATCATAACAGACTATTTTTAAGTTTTAACACTGTCTGGTTGGTCACCGACGTTCGTTTCGCATTTTAACCGTTACGCGATAAGCGTTTATCTTACCGTTACTAACATAATTTTTATCAAAATTTACTTTTACCGACACATTAAATTTTACATATAAACATCATAAACATCATAAACAATAAAATATAGCCCTGTTACCTATTCACAATACGTGCTACAATTGTACGGTACGGCCTGAAAAGCCGGGTGTCACACAAATAAGTTTATTTTTGCGCACCAAACACCTCAAAGCCTATTTCTAAGCTGTGAAAAGGATATTTAGGGCATGTTTAACTTATGATCAAGTTCCGGAATGTTTGATACTATGTGAATCAGCAGACTTTCGCAGTTTGATGCAAATAGTCCCTGAGTGTGAATAAACTTGTTTTTGACACACCAAAGCTTTTAAAACTTATTTCTAAGTTATATAAAAGTTATTAAAGGTATGTTAAGCTTATGTCACTGTTTCGGAGTGTTTGCCGCATTAAACTGATTACGTTTATGCATCAGTTCGCGTATAACTTTCCCGAAAGCGATTTAAGGTTTGAAATGAACTAGAATGAAAACGTGAAATTGTAAAACCAAAATAAACAAACTTTTGAGACCAAAACACATTGTTTCTTTGATAAAAGATAGTGTCCTACATCGTGTGTGTTCACGGAGCACAAGTGTCACAGTCTCCCCTACTTCAGGAAATTTCGTCCCGAAATTTGTTCGAAGGAGACCGTAGAGTGGAATTGAAACAACTGATGGATAAGCAGATTGCTAGATCCCAAAGATGCGGAGCATCATTTGGAAATTTTAGGGAATTCAAAATGTGATTTGGGATATTCAAAGTATCTCAAGGTGTTCTACCCTCTGAAACTTGTGATAGTCGACTAGTGTTCAAAAATTATTTAAGTATGGCACTATCTAAGCTCCTAGTGTAATTCCTAGCAAAGAAAGGGGTGTACATTCAAGCCCTACATGTACGCGGTTTCTATCGTCCCACGAGGTACATCCAATGCACCATGAGCATCTCATGCATAGGAGACGGGTCATCATACCTATGGCATCAAGATCGTCACCTTTAACACCATAATATACTCCCGGTCGGCTCGATTTGAGTTAATGAATGTACTTGTTCTCGTCCATCGGAAATATCCACACAAATAACAGTTAAACGCATAATCACATAATGCTCCAAGATAACATAAAATCACCAAATGATTTCAGCAATGTTCTGAAGAATAACACAATAAGAACACTTATATATAGGAAGTACCATCGGCGTATCCACCATGTTCTTATCGCATCATACTCCTCCCGTTACCTTAATCATTCTAGATTTTATGCCACCATACTTAACAAGGCTTACTATGATTCTCATGCGTCGAATCTCATAATTAAGTGTGCACCCATAATTACTCGTTTCGTCGCATGGTCCACATATTGTTAAGCGAGGGTAAAAAAATAATAAGGTCGAACTATCATCTAAATCAACTAAACATTGTCACAATAATATATCTGTCAAATTGAATCGTATTTCATACTAGCAATGATAATACTACTTATTTTGCATACAACAATTTCAGTAGTAGGTGTCTTATTCTAGTACAAATGTTTATATATATGTTTCATATTAACCAAACAGGTAGAATGCAACATATACTAATCATACATTATAATGTAAGAGTTTTGGTCGGGTAAATTAGACTTTGGCGATTTTGTCGATTTCTAGGGTTTTTCCGTTCTCGTTCATTTCCCGCGCTTCTTCTTCGTTTTTCTTCCTACTGTTCCATTGATTTGCTTATGGATTTCAATCCTAAGCATGATCCGTTGCATATTCCTCCAGATCCTTCTCCGGATCTAGGGTTTGGAAGCTTCGTGAATGTGACTGGTGGATCTGAATCCATCGAAGAAAGTGATTTCTGGTTTGGAGGAACTAAGGATCTTAAGCCTACCAGTTTGGTGAAGATGAAGGGAGCTGCTATGGGTTCGAATGCTGGTACTAAGGTTTTGGAGGTCCCGGTGGTTGCTGAGTCAGGTATTATTCGATCGGTAGTTCTTGCAGAGTCTGATGTGGTTTGTCTGGGTAAGGTATTAGGAGATAATTGGAGGTCTAGGGTATTGAAGGAAAAAAATGTGTTTAGTAATTCAGATATGAGGGTTTCGTTTAGTGCTGATACTGATTTGGAAGGAATTATCCCTGGTTGCTCTGTTAATTTGCTTATTGAAGGGTTGGGTATGAGGAATTGTCCAACTGAAATTTTCTCTGGTCAATATGGCACTGTTATGGAAGTTTTGGCTAATTTGGCTAAGCAAAGGGGTAGTGAGGATGTAGGTATGGGTTGCAGTGGGGGTAAGGATATGGTTATGAGGGAGATGAATGGTAGGTGTAAGTTTTCTCAGTTGAATCCTAATGTTAATGTGTTTGATGTTAATTCATTTGGATCTATTGATATGCTGGATAAGAGGAAGAAAAGGTCTATTAGAAATGAAGGGTTGCAGGTGAAGGCTAGCAAGGTGATGTGGGATCATAATTCTTATGTTAAAGTCCCTCAGGAGGGTAATATTGTTAGCAAGGATGAGGTTTTACCTGATGGAGCTTGTGCTAGGGAAAGAGTTGTCAAGGGTAGTAGAAGAGGAGGGTTTGATGATAATGCTAGGATGTTCAGTTTCTCTGTGGCTGCATTAAACTTCTCTTATAAACCAGGGTCTAAGAATGGTAAAATTGAAGGGATTGGTCCTGTTTTTAGGGATTCAGTGGATAAAAGTAAAGAGGCTGTTGGGCAGGCTGCTAGTAAAATGGGACTGGAAAAGTTGGGAGGGAAGAAAAATGCTAAGAAAGTGTCTATGAAGAAGCTTATTCAAGAAAAGTCTGAAGAAATGAGTCCCTATAGAATTTCTAAAGTTGATATGCCGTTTATAAATAGTTTGAAGCCTGTTATGAATTCATTTCTGAATACTATCAAGTTGAAGAACAATGTGGTATTTACTGCCACTAGAAATGAGGTTAAGAATTCTGACAAAGGTAAAGATAATGTGTCTTATGCAGATACGGTGGGAAAGCCTGAAACTGTGATGACTGAGAAGGTGGGTTTTTATCCTCCTAAAGTATTGGATAATGGGGAATTACTTGCTGTTATCAAGCCGGAGAAAATTGCAGAAGCCAAAAAAGTATACAGTTCTTATTTGTATGGATATTTTGTTGGTAAAAATCTCCCATTAGGCATGGTGAGGTACCATCTGTATAAAATGTGGAAGAAATTTGGGATCCTGGATATTTCTGCAAATAACAATGGTATTTTTTTCTTCAAATTTAGGAATGAAGTGGGTATGTTTAATGCTATTGATAAAGGCCCTTGGTTGGTTAATGATATTCCTCTGTGTTTAAAAAAATGGGAAGCTGGCATTTGTATTGAAAAAAACAGAACCATCTTCTATTCCTCGGTGGGTTACTATTCCGAATTTACCCTTGGAATTATAGAATTCTGAAAGCATCTGTAGCATGTTAAGTTGTATTGGGGAACCTATCCTGTTTGACAAGGTCACTTTGGAAAGGTGTAAAATGAAGGAAGGGCCTCCGGGTTTTGCTAGAGTTCTTGTAGAGATAAAAGCTGATACTATTTTGCCTGATTTTGTGAAAGCTTTTTATCCGGAAGAAGAAGGAAAGGCTGCTTTTATTAAAGAAATTAAGGTGGGTTATCAAGTGAAAATCAAGAAGTGTTCTGCTTGTAAAGTTTTTGGGCATGATTTTGAAAACTGCAGTAAAAGGGTTTTATCTGAAGATAAGTTTAGTGCTAAAGCTCAAAAACTTATTAATGATATCAAGAAGATTGATAAGAAGGATGGGCCAGTTTCTGGAGTATCTGGGAATGAGTTTCAAACTGTTGGAAGAAATAATAAGGTTGTTAAAGGGGTGGACAGCAGGCAGGGAAATGTGATGGGAAGAGGTATCTTTGCTAAGAAAAACTTTGGTGGTGGAAATAAAATGAATGGGGGTGGAGTTGCAGTTAAGGATAATAATAGGGGGGGCGAGTACTTCTGGAACCAAAAATTCTAATGGAGAAATTATGGATCAGAGTCCCTCTAAGCAGAATAAAGCAGGAGTTGGTCTAAAGAAAGGGATTGGTAAAAGTGTGGGAAAACAGGAGTATAGAATTAAGAAGCCTGTCACAGTAGGGATAGAGAAGGGTGTTTTTAGGGAAGTACATGTGGTTAAGACTGGTAATAGGTTTGATGTCTTGGGTGATGAGAATATGGTTGAGGTTAATAACAATGGTGCTGTTGAGTCTGTGGGAGATTTGAAGGATGTGAATTTAGGGGGGAGCATAAAGAAGGAATGTGGAGAATCTGTAAATACAAAAGAAGGTATTAAGGAGAGTAGCGTGAAGAATGTAGGTAATGACTCTGTTATGAAAGAAAGTGTGATTAAATCAGTCATTGCCAGTGAAGTATTGAAAGAAAGTATACCAATTAATTTGGAGTCTGAGGTTAATGTCAAGACAGGTTATTTTAAAATGAATGAAGAACAATTTAATGAAGTTGCTCATTATATTCTAAATAAAACGTGTTCTGCTAATGCTACTATGAGAAAATGGAATATTGGACAAAAGAAACTATTCTTTGAATAGTGGGACAAACTCATGTTTCAAAAGCTAGTGTGTTGATGTTGAATCTGAAGAGGATGAGATGGCTGTGTCTATGAAGAATGATGAGAAGTTTTTGACTGATGGGAATACTCCTGTCTCGAGTATTTCCATTAATGGAAGGGTGTTTCCATGAAGATTCATTCTATGGTTTGGAATGTGAGGGGTCTTGGGCTGGAAAATCATCAAGCTGAGGTTAGGAGGCTGATTAGAGATAATAAAATAAACTTTTGTGGGCTGGTTGAGACCAGAATTGCCTGTGAAAACATTGATAATGCTTATAATAAAATCAATAGAAGCTGGATGTGGTTTTCTAATGCTGACAGGTGTGGCAATTGGGTCAGAATATTGGTGGGTTGGGATCCGAGAGCTGTAAAGGTTAATATTATTGGGTATACAGAACAAGTCATCCATTGTGAAGTCAATTCTTTGGAAGATGATGAAAGGTATATTTGTTCTTTTGTGTATGGATTCACTAAAATTCAGGGAAGAAGGTTGCTGTGGAAAGAATTGGTGAGGTTTAATGGGACCATTCAAGATTTGCCTTGGGTTGTTTTAGGAGACTTTAATACTATTCTTCATCCTAACGAGAAAAGTGTTGAACTAAAAAGGGTCAATTATGGTATGGAGGATTTCAGTTTTTTTTTTGGGTAAAGGGTTACCCCGGTGATTTTATAATATAACCAAAACGAAACAAGTAGGAAGGCAGAGTTACCCCCTAGTTCTCTTCGCGACATACCGCAAAAGAGCAAAACAAGAAAACAGCCAATATAAACCAGTCACTCTAGACATTACAATACTAATAACATAAATCTTCAGTCTTCATCCAAAAGATCTTCATTAGTAAGCTTCCACTCCTCCAAAAATCGTTTGACATTTGCTTTTCTCTTATACTTGAAAGATATTAACTTTGTTCTGACAGTGTTTATCACAATATCAACAATCTGCTCAGGGGGTCGCAACCTGTTACTAAAGAATCTTGTGTTTCTTTCACTCCAAATAGTATACGCCATAGCCCCCACCAGAAGTTTACTAGCAACCGCAAGAGCCGCTTTGGATTTCGCTCTCGGAATCAGCCAATTGGATATATCTTCCCACGTCTCTCGGACCGACTGCATTCCCACTTTGTTCCGAACACTAAGCCAAATAAATTTCGAATATGCACACTGAAAAAATAAATGCTCATGTGTCTCTTGATCCGCAAAGCATAGCAAGCAACACATCTGGTTCATTGAACCCGTAACCTTCTGGTTCCATTTCAGAATGCGATCTTGAGTCCACAGCTTCCTCTTAAAAATAAGCCAACATATGAAAGCATGTTTAGGAATGTTAAAAGACGACCACACAACATTCGACCAATCAGCAGTATCATTTCGGATACGAATAGCATTCCACACTTCCTTGGACGAGAAAGGGACTAAGTTACCATCCGAATTCAGCCACAATACTCTATCCTTTGCACTTGTCAAATTCAGCGGATTAAGCTGAAACAGATTCGGGTATACCCTTCTCCAATCAACCGGCCACATCCAACCACCATTTTGAACTACATCCGCAACTTTTGACTTGATGGGTAGACCATATCTAGCCATGTCCATCAAGTCAAAAGTTGCGGATGTAGTTCAAAATGGTGGTTGGATGTGGCCGGTTGATTGGAGAAGGGTATACCCGAATCTGTTTCAGCTTAATCCGCTGAATTTGACAAGTGCAAAGGATAGAGTATTGTGGCTGAATTCGGATGGTAACTTAGTCCCTTTCTCGTCCAAGGAAGTGTGGAATGCTATTCGTATCCGAAATGATACTGCTGATTGGTCGAATGTTGTGTGGTCGTCTTTTAACATTCCTAAACATGCTTTCATATGTTGGCTTATTTTTAAGAGGAAGCTGTGGACTCAAGATCGCATTCTGAAATGGAACCAGAAGGTTACGGGTTCAATGAACCAGATGTGTTGCTTGCTATGCTTTGCGGATCAAGAGACACATGAGCATTTATTTTTTCAGTGTGCATATTCGAAATTTATTTGGCTTAGTGTTCGGAACAAAGTGGGAATGCAGTCGGTCCGAGAGACGTGGGAAGATATATCCAATTGGCTGATTCCGAGAGCGAAATCCAAAGCGGCTCTTGCGGTTGCTAGTAAACTTCTGGTGGGGGCTATGGCGTATACTATTTGGAGTGAAAGAAACACAAGATTCTTTAGTAACAGGTTGCGACCCCCTGAGCAGATTGTTGATATTGTGATAAACACTGTCAGAACAAAGTTAATATCTTTCAAGTATAAGAGAAAAGCAAATGTCAAACGATTTTTGGAGGAGTGGAAGCTTACTAATGAAGATCTTTTGGATGAAGACTGAAGATTTATGTTATTAGTATTGTAATGTCTAGAGTGACTGGTTTATATTGGCTGTTTTCTTGTTTTGCTCTTTTGCGGTATGTCGCGAAGAGAACTAGGGGGTAACTCTGCCTTCCTACTTGTTTCGTTTTGGTTATATTATAAAATCACCGGGGTAACCCTTTACCCAAAAAAAAAAAACATTAATAATCTTCTGTTTTTTGCAATAAAGATGAAACCGAAACCCATTACTAGAGTAGGCAGCCTTTTTTAATAACAACGTGAGAACCTCCATGACAAGAGTAAATAGATAAGGGGATATAGGATCTCCCTACCTGAGCCCTCTTTTACCCTTAAAATACCCATACAGGTTACCATTAATGCTCAGCGAATAAGATACATTCGTAACACAAACCATGATCCAGTTGACCATCTTTTGGTGGAACCCAAACGCATGTAGAACATCCTGAAGAAATGACCAGCTCACAGTATCATAGGCCTTTTGTATATCAATTTTAAAAGCACACCTGGGCGGGCCTATGTTTAAGTGATAATTGTGCATATGCTCCTGGGTAAGAAGAATATTATCTGTGATTTTCCTACCCGGGACAAAGGCAGTCTGATTAATATCAACAAGATAATCCAAACTACCTTTAATCCTGTCAGTGAGAATTTTGCTAATACATTTATAAATCACGTTGCAGCAGGAAATCGGCCTATAATCCGTCACTGGATTAGGAGAAGGAGTTTTCGGCACAAGTGCAATGATAGTGTGATTAATTTGTTGAAGCATCTTACCATTATCGAAAAACTCCAGAATAGCTTTCGTAACTTCATCAGCCACAATATCCCAAGAGTTTTTGAAAAACGCAGAAGTGTAGCCATCCGGGCCCGGGGCTTTATTTTCTCCTATGGAGAACATAGCACTTTTAACCTCTTCCCGGGTAACCTGCCGAATCATATGACTAGCAACATTCGTATCAAGAACATTAGCAAATAAATCATGATTCACCAGCTTGATAACTTGGTCCTGGGTACCCAAAAAATCTGAGTAATGCGAGACCAGGACAACAAAAACATCATTTCCATTAAACCAGTTCCCATGAACATCTTGAATACTATGAATCTTATTGCATGCATTCCTCATTTTAACACAATTATGAAAAAATTTCGTATTCGAGTCACCTGCTGCTAGCCATTCTGCCTTGGATTTTTGCTTTAGAAAACATTCTTCATCATAAGACACAGCATTGAATTCCTGAATACATCTAGCTTCGGATTCTCGAAGAGCCAGGTCCAATGGGTTCGCGTCTATAGCCGTTTGAATATCATCCAACTTCCCTCTAAGCTCCTTCACTCGGTTATGCAGATTACCCTGAACAAACAGAAGACGTCTCAAAGGAGACTTGAGAGCCGACAATTTCTTAACCACCGAAAACATAGTTTTACCCGGGATCACCTTAGCCCACTCCTTGGCAACACAAGGAATAAAACCCTCCTTACTGGCTAAAAAGTTAGCAAACTTGAAGGGCTTAGGCCGATTATGCTTAATCGGAGACACATGAAGAATACAAGGTGAGTGGTCCGAGACCCGATAAGGATGAAAAAGGACATAAGCATCTGGAAACAAATCAAGGAACTTAGTATTGCTCATAGCTCTATCGATTTTCTTTAACACCCCTACACCATTTTTCGGCTTTTGATTCCAGGTGAACCGCAACCCATGACTTTTAATATCCGAGAGTTGATTATGTTGGACACAATCATAAAACTCCCTCATCCCTACCGGAATTGTAGATGGCCCAACTAAGTAATCATCCATAGAAAGAGCCGAATTAAAGTCCCCTAGGACCACCCACGGTCTGTCATGAACGAAACATTTGTGCTTACATAGATCATCCCAAAGAACCCTTCTATCTTGGTATTTATTTTCAGCATAAACAAACGAGCAGAAAAGAACATTATTATCAGATTTTATACGAATTTGCACATGTAAAACCTGATCCGATTGGGCTATCACCATAAGATCCAATAAATCCTTGTTCCAACCAACAATGATCCGAGTACCTCTAGAACAGCAGCTACCATTTGAGGTCCAATCCCACAGTCTAAACACCCCTTTACAGATTCTATCAAGATTAGCGACATTAACATGAGACTCCAAAATAGCACACACCTGGAGACGATTTTCAGAGACAAGTTGACGAACCTCTCTTTGTTTCAGAGGAAGGTTCAATCCCCTTATATTTCAGACTCCTATACTACCCATGGACACCAGCTTGACCGGGAGTGCTTGCCCCCTCAGATTTTTTGTCATTAGTACCAGCACACATAAACTCTGAAATTTCAGTTGTGTTTTGCTTTACAAATTCATCAACCAATGGAGTATCCTCCTTGGTATTACTCGTACTTGGATCCCCATCAGCCATTTGATCCAGAACCGAAAAAGAGTTCTTTAAATTCAGGTTACTATTGTTAGCTCCCTGACTTGCATTAGACTTGTGCCGCTCCCCTTCAACACTCTTTGTTCCGGATGGCCCTGAACCCGCATGGCTACTCTTTTGTCTATAGATAACTCTAGTCTTTTGCTTCTTTTGAGGAAATCCATGCTTTGCAACTTTCCTTTTATCGGTTACAAAACCCTCATCATCAGTTGTCACTTGTTTAGGCTTCATAGTTGCAGATTTAGGACACGTAGTATCCGAATGGCCAAACAAACAGCAAGCCGCACACCTATGAGGTTTCCACTCATATTCAACATCTACTTTTTCCATCAGATAACCATCTTCATCCAGCTTAGGGATTGCAAGAACAATGTGATCTTTCAAATCTTTATCAGCCGATATCTCAATCATTGCCCGAGCAAAGCTCGTCCTACCCCAATTTTCAGCACACATATCAGCCGTATAGGCATCTAGTCTTTTCGGAACCCCAAGCTTCGACGCTAATAAACTCAGACCCTCATCAGTATAAACTGCTAGGGGAACATTATGTAGCTTAATCCATACAGGCACCGTTTTAATCCCTTCCTTTTTCAAGCTTACCTATGGAGTCCAAATATTCAGAAATAACGGAATCTTCCTTATAAGCCATGGGCCTCCTTCTAAAACACTTAGCATACCTTCTTTGGTGTCGAACTTGAAAAAGAAAAAACCACCTGCGTTCATCATGAGTTTGGTAAAACCAAACTTGGCCCAAACATTCTTAGCATAATATTCCACAACCGGAAACGACAACCTGCTACCCAAGAAGTATCCGTACAGAACATTCTCAAGTTTATCCTGGGCTTTTTTGACTATTTCTTTCGGAATGACCACATCCGCATCATCTCTTGTTTCCAATGGCTGCATAAGTCTAAAGTTAACCTCTCTCTTGTTCCGACCAGAAGACTGAAGTTTGTCTGCATATGATACTGGCACTGACGGCACAGTATGCTGATCATTCTGACTTTCAGCTGTGCTAGAGACAGGCTGAACAGGGACTGTGATCTTCTGTAATTCGTCAATAACATTAATGATCTTGGGATCTTTCTGCACCATGCCCCGACGAGGAAGTAATGGATTCCCATCAATCTTTAATGGCTTACTAAACAAAGAGGACTTATTACGCAACTCCGAAACATTCATAGAACCCTTCGACGTAATAAGAACATCCTCATGCATCCTTTCCGAGAAGGATTGAAACCCTAAATCCTCCAAACTCCTATCACAATTATTCTCCATGCAAAGTGAAACGTTGAGAACACCCAGACGGCAGAACCATGCAAAGAAAACCGAACAGCAAATAAGAAACCCTAAGCGACAAAAGCAATAGAAACCCTAATCAAATAAGAAACGAAAACCCTAATTCCAATTTCAAAAGATTAGAAACCAGGGTAGAAGTCTAGAAACCTTACTCAGAAGGATCGACAACACCCCAATACCTAACCCAGATCGATCAAAATTAAGGTTGAAGATCAAGAACTAGGGTTCCTAGTAAAATCGCCAAAATCGCCTGATAGACCAGAGAAAAGCCATAATTTATTTTTTCGAAACATTATCACCTTTTGGTTCATCACCATCATCATCCGAAGTTAGAGGCTGGAATGAGTTTGCCACTTTCACCATAGGCTGTCCACTATTTGTTCCTGAAGAGCTAGCTCCTGATTTATTTGTCTTTGGTTTATAAATAAACTTCGGCTTCTGTTTCTTTTGAGGAAAAGCTTGTCTAGCAACACGTCTCCTATCCGTTACAAAACCCTCCTCATCCACAATAACCTGTTTTGCCTTACCTTTGTCAATCTTACTACAAGTACTTTCATCATGTCCAAACAAACAGCAAGTAGCACAACGAAGAGGCTTCCATTCGTATTCCACTTTCACACGTTCCATAATGTATCCGTCTTCATCCATCTTAGGGACAGCTAGAGATATATAATCTTTAAGTTCACTTTCAGCATTAACCTCTATCATAGCATGAGCGTAACTACTCCTACCCCAATTCTCCGCGCACATATCCGCAGTGTATGAATCCAATCTTTTAGGAACTCCTAATTTAGAAGCCAACAAACTTAATCCATCATCCGTGTAAACCGCAATCGGAACATTATGCAATTTAACCCAAAGAGGAATTGTTTTAATACCATCCTTTCTTAAAGTAAGTAACTTTCGAAGACCATTTATTCAGGAATAAAGGAATTTTTCTTATCAACCACGGCCCCCCTTCAAGCACTTTCATCATACCATCTTTCGACTCAAACTTGAGGAAAAAGAATCCTGCTGAATTCATCATGAGCTTAGAAAAACCAAACTTCGCCCAAACGTTTTTGGCATAGTATTTTACTACCGGATACGGTAATCTATTCCCCAAAAAATAGCCATATAGTACGTTTTCAAATTTATCCTGAACCTGTTGAACAACCTCTTTTGGTATAACAATGTCAGCATCGTCCCTTGTTTCCACTGGTTGCATAAATCTGAATTTTACCTCCCTTTTATTTCGGTTCTTAGACATAAGTTTTTCAGCATATGAAATAGTGTCATCTTTTTTACTAATATCCCAGAAACCCTCATCATCTAGATCAGTACGCTTGTTCACTTCTGGACTCACTTCAGCTGATTCCACAGGCACCGTTACCTTGGTAAGCTCATCAATAATGTTAACAACCGTTGGACCTTGCTGTTGACTCGTCAATACTCCACGGCGAGGACAGAAGGTTTTACCATCAATGTTCAGCATTCTATTAGCAAAACCCTTGTTAGGGTTTTGAGAATTACCCACATTATCAGACGTGTAGAACAGATTAGACATCATGCCACACCCGTAAGATAACCATGCAACGTAAAAGAAAACAATCCGAATGAAAACCAAAGCAAAAAAGACGATAAACCCTAGACAGAAAAACACGAAAAGAAAACCCTAATCCAGACTTCAAAAGATTAGAAACCAGGGTAGAGTCAAGAAAACCTTACTCAGAAGGATCGACAAACCCCAATACCTAACCCAGATCGATCAAGATGAGGATCAGAAAGCAAGAAATCTAGGGTTTGTTAGAATCGCCAAAATCGCCCAGGAAGCCAGAGAGAAGCCATTCTTGATTTGCTAGCTTACGCTACTTTAACGCGTCGTTCACGTAAAACGCGTTCGGACCGCCTAACTAGTCCTATGACAAGTATTATATGTCTTAACATGTTTAAATATGTTGCATAATCAGTTAAGTGACAAAAGTTTGAGTTACATATGCTTAAAATCCAATTATGCATAAAAAGGGCATTTTGGTCTTGTTTTTTGGTAAAGGGTTACCCCGGTGAATTTTATACCAACCATGAAACAATAAAGCACAAGTGAAGGACAGGAAATCCTCCAGTTCTCAAGTATGACATGCCATACAAGAGTAAAACAAAACATAAAACCAGCCACACGCTAACAAAAGAAACAACTCGCCTACACGCGACAAACAAGACTAGCAACACCTAACAAATCAACCGCTGTCATCATCCGCTACAATGAGACCACGAGGAAGACTCCAATCTTGCAAAACATGAGCCACCTGAATTGTATTCTTGAACTTCATAGTCGATAATTTCATTCGAACAGTCATCAAGATAACCTGAATCAGCTGGTCCTTACTTCTTTTTTTGTTTGTAAAGAGACGCCTGTTTCTTTCTTCCCAAACAAAGTATGCTATGGCATTAACCACAAGCTTAGCAATGACATGCTCAGCCGTCTTAGATTGCGCAATACCCACCAGATACTCAAAAATATCAACCCATTTATTCTGAATCGTTCCCATACCTGCTTTATCCCTAACTCCACTCCATAATTGATCCGCATAATTACATTCAAAAAACAGATGGTCATGCGAGTCCGCCCCAATGTGCATAAAGAACAGCATAATAAACTGAAATTAGCATTACCCGAGGAGTTCCATTTACACATAATGTCTTGTGTTTTCAATTTTTTATGAATAATGAGCCACACCAGAAATGAGTGCCTTGGAATAGCCTGCGAAAACCACACCAAGTTCGCCCATGACACCTCATTCTGACTTTGTCTAATGCCGTCCCAAACTAAAGCCGTGCTAAACTCTGACTCTACACCCAACCTCGATCTCCACACAAGCTCATCATGACGATTTGAGGCTAGCTCCAGATCTCTCATGCTATTTAGCACCGCAAACTGGTTGATCCAGGCAATCGGCCACCTCCATTCTCCCTGAACATACACCTCCGCCAGCTTCGTATTCATTCTAAAACCGACATTGGATATACGTCTCGGGGTAATAAACATACTAATCGGACAAATATTATCCCATTTATCAAACCATACAAACGTTTTTGTGCCATCCCCCACTTTAGTCCATACATAATCACGAATAAGAGGCGTCAGACTCAACAACTTTCGCCAGCTCCATGAAATATTACTCTTAACAGGAATATCCCAAAAACTTCGATCTTGGATGTGATAAGAGTGCACCCACTTGACCCATAAAGACTCCCGATTTGAAAGCAAACTCCAAATATGTGTAACCATTAGAGCATTATTCATGTCGACCACCCGCCGAATCCCCAAGCCTCCTTCCGTTTTCGGCATACATACCGATTTCCAGTTAACTTTAGCTTTACCTTTGATATTATTTCCTTGCGACCACAATAACTTCCACATCCTCTTCTCAAGCTCTTGAATAATACGTTTAGGAAGAATAAATACCGACGCCCAGTAGATATGCATAGAAGATAAAACTGATTTTATAAGTTGTAACCGACCTGCAAATGATAAGCACTTGGTCTTCCAGTTCGTAATTCTCGCATCCATATTCTCCACAAGTTTTTTTGCAATCTTTATAGTGCAGGCGAGAAGAAATTAACGGAACACCCAGATATCTAACCGGTAAAACCCCCTCGTCGAACGGCATAATAGTTAGAATCCGGGCTTTAACCGAGTCCGCAACATTACCAAAAAATACAGTACTTTTTGTCATGCTCGGAACCAAACCTGACATATTTCTAAACATGTTAAGTGAATCTAAGATGACCTTAGCTGAATTGTTATCCCCTCTAGCAAAAAGAAATAAGTCGTCCGCGAAACATAGATTAATAATTCGCTGCTTTTTACATCTAATGTGAAACCTGAAATCCGATGAGATCGCAACCTGGCGCTGTAAAATCAAGGTAAGCACCTCCATAACCAACGTAAACAGATATGGAGACATTGGATCACCCTGCCGCAACCCCCTTTTACCTTTAAAGTATCCATGAAGATTGCCATTGATTGCCAAAGAGAACGATGTAGAAGAGACACAAGCCATTATCCATTTAACCATCAAAGGATGAAACCCAAAACCATTCAGCGAACTCTCTAAAAATCCCCAGTCAACCGTATCATAAGCCTTCTGAATATCTACTTTAAACGCACATCTAGAAGGCCCTGTGTTTCGATGATAGTTAAGCATTAATTCCTGAGTTAAAAGAATGTTATCCGATATTCTTCTACCAGGAACAAATGCCGACTGGTTTATGCTAACCACATCACCTAGACCTTCTTTAATCCGGTTAGATAAAATCTTACTAATACACTTATAAAGAGTGTTACAGCAAGAAATCGGTCTATAATCCGTAACAAAATCTGGAGTGGTCACCTTAGGTATAAGCGAAATCACAGTGTGGTTCAGTTGTTGGAGTAGATGGCCATTCGTAAAGAAATCCTTTATTGCACAACAAACATCCAAACCGACAATATGCCATGATTTCTTAAAAAAAGTGGACGTATACCCATCCGGCCCTGGTGCCTTGTTGCCCGAAATGGAGAACATAGCAGTTTTAATCTCCTCGTCCGTCACCTGTCTGATCATGTTAGCCGCTTTTTCATTAGATAACACATTATGAAATAATTCTGGAGATGGTTGGAGACTATTGTTTCCTTCCATGCCAAAGAAATTCATATAGTGAATAACCATAACTTGAGGAACCGAAGCACCCTCATGCAACATACCAGACGAATCCCGAATAGAACAGATCCTGCTTCGATGATTCTTTGCTTTAACCACATTGTGGAAATATTTTGTATTAGTATCACCCAACGCTAACCAATCAACCTTCGACTTTTGTTGTAAATGTCACACCCCCAAATTACCACCTAGGGCATGTCCCTAATGGAGGTGCAACGATCCAACAAAGAGCCACCAATCATGTCAAACACAAGTAATAATGTATGGAAATACTCAATTGAAAGAAATGTATCGTTTGTAAGTTAAACCAAAACCAAAGTATTGAGCGGAAGCATAAATGTATAAGTGTATAAATGTATCAAAACCAAATCAATGTAATTGTTTATCATGACCACAACCACTCCAGCAGCATCAGACGGCAAGTTCCCAAGTTCCTTCAGTGATTACCTACAAGCATGTAAACAAGTGTGTCAGACTACGCTGGTGAGTTCAAGGTTTTGTTAACGTGTGTAGTTACCAGATATCTGTTAAGCCAATTCAACGTTGTGATATGATGCTGTTTATGACTTGTTGAGATACCCTAGGGAGTGTGCCCATATGTATCCGGGAAGTGTGTCCCTTAATAACCTGGAAGTGTGTCCAGTCCCCAATGCCCCTAACCAAGCATTGGTAATGATGCCCAGATAATTAGTTCGCGCCCGTCCTTACGGCCCGGTGCGAGGTATCAAACCTAATAGCGCTATCAACTAATTACCCCATTGCCCTACAGGCAATCCGATAATGATAGATTCCATGTTCAATAACCAAAACCCAATTTAACTGTTTACCCAAGATTCCCTTCCAAATGTTTACTAGTTGTCCCAAACCACCGGGACGCATGCTTGAGAAATGCAGTGAACTCACCTTAGGTTTGCTCGGTATGCTAAGTTAAGTGCTCACAAGAAATCAATCACATCCTATAGTGCACGTATACTAAATCAGTTTCATTCGTAACGACTCGCATGCAAATAACATCACGTAATGCGTGGCAGTTAACATCATGTATCACGTAGGAAATTAATCAATCTCATGCACTTCATGCTTCACATAAGTGTCCTTCGCGGTTTAATCTAACCGTATCATCTACTAACATAACTAGCAGTGTTAATGGGTTTAACGAGGTTACCGCACTTAATTGGATCAATACACTTTGCTTAGATCACATGCATAACAGAGTTAATCGGAAACATATCACAGTTAACTCACATAACATGGATAACATCATCATCACAATAATCTATCACTTGACACCATCATGTGAGCATTTATTAATTCATGGGCACCTACTGATTCTGATTTACTCATTCCTACGTATACTCACATGGCTACTGCCATGATCACATGAAATTATGATTCTATACTAAAAGATTATATGCACTAATATTAGTTGCCTTAGTGTGGATGAATATCAATATTATGAACCAAAGTCAGTGACCGACAAGTCCCACGATGAATCGATCCCATTGGGCCGAAATCACATTGGGTAATGAAATCCCTTTGGATTTCGTTGAGATGTGATTTCGTCAAGGTGAGAGGGATTTTTGTTAGACTACATCATCATCATTAATAGTTACAAAAACATGGAATCCCTACACATCGACTAATGTTCACATCGATAGTAGTAGCCTTTTTGATTAATTTATTCTATTCATGTAGTCCTTTAAATTGATCAGATCACAAACAAACATATATGTCTACATCCACTAATCGATTAGCATGACACACTAAATGCATCCATTTAAAAGTCTGACATCTACACATGGAAATTGAAATCATGACTGATGAGTTGTCAACATTGAACTTCACAACACATGCATATAGAATTTTGTAGCAGACAATTATATCCAACATACGATCTTATCATGCATAACAGAATCATAACACTATGAACATCCATTAACTAATTTAAATGTGAAATCACTAACCGAACAAAATAACGATCCAATCCGAAGTATCTGACTTCGAATAAGGAGAGGCAGCCGTCGGGTTTCAAAGAACAGCGAGAGAGAAGTTGAGATGTGATTAGGGTTTCTGGTTAACACGTGAAGTTTAAGAATACCCATATAACTAAGGCTACTGGGCCGAAGCCCATTGGTTTTCGCTGACTACATTTGGACGAAAACACTTTAGTGTTTTCGGCTAAATATGATTTCGTGAGTGGGTGTTTTCAGTTAAGGCTCCCATGTTTAGTTATACAAACATAATATCAATAATTGTACTTATCATGCACATCAAATATAATATATATCAATCATAACACAACATCACATATTTCAAACGTGCATAGTTGCGAAATAAACAAGTCGTGTAATAAACGTGCAATAAATGCGAAGGTGGAAAGCTCAGAAACTCGGGTTGTCACAGTAAAAATGCCGCTTCATCATGTATCGCCTCTTTATACTTTTGCAATAACCGGGTTTGTTGGTTCATTAACCCTTGGTCCAGCGGGTATTTATCCAGCTCCAACTGACATTGATCCAGCAACAACCTAGCCGATTTAACATTTTCATGCAGATTTCCTTTTCTGGTACATAAGCTTACGAAGCGGAGCTTTCAATAACCTTAGTTTCTTTACCACTTGAAACATCGCATAAGCACTAACTTCTGTATCCCAAATCCTCTTTACATCCTCCAGAAAACCACTTTTATCAGCAATAAAATTTGCAAACTTAAACGGTTTGGGTTTATCCCGAGCAACATTCGGCAATACAAGAACACATGGGGTATGGTCCGAAATACGGTACGGATAAAAACAAGCGTAAGCAGCAGGAAATTCATCAATAAAATTCGTATTCCCCAAGACCCTGTCTAAAGGAACTATGAGGGTCTCATCTGACAGACACTTCTTCAGATTCGACAAGTGAAAGACGTTGTGAACTGCACTGAGTTCAGATGGTAAGTTCAGTCTGTAGGCCACCCTGCCTATCTTCTCAGTAACTTCGAATGGTCCGACATATCGCGGATTAAGCTTGCCTCGTTTGCCAAAGCGAATCACACCCTTCCAGGGTGAAACTTTGAGTAGCACTCGATCCCCAACCTGGAACTCGAGTGGTTTCCTGTCTTTATCAGCGTATACTTTCTGACGGTCGCGAGCTGCCGCCATGCGTTGTCGTATCTGTGCAATCTTTTCTGTCGTATCAACTACGAGTTCTGGACCTGTGATTTGACTATCACCCACCTCTGCCCAACAAAGAGGTGACCGGCATTTACGTCCGTACAATGCCTCAAATGGAGCAGTTTTAATGCTGGTGTGGTAGCTGTTATTGTACGAAAATTCCACAAGTGGCAGATGTTTTTCCCAGCCGTTGCCGAAATCGATTACACACGCACGAAGCATGTCTTCTAAAGTTTGAATAGTGCGCTCAGACTGCCCATCCGTCTGTGGGTGATAAGCTGTGCTCATGCCTAATCGAGAGCCAAAAGATTTGTGCATTGCTTGCCATAGTTCTGAAGTAAAACGTGCGTCACGATCAGAGATAGTGGAGGTTGGCACCCCGTGCCTTGAAACCACTTCTTTTAAGTAGATGTCTGCTAAGGTAGAGAACTTGTCTGTTTCTTTGATAGTCAAGAAGTGTGCAGACTTTGTGAGTCGATCCACGATCACCCAAATAGTGTCATTTCCGCGCTGAGATCTAGGTAGGCCAGTAACAAAATCCATGGAAATTTGCTCCCATTTCCATTGTGGTATCTTTGGTTGTTGAAGTAGGCCTGATGGTTTCTAGTATTCTGCCTTGACTCTCGCACAAGTCAAGCATTTGCTAACGTATGTTGCTATGTGAGCTTTCATGCTAGGCCACCAATATGTAGTTTTGATCTCGTGGTACATTTTATCCGAACCAGGATGTACCGAGTAGCGTGACTTATGAGCTTCATCCATTACCAGCTCGCGTAAGTTGCCATAGAGTGGGACCCAGATACGTCCTGTTACGTGGTAGGCGCCGTCTGCCTTTTGTTCTAACCGTTGCCTTGAGCCGCGTAGAGCTTCAGCTCTAACGTTTTCTGGTTTCAATGCTTCTACCTGAGCATCTCGTATCTGAGAAGGAAGGCTAGACTGAATAGTGAGCTGTAGTGCTCGTACACGCCTAGGTGTAGTATCCTTTCGACTTAGGGCGTAAGCCACCACATTGGCTTTGCCCGGATGGTACTTTATAGCACATTCCTAATCGTTCAACAGTTCAACCCATCGTCGTTGTCGCATGTTCAACTCTTTCTGCTTGAAAATATGCTCGAGACTCCTGTGATCAGTGTATATAGTGCACTTGGTACCGTACAGGTAATGTCGCCATATCTTGAGTGCAAAAACAACAGCTCCCAGCTCTAAATCATGCGTAGTGTAATTCCGTTCGTGAATCTTAAGTTGGCGCGAAGCATAAGCAATGACTTTATCCCGTTGCATCAACACACATCCAAGACCTTGGATGGATGCGTCGCAGTAGACTACAAAATCGTCCGTGCCTTCAGGCAATGAGAGAATAGGTGCGCTACAGAGTCTATCCTTTAAGTGTTGAAACGCTGTTTCCTGTGTATTGCCCCAACGATAAACAACACCTTTCTGTGTCAACAGTGTAAGTGGCTGTGCGATCTTTGAGAAGTCTTTGATGAACCGTCTGTAATAACCCGCCAAACCCAAGAATTGACGTATTTCTGTTGGTGTGCGAGGCGCAGGCCAGTTCTTGATCGAATCTGCCTTGGATGGATCAACACGAATCCCATCCTTGTTTACCACGTGACCTAAGAAGTGGACTTCACGAAGCCAGAAGTCACATTTTGAAAATTTGGCGTACAGTTGTTCTGTTCGAAGAAGTTCCAAAATAAGTCTTAAATGTTGCTCGTGCTCCTCCCGACTCTTCGAATAGATCAGGATGTCGTCGACGAAAAACAATAACAAACTTGTCGAGATGGGGTTTGCACACCCTGTTCATAAGATCCATGAAAACCGCAGGCGCGTTCGTTAGCCCGAATGGCATAACCAGAAACTCGTAATGGCCGTAACGAGTTCTGAATGCTGTTTTGGAGACGTCCTCATCCCGGACTCTCAGCTGATGGTAACCTGACCTCAAGTCTATCTTGGAGTAGTAGCTCGACCCTTTCAACTGGTCGAATACGTCTTCGATGCGTGGTAGAGGATAGCGATTCTTCACTGTTACCTTGTTCAGTTCACGATAATACTGGAACTCCCCAGGGCGAACAGCTAGGACGTATGAAACCCTTTTCCAAGAGTTCTTGCAATTGTTTAGACAGTTCTTCCAGTTCAGTTAGAGCTAAGCGATAAGGTGCTCGAGCTATGGATGCTGCCCCTGGAGCTAGTTACTGTGAGTTGCCAAAGGTTCTTAACCAGCACGAGGAATGCGGATGATCTTTTCTTTGCAAAGCGTCTCTGCTCGATGTTAAGGTAACCAATCCATACCAATATCGATGTCGAAACCATCACAACGTTGGGGTCACTCCTAGTATCACCCTGACCAATCACGAACACTCAACCCCTGGCACCATTGCCGTCGTTATTACCCCCATTGTTGCCTCCATTATTGTTCCTGTTTCCTTGGTTGTGGTCCTGATTCTGGTTCTGGTTCAACTGTGGGCCGTGTCTCTTGGATTAACCTTCAGCACTACACTGATGACATCCCTTGTTACCCTGCTGTTGCTGCTGATTCTGTGGAGCTTGTGGTTGCTGTTGCTGGTTCTGGTTCGCAGGACGTGAGCTTCTACAATCTTTGGCTCCATGACCAAGCTTGTTGCATCATTGACAATGATTGCGGTTGCACTGCCCGCCGTGGTGCAAGTTACATCGTTTGCGCTTAGGGTGGTTTCCCCTGTATCCACCCTGCCCTTGACTACTAAAAGGTTGCTGACCAGGACTTTGGTTGTCATCGATCTTTCGCTGCTGTGCCTGGGCTGGAACCGTAGTCGAACCCTTGCTGGGGTTTCCATCCCACTTTCGTTTGTTGTCACTGGGGGCAGCATAAGTAGTAGTAGTGGTAGTAGTAGCGCTGATACGTTGAGACAGCTTGTTCTGTTCCACTGCCTGTTCTGTGAGACGATGAGCAAGACGAGTATTCATCCTGGATGGTAGCAAGGTTGACAAAAGTCACATGACTTTGAATCTCTGGTACTAAGCCTTGGAGGTACAACTCAATGCGTTTGATGAGAGAATTCACCATAGTTGGACATAACACTGCCAGTTCGTTGGATCGTTTCGTGTACGCTTCAATTTCTGACCCCGTCATCTTCAGGTTAAAGAACTCCACATCCAGCTTGTGGATGTCACCACGACTACAATATTCACGTTTGATTAGTTCCTTAAAATCATTCCAGGAAGTGGCATTAGCAGCCGCCAGCCCCAGCATCTGAACTTGCGCGTTTCACTAAGTTAGCGCAGTGCCTTCGAGAGTACCAGTAGCATATTGCTTCCTACGAGCCTCGGGGCATTCACACATTTCAAAGATCGATTCATGCTTCTCGAACCAGTGGAGGAGCCCAACAGCTCCTTCAGTGCCGCTGAAAGTAGTAGATCGGCAGTCCATGAACGTCGTGAATGTGCATACAAGTGGTTGAGCGTGTTGACCTGTTGTGTGCGTAAGAGTAATCATACTTGAGCACGAATGTTGGTTTACGAGAGTAGGATCTAAAGATCCTAGAGTAAGTGGTGATGGCAGGTTACACTTCCTGCCTGGGCAGTTGCGAGTGCTGCAGTAACTTGTTCAGGGATCGAAGCCGCCAACTGGGCTTGAGTTAGGTTAACGCGTCCACTCATGATTCTATAATAGTAGAAAGGGGACGAATTTAGGAGTCGAGAACGAGAAATGTGTTCAGGTTTATCGCGTTAGGAACGATTAACCACCATGTACATACACAAACAGGGAAGAACCCCTCTTACACTCGTTAAGCCTCATTGGGATTTGCATGCACCACGCGTTATTATTATGTGTGCACCCATGATAATAAGGCGGTTTGCATGCTTCTCTCGATGCTTCTTAACTCATGTTTGAAGTTTCTCCCACCCAAAAAAATATGCACTACCAACAAGATTAGGATTTACTAGGTGCAAGAGTTATGTTACACTATCAATGTGTCATTACACTATCGTGCATGCTATAAACATAGATACGTTTACCAGACATGTAATGCATAAACTAACGAGGAACGAACCTTGCAATCTGAAGCTGAGTGTCATGGTCATCGTTTGGATCAATTCGGTTATAGTCTGGTTTTATGAAAACATTTTAAAACCGAGTTCTCTATAACCAGTGGCTCTGATACCAAACTGTCACACCCCCAAATTACCACCTAGGGCATGTCCCTAATGGAGGTGCAACGATCCAACAAAGAGCCACCAATCATGTCAAACACAAGTAATAATGTATGGAAATACTCAATTGAAAGAAATGTATCGTTTGTAAGTTAAACCAAAACCAAAGTATTGAGCGGAAGCATAAATGTATAAGTGTATAAATGTATCAAAACCAAATCAATGTAATTGTTTATCATGACCACAACCACTCCAGCAGCATCAGACGGCAAGTTCCCAAGTTCCTTCAGTGATTACCTACAAGCATGTAAACAAGTGTGTCAGACTACGCTGGTGAGTTCAAGGTTTTGTTAACGTGTGTAGTTACCAGATATCTGTTAAGCCAATTCAACGTTGTGATATGATGCTGTTTATGACTTGTTGAGATACCCTAGGGAGTGTGCCCATATGTATCCGGGAAGTGTGTCCCTTAATAACCTGGAAGTGTGTCCAGTCCCCAATGCCCCTAACCAAGCATTGGTAATGATGCCCAGATAATTAGTTCGCGCCCGTCCTTACGGCCCGGTGCGAGGTATCAAACCTAATAGCGCTATCAACTAATTACCCCATTGCCCTACAGGCAATCCGATAATGATAGATTCCATGTTCAATAACCAAAACCCAATTTAACTGTTTACCCAAGATTCCCTTCCAAATGTTTACTAGTTGTCCCAAACCACCGGGACGCATGCTTGAGAAATGCAGTGAACTCACCTTAGGTTTGCTCGGTATGCTAAGTTAAGTGCTCACAAGAAATCAATCACATCCTATAGTGCACGTATACTAAATCAGTTTCATTCGTAACGACTCGCATGCAAATAACATCACGTAATGCGTGGCAGTTAACATCATGTATCACGTAGGAAATTAATCAATCTCATGCACTTCATGCTTCACATAAGTGTCCTTCGCGGTTTAATCTAACCGTATCATCTACTAACATAACTAGCAGTGTTAATGGGTTTAACGAGGTTACCACACTTAATTGGATCAATACACTTTGCTTAGATCACATGCATAACAGAGTTAATCGGAAACATATCACAGTTAACTCACATAACATGGATAACATCATCATCACAATAATCTATCACTTGACACCATCATGTGAGCATTTATTAATTCATGGGCACCTACTGATTCTGATTTACTCATTCCTACGTATACTCACATGGCTACTGCCATGATCACATGAAATTATGATTCTATACTAAAAGATTATATGCACTAATATTAGTTGCCTTAGTGTGGATGAATATCAATATTATGAACCAAAGTCAGTGACCGACAAGTCCCACGATGAATCGATCCCATTGGGCCGAAATCACATTGGGTAATGAAATCCCTTTGGATTTCGTTGAGATGTGATTTCGTCAAGGTGAGAGGGATTTTTGTCAGACTACATCATCATCATTAATAGTTACAAAAACATGGAATCCCTACACATCGACTAATGTTCACATCGATAGTAGTAGCCTTTTTGATTAATTTATTCTATTCATGTAGTCCTTTAAATTGATCAGATCACAAACAAACATATATGTCTACATCCACTAATCGATTAGCATGACACACTAAATGCATCCATTTAAAAGTCTGACATCTACACATGGAAATTGAAATCATGACTGATGAGTTGTCAACATTGAACTTCACAACACATGCATATAGAATTTTGTAGCAGACAATTATATCCAACATACGATCTTATCATGCATAACAGAATCATAACACTATGAACATCCATTAACTAATTTAAATGTGAAATCACTAACCGAACAAAATAACGATCCAATCCGAAGTATCTGACTTCGAATAAGGAGAGGCAGCCGTCGGGTTTCAAAGAACAGCGAGAGAGAAGTTGAGATGTGATTAGGGTTTCTGGTTAACACGTGAAGTTTAAGAATACCCATATAACTAAGGCTACTGGGCCGAAGCCCATTGGTTTTCGCTGACTACATTTGGACGAAAACACTTTAGTGTTTTCGGCTAAATATGATTTCGTGAGTGGGTGTTTTCAGTTAAGGCTCCCATGTTTAGTTATACAAACATAATATCAATAATTGTACTTATCATGCACATCAAATATAATATATATCAATCATAACACAACATCACATATTTCAAACGTGCATAGTTGCGAAATAAACAAGTCGTGTAATAAACGTGCAATAAATGCGAAGGTGGAAAGCTCAGAAACTCGGGTTGTCACAGTAAAAATGCCGCTTCATCATGTATCGCCTCTTTATACTTTTGCAATAACCGGGTTTGTTGGTTCATTAACCCTTGGTCCAGCGGGTATTTATCCAGCTCCAACTGACATTGATCCAGCAACAACCTAGCCGATTTAACATTTTCATGCAGATTTCCTTTTCTGGTACATAAGCTTACGAAGCGGAGCTTTCAATAACCTTAGTTTCTTTACCACTTGAAACATCGCATAAGCACTAACTTCTGTATCCCAAATCCTCTTTACATCCTCCAGAAAACCACTTTTATCAGCAATAAAATTTGCAAACTTAAACGGTTTGGGTTTATCCCGAGCAACATTCGGCAATACAAGAACACATGGGGTATGGTCCGAAATACGGTACGGATAAAAACAAGCGTAAGCAGCAGGAAATTCATCAATAAAATTCGTATTCCCCAAGACCCTGTCTAATTTTTTGACTACGGTATTCCCATTCTTCTGTTTGTTCGACCAAGTATACTGTAGCCCAGTTCTTTTTATATCAAAAACATCAATCTGGCTCACACACTCCTTAAATTCCCTGGTTCCCAAATTCATAGAAGATGACCCCATAAGCGTATCCTCTAGGTACAGAGTGGAATTGAAATCCCCCAATATAGTCCAAGGTTTAGATTGCATAAACGAATGATGACAACACAAATCCTTCCATAACTCTCTACGGTGCATGTAATGATTATCCGCATATACAAAGGAACAAAAAAGACACTTATTATCTAATTTGTACACAATCTGAGTATGTATTACCTGATCCGACTGAGCTGGAATCATAACATCCTCTATTTGAGCGTCCCAACCCAACATAATACGAGTCCCTTTAGCACAACAACTTGTATTCGAAGCCCAACTCCACGAACTACAAACTCTCTTACAAATATCAGCCACGTTAGACGCATCCACATGAGTTTCCATACTGGCACAAACCTGCACATTCTTCTCCATCACCATCTGCCGAACCTCCTTCTGTTTAAGGGAGCGGTTCAACCCCCTAACATTCCAAGCAGCTATACTACCCATGGACACCCTTCTGACCAGGTGTGCTTGCACCCTCAGAAACTATTTTTTCTAACTTCGAGTCCATAACCTTTGGTATATCAGCAATAAGATCATCAACCTCAACCTCATCGACTATAATCTCCACCCTATTCTTGGTGTTATGCTGGATATCCTTCGGATTTGGATCATTCTTAGTAGGATCAGTAACTTTTTCCCGGGTATCCTCATTCAAAACATCAAACGGATTAGAAACAGGAACTTGCACGGTAGAAGTAGACGCCTCCGAATGCTTGGTCTTATTAACCCGTCGATAAACTAACTTTGGCTTTTGGTTCTTTATAGGAAACCCCTGCTGGATCACCTTCTTATTTTTCGCTTTGTTATCTTGGAACCCTTCCTTATTCATAGTAGTCTCATTCATAGTAGGTTTTGGTTTTTTAGGACAAGCATTGTCATCATGGCCAAAGACACAACATGCCGAACATCTCAGCGGCTCCCAATCATAATCAACTTTCATCTCCACTTTAGAGAAACCCTTACCCTCTAGCGAAGGAACAGCAACCATAACACTCCTTTTCAGGTCCGAAGCCGCATTAACCTCAATCAGCATCCTAGTGAAACTACTTCGACCCCACGATTCTGCACACATAGACGTCGTATACGAGTCTACCATCTTAGGAACACCTATCTTTGATGCTAACATACTCAACCCATTCTCGGTAAATGCCGCCAACGGAACATCATGCATTTTAACCCAAACCGGGATCTCAGTTATCTCCTCTTTCATTAACGTAGCTGAAGGATTCCATTCTTTCAAAATGATAGGGACATTACGTATCATCCATGGACCATCCTCCAACAATTGTTCCATACCTTCTTTCGATTTAAATTTGAAAAAGAAAAAACCTTTTGCATTCATCATCAATCTTGCTAAACCGTACTTGGCCCAATTATTCTTAACAAAGTAATCTACTACTGGAAAAGCAAGGTTCTTCCCCAAGAAATAACCGTAAAGAGTATTCGCAAATCTATCTTGAACCTCTTTAACCGAATCCACAGGAATGACCACATCGACCCCTTCCATATTCTCCTTGTTCTCCATCATCCTAAAGTTTATCTTCGGTCCCTCTTTCTGATTCTGGACTGCCCTAGCAAAAGACATAGGTTGGTTTTTTTATCACTGACCTCATCTATCAGCTTATCCTCATTCATCTCCGAAAACAATCCTGGCTTCCTTCCTTTAGAATCCAAATTCACTGGTATCGATATAGCCTCCAACCCATCATACAACTAACTAAACGAAGTGACCATAAGGTATAACCTCGGAAGGTTATTCCCTATACAACTAAGGTCACTAAACATGCTTGGTCGGATCCTAAAGATCGACCAAACGGGTCTACTTCGAAAGTCTAAGCGGTTGTTTAGACCGCTTATCTTACGACCCTATACAAGCACTAATCTAAAAGTGACGAGTTAAACATGTTAAAACATGTTTAACGAAGTTTGAAAACAGGTTTGATATCAAAACAAAGGGTTTTTATACCCAAGAATAGTTTGGTGCAAAATACGCATAAACACGCATTTTGACCGAAACTATGACTCGTCACTACACCTAATCAACGTGGTAATCAGCAGGTATAGTCACACGGGACTATAACCATCGTGATTACGCTCACGTTGCGAAGTTCAAACGAACTTCGTGTTGACCAAAGACTGGTCAAAGCAGAAAGTCAAACACTGTTTGACTTTTACGCTTAAAAACGCATAAAAGCACGAAAGAATACTTAAAAGGGTCCAAGCAAGGAAATCTTGATCCAAATTGCTCAGGTATGAAGTGTTAAACCCCAACTTAGAGCTATTTGAATCAGATTGTTAGGAATGAGAATGAGGGTGTTGGGTATTTATATATTTCGGAGAACCGTTAGGATCGTTTCTCGTAAATCGTGCCTTGATCTTGACCCTCCATGTGTAGCCCATGGTTTACAAAACAATGGGACACTCGAAACCATCAAATGGTATTGTAAAACAAGCAACAAAACCATCAAATTCAACTGGTTTGGACCAGATTCAATGTTTCTGTCTGATGGGCTCTCACGGGCCGCGTAAGAAATGACCAAGGCTTACGCGCCTCTCCTGGCCATCTTTGGTAGATTGTCATTTTTGGTCCCTGAATGTGCAAAACATGGTTTTTGATGCATTTTCGACACATTTAAGCCCCATTAACCCCACTTTAAAGCTCTAAAATGAAGTTAAAGTATAGGGAACATAAAACATGCTCAAAAATATCTCAGATGTCGGTTCGTTTGACCGTACGGATGCGTTGTTCGGTTAATTACGACGAAACACGAACGGATGCAAATAACGATCCAAATTACGCGACGAATGGAATTTTATCATGCCAATCACTAAAATAAAGTATTTTAATGATTACATAAATTTTTGGGTGTCCGGATATATTCAGAACGTAAGATATGCGCGGAAATGCAAACTTATGCACTTTTTGACGTTTTTAGTCCCTATTGATCAAGAAAGTTTATTTTTGCGCACCAAATACCTCAAAGCCTATTTCTAAGCTATGTAAAGGATATTTAGGGCATATTTAACTTATGATCAAGTTCCATAATGTTCGTCACAGTAAGAATCGGCATACTTTCACAGTTTGTCGAAATTAGTCCTTGTGATCGAATAAACTTGATTTCGGCATACCAAACCCCCCAAAACTTATTTCTAATTTATGTAAAGGTTATTTAAGGTATGTTAAGCCTATGTCACTGTTACAGAGTGTTTGTTGCACTAAACTGGTTATATTTACGCATCAGATCGCGTATAACCTTCTAGAAAGCGATTTAAAGATGTCTTTCATCACAACTTTGTCGGCGAAACATAATATTCGCCATCCTTGGTTTTTCGTCGCTGTCTTCAACAGAAACTTATGGTTCTCCTAAAACCCTAATCGCCATTAACAGTTACACAAAGCAATCATCAAGGCCCTAATTATCATTCACCATTTCTAACCAATCTTATCATTTGACAACATTATACCACACATAACAGATCGATCATCAATTGCCATTTTTCATAATAATCAATATTCAATTTACCCAAAAAAATATTCAATTTAACCAAGTCACATAATCATGATCACTACACGGCTTTCATCACATTCAAGTAACTCTAATCATTCTACGAAACGTATGAACGCAACCAATAATCAATCAACACAAATATGTATATATACACAAAACACTCATCGAACCGATGATCATAACAACATCACATAGCATCTTCAATTGCATATTCATGAACATGTAAGTGAAACGGAAATAGAACACTAACCCTACGAACGAACAAGGCGAATCTCAGATAGTTAAATCACGCAAGGAAAGGGGGTTGCGACTAGACTGGCTCTCCTTCTTGTTGCCGTCGACTTCAAGGGGGTGTTTAGGGTTTGAGATTATGTGAATGCCAACTTATGAAATCACGTACAGTCTATTATGTGTGCGCGTGTATATAACATCTCAAAGTGGCCGGCCCAAGTTTCATGTCTTCATTTGGGCTTTACTTAAGCCATATATCATAATGATATACAAAGTGTGTGTGTGTGCTCGGGTTGGGCCAATGTAACAGTTGGGCCGATGAGAGTCCTTATACCCGAAGTGTTTACGGCTAGATGGACATGCATTGTTTAACATAATACAACAACGAGTAGGATATACAATTTACAAAAAAGAACATACTTGAAAATAAGATTTTTAATGCAACACATATAAGATTAATACATGATGAATCGTAAGATGCAAATAAATGAGGCATAACATGCAACCGTGCCAACTAGGAGTCGAGAAACCAAGAATTTCTAACCTTAAAAGTTCAGGTTGTCACATCATCCCCAACTTGAAAGAAACAAGATGTTAACTCAGGATGACTTTGGATTTTCCGCGGGTACCACATCATCCCCAACTTGAAAGGGAATTTCGTCCCGAAATTCACAAATGATATCAGAGGTTGATTCAACTGCTTAAACAATTGAGGATACTAGAGTTTCGTCCAATCATTGCGTTTCCACGTGAACTCCGGTCCACATCTTGAGTTTCAACGACTCTCTCAATTGGAATCTCGACTATGATAACGAAACTTGACTTCCTGGCCCATGTGTACGATAGATTCCTTGACAGCTGCAACTTATCGTTAACCTTAGCCTCTAGTAATGGTAACAAGTGTTTCATCAGACAAACACTTCCTTAGATTCAGAACATAAATGACATCATGTACGTTATCCAATTCGTCGGGTAACTCGAGTTTGTAAGCGACGTGACTGTTTCTTGCCAGAATTCAGAATAACTCAACGTAACGTAAATTAAGCTTACCATGTTTCTCAAGCGTACCACACCCTCCCAGGGTGAGACTTTCAACATGATACGATTGCCTACAGCAAACTCCCAATGTTTCCTAAGTTTATCAACTTTTCTGACGGTCACGCGTTGCCGCCAAACGACTTCTGATCCAAACAATCTTCCCCAAGAGTTTCGAGTATAGGTTGTCGCCCACCTTAGTCTAATATGGAGATTGGCATTATCGTTCATGCAATGCCTCAAACAGAGTTGTCTGAATACCAGATTGGTAACTGTTGCAGTAAACTCAACCAAAGGAAGGTGTCCTTCCAATTCTTACTAAGTTAATCACACACATGCTCGCAGCATGTCTTCAAGGGTCAGGATGGTTCGTTTACTCTAACCGTTCGTCCTATGATGATAAGTAATGCTCATGTCTAGACGTGAGCCAAGAGTGTTGTGTAGTGCTTGTCATAAATCAGGTATAGATCAAAATAAGAGATAACAGGAGTTGACACCTCGTGCCTAGAAAGTCGCCTCTCTCAGAGGAGTGTTTACAAGCTGAGAAGACTCGTCACTTCCCTTGATTGCAAGAAGGTGTGCTGGTTACATGAGGCGTTCAACGATCATCCATGTGATACTGTTTCCGTTTTGAGTTTTAGGTAAACCAGTGACAAAATCCATGGCAGTCTGTTCTCACTTCCAAGTGAGGGTTTCTAGTTGCTGGCACAAGTCAAACATTGCCCACACACATTGCTATATGGGCCTTTACATCCGGTTACCAGTACAAGATCATGCGATCGTATTATGTTCCAACAAAAATCCAAATGACCAGACTATCAGGGCTGGTGTGCTTCGTTTAATACGAGTTCCCTTGGATATAGTAAGACCCATGCCCGTTCCACGAAGTAGCGAGTATCGTCCGACTTGCCAAAAATCACTTTTCCATGCCCCGCATAGACCCAACTCGAAAATTCTCCTCCTTCAGTGCTTCGGTTTGAGCAGGGCAAATCTGATCAGGTAGGTTAGAGTCAATAGCGAGTTACAAAGCTCGTGCACGTTCAGGTTTCACAGTCGTACTCATTCAAAAGTTTCATCCAGCGATGTCATTGCATGCTGTAGCTCTTTCGAACTTCGATACACAGGAGGCCCTTGCGATCGGTCTAAGTAGTGCATTTGGTACCGTCCAAGTAATGCCTCCAATTTACATCCATAGACCACAGTTTCCACCGCAGGTTGTGTCTCATGCAATTCTCTTTAGTAAATCCACTACGTGCGTCATTGTCTTCTCGTGTTGCATCGGCGTGTAACTGGGTCTCCGATTCGAACCATCATGGGATACCGCTAGATCACCCGTACCCTCGGGTAAAGACGTTGCTCAGTGCATTGTAGAATCGGATTTCAAAAGCTGAAAAGACGTTCTCCTGTTTTGTCTCCCACGAATACACAACACCCTACTGTGTTAAAGAGATTTAAGCCGCGCAACCCTCGAAAATCCCATGATTTATCTGCGATAGTCTCTAGCGAAACCAAGAAATTGCTTTATCCCCGAAGGACTCTTTGGTGTCGATCAGTTTCAAATGAAATGGATCTTAGCGAGATCCATGTATATTCCCACTTCCTTGATTACATGACCAAAAATGTACCTCTCGAATCCAGGAGTTAGACTTCACCAGACTTCGCGTGTAGTAGCTCTAAGATAAGGTACAAATGCTGCCTAGGGTGTTCCTTCCTCCTGGATATGATTCAAAACGTCTTCAATAAACTCGGTCGATTCATGTGATCCATAAAGCTGCCAGTGTGTTGGTTAACCCCATAGGTCATGGAATACAAAGTTGCAATGGCCGCATTGCGTTTGATATGCCGTTTTAGGAACACCCTCCCCTTGGACTTCCCTTTGACGAGAGCTCGTTCGTTAGCCAATCCTCGAATGGGAGCTTGACCCTCGCAACTGGTCAACAGGTTGTCAATACAATGGTTGAGACAAACGGTTCTTGACTGTCACCTTGATGAGTTTTTGATAATCAGTACACATGTCCAACGATACAACTTATCTTCCTGGATATAACTGGGGCTCCCCAAAGCAAAAACTAGGTCCGACAAAACTCCTGTCCAACAGTCCCTGTAGTTGATTTGACAATTCTCGCAACCCTCCTGGTGCAAGACGGTAAGAAGTACGAAGAATCAAGGATGCCTCTGGTGTGAGATCAAACTGAGAGTCTGTCTAATAGTTGTGGAAGTAAACCTGATAGTTCCTCGAGTAGCACACCGAAGGAATCACGAACAATTGGTGGATCCTTGATCCTCTTTTCCTTAGCCTTGACATCAGTAACGAGTGCTAACATAGTGGGGTAATCCCTCCGTAGACACTTTTGGGCTTTCATTGCTGAAATGATGCTATCCTATACACCACTCTGACACTTTAGAGCATATAGCGACGCAAAATTTTCTTCTCACAGGGTATATCTGCACGATATCTGGATAACCAATCCACACTAACTACTGCATCGAGGCTATCAAGAACACTTGTCCCACAAGGTCGAGCTTGCGTCCCAACGAACATATGAGGTTATTCTTGCCATCAGTCGATTCCACATCAAGTTCAGTACCAAGAAGTATCAGGGTTGAACATAACAGGGACGAGACGATTTGTTACCAAAAACGTGTTGGCCACCATGTTGCTATAATCCTGGCGTCGCCCAAGTCAATTCCAAAATGTCCTTCCACGAGCACCACTACCAGTGGTGTTATCGTTACAAGGATTTCTAGTACTGACGCCGTTCCCTTGGTTGTTGTCGTCTTGATTTAACAACAGCCAATCCATGTCGTGGGCACCTCCATTTCCATACCGTTGGTGTGACAACTCGTATTTAAAACCTTTTCTTTGTGTTAATGTAACGTATGTAGACCTTATATGATTACATGAACCATGTTGAGTATTGAATGCTATGTTTGATTTTATGTTATGTGAATGTATGCATTATGTAATCGCACAACACAACCTGATCGCACAAGCCATTAGGGCTACACTCTTTGTATCCGAACCAAGGGCAGCCCATGATGGGTTCGGCCCACTCCTCTTATGCGAATACAATCACCTAGGGTAGGAGAGTGTTTCTCATAATTTGCAAAACACAACACACACACAAAACCCTACTCTCCTTCTCTCCTCTCGAAGCCGACGCCAAACAATAACCCATCCCCATCGAAGCTTTTGATTCGGATCACTCTCATCCATCTCTGATCGGTTAGTGTTTCATGTTATGTGTTTTTTTCGGTTGATGATGAATGATGATGTTTATATGATGATGTATTGTTATGTTGGTATGAATAATATGTGATTGATCATGAATGTATGTAATCGGCTCTATGTGGGTTTGGATCCGAATGGTTTGGTTGTGTTAGTACAAGTTGGATTTGTTGATGAATGGAAACCAAATGCTTGTTAATCGGCTGTGATATGTCTACGATTAGGATGATTCATTGTGTTGTTATAATACGACGTATGTTAGTGATCAAGAACAAGAATCATGTTATATGTTTAAGTGTTGATAAGTTGTTGTTCATGATTATGATTGATTAGGGTTCATAAGGGAATTGATACTAAAAACCCTTGTTTGATCGATTATTTGTGTGAATGGAAACTGTTGATTGATAAACTACAAATATGGAAATTATCAATAATAAAGTAACCGATTGCATGATTTAAGGAAATACATAACTAATCGCACAAGGCCCCTCTCGGTCGCACAAGATCAGATCGTACAAGATCTGATCTAATCGCACAAGGTGCAATCGCACAAGTCGGGTACAATCACGTTAAGCACAGTGTACAATCAGGATATGCATGATCGCACAAGACCTTGCTGGACTCTGTATGCCCAAGACACATATTAAATTGATGTGGCTAGTACGTTATGATCCAAGTCGAGTCATACCCAATAACAAGCTAGACAAACACTTACAATATTTATTTATGATATGATCAAATAAATAAATATCAACACTTAGAATATTTAGAAATTGGTTTTCTAAATAATTGCACTTGACAAACTAATAAATTATATGGATAATTTATTTTGAGAGAATATTTTATTTTGTTATTTAATTGGTTAAATAACATAATAAAAATAGCATAAGTCTTGTAACATATGATGTTATATTTTATAAAAGTTATAAAATATATATATGTAAGACTTATATATTTATAAAAGAAAGATTTGATTTTTTTTTATAAAAAATAAAAGCTTGGTCGTACCCCCCCCCATGGGGTCTTCCCAAAAAAATCCTTGTCCAATAAAGTTCCATGCATGTTGTCATAGTTGCATGCCTTTTAATTGGATGTTCTTCCCAAGCAAGAAAGGTCCAATTAGGTTTCATGCAATTGTCATAACTAGATGGCACATGATTGGGCAAAGGGGGTGGTCATTCTCTCACATATTTTATAAAGATTTGAAGGTAAAAACTTGATGAAAATGGCTGAAATTGGCTGCCAATTTTCGGCCTCATCATGCTCATCCAAGAGAGTTTTTCAAGTTGAGAAATCAAGTGTAAGACTCTCTAACAATCGGGTCATGTATGGTTGATCTATTGGTGAGTTTCAAGTTCACATTTCAAGTGCAAGAACTCAACAAAAGGCCCTCATATTTTCGGCCATGAGATGGTCTTCAAGAGGGTTTTCTAGTGAGTTCATAAGTGTAGAAATCCTAGCTAACATGAGGTGTTTGTTGGAAGCTTGGGGTATACAAGCTTGAGGTCTTCTACTCTTGAAGACAACCATTTCAAAAATCATCATCTTTTTCATATCCTCTACTCCTTGGAAGGTAGTTTTTCTAAACATCCTATAGTTGTGTTTGATAGTATACATCTCATATATGGATCCGGGTTTTGGGATTTTGCATATAAATGGTTTTATATCTTATAAAAGTAACATGTTTTAAACTTATTTTCCGCTGCGTTTTTATTTCATATGGATGAAATTGCTTTGATAAACATGTTAAAATACCATCAATGGCATCTAGAGCCGCTTATATGAGTGCATGCTTCAATAGACTTAAAATTTCGGGTTTCGGGTTTGAAGAAAACCCTATGGCCGAAAATTTTAAGTATGGTTATCCCTTTGTTTTTCAAGATTATATTCTTACATGCATAAATGAATCTTGAAAAATTATTTCATATGGATGATTTGTTTGTTTGGACAAAACTAACCTTTTCGGTTTTTTGGACATATGGTTATTAAAAGGGAACCATTTTTTTATGCTTCTTGAAATTTATATAAATATATATTTGGATATATATTTTGGTGTTCATAACCTAGCCATGACCTTGTGTGAATATGTTGAACATTTGTGTTTGTGATTTATATTTGATTATTTCAATGGGTTGTAATAATTAATTATCTTTGTTCTTCCATTTGTGAAATATGTAATTTATTTATTTTCATTTGATATGTAAGTAAATAGATTAGGTGCATTTTATTTTACTAGAAAAATGTATTAGGATATATTTTGTAAAAGAAGATGCACACAAAAATGCGGTTTTGGTTTTGCCAATTTCGGGCATAAAGGACTTCATAGTTCTAAACGGGATTTTAGCCCGATAACCAAAACACATTTTTTGAAGTCCAAAGGAGTTTGGAGCTGAATTAAAGTACTTTTTGGAAGCTCAAAGAAAGTGGAGAAATCACAACACAAAAGGAAGACTTGAAGCATTTGGATGCGGGATCAAGTGGGAGTTCAACGACACAATACTTGTGTCATTTTTCACCCTTTAGGAAGGACCTTTTGGCACACTTGTTTCGGCTAACAAGTGTTGTCAAAATAGTTGGCTATGGTTATGCACCTATTGTTATATATGTTGTGCTTGTGTGGTTGTTTATTTATGTTGTTTAGATGATATTTGGATATGCATGCTTAACAAACTAATAATCAACAACAAGCGTAAAATTGGTTCTTTACAAGATCATTAAAATTGGTTAATAAAAGGTTATTAAAAATTAATGATTTTATAATAAAATGGGTTTTATTAAAAAGAACCTTGAAAATTTATTTTCACAAAAGTACCAAGGATTTGAATGCATGCAAATGTATGGTACATAAAGTTTTCTAAACTAGAATTTTGGAAGCTCAAAAATCCCTTTTATAAAACAAGTCAAACACCATCCTTTTATACAACACTCGAATCACTTGGGAACTCTTTTGTGGGATAAAGGTCACCTAACCACATTTGAAGGAACTTGCATATTCGAGGTGGGTTTACCATTTTGTGGGATAAAGGTCACCTAACCACTTATGTGAATAAACTCACACGTGTGTGTAAGTTGGACGACTAGATTTGGAAACCATGAACTTAGGGTCACCGAAGCATGGGGAACAAAAGGTGTTGATGGGATTAAACATGCCAACTAAACATAAAGATGTTTAACCGATCCCATATGACTAGAAGTTGCAAAGAGTTGCAATTGTCAAACGTTGACTACCTTGTTAATTTAAATAGAGGGATAAAGGTCACCTAACCAATATTTAAATGTAACGTTGGATTCTAGATTTTAATTATTAATTGTCTATGAGACACAAAGGGTATTAATGATTAAAATATAATAATATCGAAAATACTAAAATTGAACCTTGTTAAATTTTGTAGATGGCCGCTAACAATATTACCCAAACCGTCCGTAACCTATCACTAATAAACGATCCTAATCCCGATGAACATCTTATGGAAGATAAGGATGCCTATAACGATTGAATTAAGTATATCGAGGATACTACGCAAGCCTCTTGCCTCATGTTAGGAATTATGATTCCCGAGATTCAAAAGGTTTTGAACATCATGAGCATACGACATGATTAACCAATTGTAGGAAATGTTCCTGTGGGTAGAACGCTTCGAAACGGTTCGAGCACTTCATGCATGTCGAATGGAGGAAACCCAATCGGACTCATCTTATGTCTTTAAGATGAAAAGCCACATTGATCACCTCGAAAGGCTCAATATGGATAAAAGGGTTTTATCCATTCTAACGATCAATGAGGGTGGTAACAAAGAAAGGGCATCACCCCGACACCAAAGCAAATGTTGCCAAAGGAAAGGGGCACATCAAAGGGAAAGAATTAGAAAGACTAAAGCGAAACCACCAAAACCAAAAGAGAAGAAGGCAAAGGTTGCCACGAACGATCCATGCTTTAAGTGTGGTGAGATAGGGCATTTAAATAGGAATTGTCCAATCTATCTCAAAGAGTTGAAAAACAAGAGGGATGCTAGGCAGGTACAATCTTAATAATACATATTGACCTTAATGTTATCTCTTCTAACACATGGGTATTAGATACCGGATGTGGAACTCATGTTTGCAATTCGTTGCAAAAGGTTCAAAAGAAATAAACATTACAAGAAAGGAGACTATGTTTTGAAACTTCCAAATGGTTTGGAAATTGTTTTAAAATGTTTTGAATGCTCCTAGTTTGACTAGGAACATTATTCAAGTCTCCCTTTTGAGACAATATGTTTTGATTTAAAGTTTGTAAACCATGAAATTTATATTTCGATGAATGACATGTTTTACTATGCCTTCAAATGGTAGTTATGAATTGGTAATTTGATAGTTCAATGTACCAAGCAATCACCAACAAGCTCAAAATGGATTTGAGTGAGACTTATATTTGGCATTATCGCCTTGGTCATATAAACAGATGTCGCATGTAAACACTTCGAAAGAATGATCTTTTGGAAACAAATGAAATTGGTTCATTTGATACATGTGAATCTTGTTTACAAAGTAAAATGACTAAGAAACCCTTTAGTGGGAAAGGGCAATAGATTTCTTAGGTATCATACATTCGAATGTATGTGATCCTTTTAAGCCAATGACTAGGAATGGTGAAAGATACTTCATTACTTTAACCAACAACTATAGTAGTTATGGTTATGTGTACTTGACACAAAGAAGAAGTTTTGAAACGTTCAGAATCTTCAAAAAGTGAAGTACAAAATCAACTCTTTTAAAGTTCTTCGTTTTGATAGAGGAGGAATCGAACTCTATTAGATATGGTTCGATCTATGATGGCTAGGAGCGCATTATCTCTATCACTTTGGGGTTACGCTTTGCTCTCCGTGGCCCATATGGCCCCAACCAAGAAAGTGGATACGGCGTCTTTTGAAATATGACATGGAAAGGTTCCATCATTATCATATTTAAAAGTATGGGTTGTGAAGCTTATGTGAAGCAATACACCCCAAACAAGTTGGAAGTACGATCCACTAAGTGTATCTTTGTAGGATATCCTAAAGATGATATAGGATATTAATTCTACGATCCAACAGAGCAAAAGTATTTGTTGCTCGAAAGGCAAAGTTCTTGGAAGATAAGTTCCTAATGGAAGGAACTAGTAGAACAGTGGAACTTGATGAGGATCAGGAACCAAAAGCCGATACACGTTTGGTTGAAACTAGCACTCAACAAGAGGTTGTTGAAGATGATCAAATGGTTGATCAACATACACAAAACGTTCGCAGATCTGGTAGAATTAGTAATCCACCTGAAAGATATGGATTTTTTATGGATGGATGCTATGTGGTAGATTCACATGAACCAACCACATACCATGATGCAATGTCAAAATCTGATTGCGACAAATGGCTTGAGGCTATGAACGTAGAGATGCAATCCATGTTTGACAACCAAGTATGGGAATTGGTTGTGCCACCACTTAACTCTAAAGTAGTTGGAAGTAAGTGGGTTTTCAAGAAGAAAACTGTAATGCATGGTAACTTGGATACTTGTAAAGCGAGACTTGTAGCAAAAGGTTTCACTCAAACTCAAAGGGTTGATTATGATGAGACCTTCTCGCCCGTGGCGATGCTAAAGTCAACTAGGATATCATTTGCCATACTTGCACAATATGATTATGAGATTTGGCAAATGGATCTCAAAACGACTTTCCTTAATAGATATCTTGAGGAAGATGTCTATATAGTTAAGCCTGAAGGTTTTGTCGATCCAAAACATCCTAACAAAGTGTGCAAGTTAAAGAAATCAATCTATGGATTGAAACAAGCATCTAAAAGTTGGAATCACCGTTTTGATGAAGAGATTAGGGAATATGGATTCATCAAAAAACGTTGATAAAGCTTATGTGAATAAGAAGGCTAGTGGGAGCATTATTACTTTCTCTGTATTATATGTCGATGACATTCTACTATTTGGAAATAACATTCCAACCTTGGAGGGTGTAAAAGCCTGGCTTGAAAGTTATTTTTCCATTAAGGATTTTGGTGAAGTCGCCTATATTTAGGAATAAAGATCTATAAGGATAGGTCAAGGCGCTAGATAGGTTTAAACAAAAAGTGCATACATTGACAAAGTCTTGAAAAAGGTTCAAGATGAAGAACTCTATGAAAGGTTTGATACCTATTCAAAGAGAGGACAATATTGAAAGCGTTTCAATGTCCAAGCTCAAAGGATGAGCAAGAAAGATTGAAAGGAATCCCATATGCGATATCTATAGGATTCATTATGTATGTAATGATATGCACTGGAACGGACATGTCATGCGCTTTAGGCATGACGAAAAGATACCAGCGAGTAACAGTCATTGGGTGACTATTAAAAAAAATATATATATTGAAATACCTTAGAAGGACTAAGGATATGTTTCTAATATATGGATCTGGTGAAAAGAACTCGTTGTAAAAGGGTTACAAGGATGCGAGTTTCGGAATTCGTTGTAAAGGGTTACATAGATACGAGTTTCCAAACTGATCGAAATGGTCCTCGATCACAATCAGGGTAGCATTGTCCACTACATAATCAGAATACATCGCCGCTTCATTGATTGTGATAATTCATATGGATCTGCCACTTGAATTATTGCCGATCTAGGGATAGTCCCTACCATTCAGGACCCCTAGAGATCTTTGTGATAACGATGGTGCGATTGCTTAAATCAAGGAACCTCGTGTACATCGAAAGACTAGGCACATTGAGCGGACTTTCAACTGCATAAGGGATGAAGTTGAAAAGAGAAAGATATGTATTCGCAAAGTTCACACTGATCAAAATATTGCGGATCCACTCACGAAGCTCCTTGAATGGGCAAAGCATGAAAGGGTCATACTTATGCCTTAGGACTTCGATATTCTAGTGATTGGATTTGATCTATTTTGTATTTGGATATTGGAACAACTGTTATTATAACTCATTATGGTATTTTGAGTTATGTTCCATTTTAGCATGTTTAAATCCGTGAATAAGTTACTTATTCTAAATGTCCGTAGTCGATCATACTTGTGGGAACAAATATGAATGTAAGACTATTATGAACTTGGATTGGTGGATATTCATGAAGTATGAATATAGAGCAAGGCGTTGCTGCCAAGGTTCATAAATATTTGTGGGATACAAATATTGGACTGACTCGCTCTCAAATATTACTGCATGGAATCATTTGTGATTGATCATAAGTAAATTTGAGTGAAGGAGAATATCATAGTATCCTCAGACCTGAGATACATATTGGGTCTTGATATTCACCAAATATTATACCTTGACTTTTTCTTCGCTGTCAATAATATGACAGTACATAAGGCTAAGCTCAGGTGTGGTACAAGGTGATTGTGAGAGACGTATGTAGTCAAGATGGGATTTGTTCCTCTTATTCGTTGAGAGTAAGATGTCTAAGGCCTGCAAAAGTTAAATCAACAGAGAGTGATCACACTGTGTCTCTGGATTTGACATGACATCTGTAACGAAAGGATAAATGATAGATTCACCTAAATCATGTTCAAGTAAGGGACTTGAAGGGGATGATGTTATTGAATGGCACATATAGTCATACGTATTAGGGGTAGTAAACCGTAGTTAGGCGTCATTTACTACTTGCATCAATCTTCTATGTATCTTGTGCAAGTGGGAGATTGTTGGACTCTGTATGCCCAAGACACATATTAAATTGATGTGGCTAGTACGTTATGATCCAAGTCGAGTCATACCCAATAACAAGCTAGACAAACACTTACAATATTTATTTATGATATGATAAAATAAATAAATATCAACACTTAGAATATTTAGAAATTGGTTTTCTAAATAATTGCACTTGACAAACTAATAAATTATATGGATAATTTATTTTGAGAGAATATTTTATTTTGTTATTTAATTGGTTAAATAACATAATAAAAATAGCATAAGTCTTGTAACATATGATGTTATATTTTATAAAAGTTATAAAATATATATATGTAAGACTTATATATTTATAAAAGAAAGATTTGATTTTTTTTTATAAAAAATAAAAGCTTGGCCGTACCCCCCCCCCCATGGGGTCTTCCCAAAAAAATCCTTGTCCAATAAAGTTCCATGCATGTTGTCATAGTTGCATGCCTTTTAATTGGATGTTCTTCCCAAGCAAGAAAGGTCCAATTAGGTTTCATGCAATTGTCATAACTAGATGGCACATGATTGGGCAAAGGGGGTGGTCATTCTCTCACATATTTTATAAAGATTTGAAGGTAAAAACTTGATGAAAATGGCTGAAATTGGCTGCCAATTTTCGGCCTCATCATGCTCATCCAAGAGAGTTTTTCAAGTTGAGAAATCAAGTGTAAGACTCTCTAACAATCGGGTCATGTATGGTTGATCTATTGGTGAGTTTCAAGTTCACATTTCAAGTGCAAGAACTCAACAAAAGGCCCTCATATTTTCGGCCATGAGATGGTCTTCAAGAGGGTTTTCTAGTGAGTTCATAAGTGTAGAAATCATAGCTAACATGAGGTGTTTGTTGGAAGCTTGGGGTATACAAGGTCTTCTACTCTTGAAGACAACCATTTCAAGAATCATCATCTTTTTCATATCCTCTACTCCTTGGAAGGTAGTTTTTCTAAACATCCTATGGTTGTGTTTGATAGTATACATCTCATATATGGATCCGGGTTTTGGGATTTTGCATATAAATGGTTTTATATCTTATAAAAGTAACATGTTTTAAACTTATTTTCCGCTGCGTTTTTATTTCATATGGATGAAATTGCTTTGATAAACATGTTAAAATACCATCAATGGCATCTAGAGCCGCTTATATGAGTGCATGCTTCAATAGACTTAAAATTTCGGGTTTCGGGTTTGAAGAAAACCCTATGGCCGAAAATTTTAAGTATGGTTATTGTCACACCCCGACCACGTAGAACATACGAAACGTGGCGGAAACATCGGGGAGTGTTGTAACAGAATTAATTGTCTCAAATCCATGGCAATTGAAGTTTTGTTTTATTGATTGAAAGTGCTACAATGTCTAAATAAACAAAGAAGTACAACACAATTAACTAGTCTTGCATCTTTTAATGTCACTAAGGCACAGGTCCGCCTAAGTATGTCTTGATAAGTCCTATGCTTCATCTCCTGAAAACACATGTGAAAATAGGTACGTCAGCATAAAAATGCCTGTGAGATACATAGGTTTTGTGAAAACAGAATTCATGACTTATGTTTGAGAAAATGTTTAGTCATGAACCTTGTAATTTGCTTTGTCTTGTAAATCATTTGAAAAACGATAAGATAAGATGATATGTATAGATAAGTGAATAATGTATGGTTAAAGGAATAACCATATAAAAATGAGTTTGTATAAGATAAGTTGTTTGTAAATCAATGTCTTGTGAAAAGTATGTTACTTGTATAAAAATGTTCTATGTCTCAAACTGAAATGATTCAAATAACGCTACAATATGTAATACCATACAAACACTTATATATAGGAAGTACCAGCGGCGTATCCACCATGTTTGTATCATATTACACACGCATCGTTACTTAATCACTTAATCAAACCAAACCAAACAATGTAAAATGTTTAACAATTGTAGAAATGTTTATGTATTGTAAGTAATGTAAAGTTAAACGAATAACCTTATAGTAGCATATCAAAAGTATACTTTGGATTTGTAAGTAACATATTAAACTATGTTTTGGTTTCATAAGTAACATATCAAAATATGCTTTGGATGTGATAAATAACATATTAAACTATGTTTTGGTTTCATAAGTAACATATCAAAATATGCTTTGGATGTGATAAATAACATATTAAACTATGTTTGGGTTTTGTAAATAACATATTAAAATATGCTTTAGATGTTTAACAAAATATATGTTGGTTTTGTACAATACCACACATGAGAGTATATAAAAATATACTTTAATAGTGTGATTTAAGAATTCATTCAGACCTGGTGCATCAAAATACACCTTTGAGACTATAGAAATACCACAAAGGCAATCCCTATTTGGTTGGAGCAACAAATTGGTTTCAGACATTCCATGACAACAGGAATGGGGTGTCAAATCCTATAGCGCTATATCATACTAACAATCGGTCTGGTGAACATAAAATAAGTACAATTCAACAGTTTATTTTATGTTCTTTGAGAAATTAATGTTTAAACCATAGATAGTCATTTAGTTTGTCAAATGATAAGTAATAACATGTATAATCAATTATACTTTGAAATCAAGAAAATATAAGCATGTGATGAAATCAGATGTACTAAGTAATGCACACAATGGGCACACGTAGCATGAAATGTAATGTAAAATGATGTACTAAGTACGCACTCAATGGGCATACATAGCATAAACTGAAATGAAATCATGTACTATAATGTACTAATGAACATAACCGATGTATGATGTGAAAACAGGAAAGCATGAAAGTAACAAGTAGGCACATGTGTTCCACCCCAAAACAGTTTGGAAAACAGTAAAAGAGGGGTCTATGTACTCACCTGAGATTGCTCAGTAGTCCTAGGATAACCCCCAAGCAATGCTAGAGATCACGGAAATCAAACGGCACCTAATATAGGTAACTATGTTAAATAACCGGACCTAAATCGGAAGACTGGGTAGTATTAGGGTTTGTAAACCAAACGAGTGTGGAGACTCGTGTGATATGGTTTAACAAAGCCTACATACTATTTGAAACTTAACCTAAGTGTCTACGACCCATTACGACCCGTTTAGATAGCTTATGCTACTTTAACGCGTCGTTCGCGTGAAACGCGTTCGGACCGCCTAACTAGCCCTATGACAAGTGTTATATGCCTAAACATATTACATAATTAGTTATGTGACAAAGGTTTAGGTTACATATGCTTAATTACTAATTATACATGAAAAGGGTATTCTGGTAATTTACCTAAGGCATATATACTACCTATCATACAACTACTTAAACGATGTGACCATAGGGTATAACCTCGGAAGGTTATTCCCTACCTACTATGGTCACCTACTGTGTTTGGTCGGATCCTAATGATCGACCAAACTGGGTCGGGTTCGAAGGTATAAGCGATTTATCAGATCGCTTACCCTACGACCCTAGACAACGTGGTAATCAGTAGGCATAGTCCCAAGGGACTATGACCATCGTGATTACAATCACGTTGCGAAGTTCAAACGAACTTCGCATTGACCATTACTGGTCAACGCTGAAAGTCAAACAAAGTTTGACTTTCTGACTCGAAAAGCAGTAAAATAAGGAAAAGAACGAAAGAATACTTACCCAGGGTCCCCGAATGCTAACCCAGATCAAAATAGCTCAGGTATGAAACGAAGGTTCCAACTTAGAGTCTTTTCAATCAGATTTGGTGGGTTTTGAATGGAAGGGGGGTTGGGTATTTATAGTAAACGGTCCACCGTTAGGATCGTTTCTCGTAGTACGTGATCGAATCCAAGGCGTACACTTGTCGGAAGCTTATGGTAACTAAGTTGGCCACTCACCATAAGGTATCAACACTTGGCATTGGGATTAGGAGTGGTTTGCAGCTGTTAACAGCTGTTTAAGAAGGTTCTGATCTGCTGGAGATACCTTACGGACCGTAAGGTCAATAAGGTTGAGGTCCGTAAGCTTGTTGCAGACCAGCAAGTTTGAAAAATGGCAGAATTAGTCCCTGTTGTGTAATAAGGCCATTTTTGACACGTTTAAGGCCCGTTAACCTCATTTCAAAGCTCTAAAATGAAGTTAAAGTATAGGGAACTTAAAATGTGCTCAAAAATATCTCGGATGTCGGTTCGTTTAGCCGTACGAACGCGATGTTCGCTTAATTACGACGGAATGCGCATAAGCGCGAAAAACGATCCAAATGACGAAACGAATGGATTTTTCTTATGGTGAACACTAAAATATAATATAGTCATGCTTACATAAATTTTTGGATGTCCGGATGTATTCAGAACGTAAGTTATGCGCGAAAATGCAAACTTGTGCACTTTTTGACACTTTTAGTCCCTGAATGACCCAAAAGTTTATTTTAGCACACCGAACCCCTCAAAGCCTATTTCTAAGCTATGTGAAGGATATTTATGGTATGTTTAACTTATGGTCATGTTCCGGAATGCCTGTTACAGTTCAAATTGGCATACTTTCGCAGTTTGTCAACTTTAGTCCCTGTAAGCGATTTAACTTGTTTTTGCCATACCAAAGCCTTCAAAACTTATTTCTAAGTTATGTAAAGGTTATTTAAGGTATGTTGAGCCTATTTCACTATTCCGGAGTGTTCGTTGCATTAAACTGGTTATATTTACGCATCAGTGCGCGTATAACCTTCCAGAAAGCGATTTAGAGCTTGAAATCGAACAAGAATTGATATGTGTAAACGATACACATATTTTTACAAATCCCAAGTATGAAATACAATATTTCATTTGTTTGGTCTTTGTTTGATGGTCGAAATGACACAGGTGTTACAGTCTCCCCTACTTTAGGAAATTTCGTCCCGAAATTTAATTCTAGAGGAAACTTGTGAAAACAGCTGTGACGGTTTCGCCTTCCAATAGATCCATTGAACCCTTAAGTAAAACTCTGGGCCCTGTTAGGATCCTTAGCGAATTTGTTAACCCTCAAAGTGAATTTCTTGTAATAGTAAAACATGGAAAAATTTTTTTTTTTTTGAACTACCAACAGAATAACGTTTCTTATGAAGACTTATCATAGGACACTTGGTGTGTGATTGATATCAGAATTGAGGAGTGTGAGAATAAATGACATTGGTCGAGGCCCAAGACTTCTCCCGTATCATTATTCTTATCACTATAGGTTTTAACACATGACAAAACTTCTTGTGGTTTCTGTGCACTGAATTTCCATAATTATGTAGGCCTCCATAATTACGTAATCCCTTGCACAGTCCGCACAGTTCATTTCATAATGCGTAGAGGAAAAATCAATTGAATAAACATGAAATGACTCGACTAGACCACCAAAGGGTCCTTTTAATTTGATCAACGAACGATCTTTTTAATTAGTCCAACGCATGATCTTGTTAACTAGACCGTCGTACGATCTCCTTAAATAGACCACTCAAGGGATCTTTTTAATTATATCATCACATGATATTTCTAACCAGATTTTCAAATCAATCTGTTTAACTAGACCTCCCAAGGGGTCCAATTATAATATAGTACTTTAAAATCCATGGGATTTGACTACAACGTAGAAGTCCATTAAGGATTTAAGATAGTAACTTTGGATATCCTATTAAGAATCTCTTATACAAGATATGTAAGATTCTATGAGGATTTGGATGGATCACATACAACCATTAACATGTAAGAAAACACATAAGCACAAAATTAGTTAACTTGATTCTTTAATTTGTTATCTTTAGGTATAGATAATTAAAGCGCACTAGGAATCCAATCCATGGATTTCATTTGGCACTTTAATCATTTCCAAAGATCCATCTATAAAGATAGAAGGATTTTCAATAAGAGTTTGGCTTTGTTTCTTAAAAGAAACTAATGTTTAAGGTTCTTGGGGAGATCACAAGTGATCATAAAATGACAGAACCATACGAGTAGTTTGTATTTGGGTTGACATCATAAGGTTGTATCAAACATTCACACAATCGTATCAGTTTTGCAAAAATAAAAACGACGAATTTTTATTTATATAACAACTGATTTGTCTTTAAACGTCAAAGATAACAACCAAGGGAAATAACAAAACACTTGTTGTTCACTGCCGCATCATTGTTTCTGTTTGCCTTGTTGATGTTAAATGCTCATCCTCGCGCTGGAGGTGCGTTAACAAGCCTTGGGCAATTGTTTCTGTAGTGAGTAAGGTCACCACAGTTATAACATGACCCCGGAGGGAACCGTGCTTGAACAGCAGCAGGGTTTGCAGCAGCTTGATTTGCATATCGACAAACATTGATCAAATGTCCCAACCGCCCACAGTGGGTACATTTGTGACATTGCTCTTGCGCTAGATGATGACGGTTGCACTTGTTGCACAAAGGTGCAGTACCAACATAGTTTTGCCTTTTGCGAGGTTGTGCTGGTTGGTTTGGTGCAACCTGTTTGTCTTGAGCAGTTATCGCGCAGTTTTGAGAGGCCTTGCGTTTCTTCTTCTTGGATACCTCATCCTGTTTTTCATTTGGCTCAGCTGGAGCAGTCTTGTCAGATGGTCTTGGGTCGCCTTTTCGAAAAAGCTTTTTCTTCCTGATGTGGGATTCAGTTAGGGTGGCAGACAGTTCAATGGCTTGTCTGACAGTAGTAGGGTTGCTGCCAGTAACAATATCCTGAACTAGGTCAGGAAGACCATCAGTATATTTCTCGATCGCCTTATCCACAGGAGTAACCATAGCAGGACACAACAGGCTCAATTCTTCAAAACGGTCAGTATAGGCTCGATGTTCACCACTGTCTTGCTTCAAATCATCAAACTCCCTCTCCAAAGCTCGTAGTTCATGACGAGGGCAGAACTCCTTCATCATAAGAGCCCTAAGCTCAGCCCAAGTCTGCGCTAATGCAACCTCAGCACCGCGGTCTCTCATCACTCCGTTCCACCATGTGAGAGCCCTCTTCTGAAACACACTTGAAGAAAACTCGACCTTGCGATTTTCAGGACACTGAACGTGACGGAACGTATTCTCAATGCTCTCGAACCATTGAAGAAGCCCAGTTGCTCCCTCAGAACCACTAAATTTGAGTGGCTTGGCCGAGTTAAAAGTTTTGAAATTGCATGGGGCATTGTTGTTGTTGATGGCTTGCATCATTTGAGCATAAAGATTTGGGAAGGCAATAGCCATTTGCTGTGCGATGATTCCCGCCAGTTCGTCATTTGCCATCTGATTGTCGCGTCGAGGAGGCATTCTAAAAGAGGAAACATGAAAGGAAACGAGTGAGAGATTTAGACGAAAAGAATGAGATGAAACAAATCTGATGAAAGCAAGGGTAGTGGTCATTTGTTTGTTATTACAAGGCAACAAACGACCTCGGTGATTAGTCAAAGTGAATAGGTCAAAAATAATGTATCGCGAAGACATGCTCGCCTATAAGTGAACACTCATCCCAAGAATTCCCAGGTAAGCACAACTGGTCTCGCGTCTGATGAGATGTATACGAAGTGCTTGCCTAGACAGAAAACCCAGAATACAGGCATTCACCCTTCCAGTTTGCACGTGTTCACATTATTTAAAACCCAAAACCTTGACGAGATTTTGAAACTCAAAGGGATTCAAAACCTTACAATAGAGGGTTCAAAACCTAGTAATTAATCATCCTAGAACAGATGATTAGTTTTCAAAGCGGTTTTGAAATTTATGTTCTTGTTGTGGTCGTCGCCTAAGGATAGGTGACGGTATCGTTTTATGACTAAACGCAAGTAAACTCGCGTTAGGGTCCTAAGAAGGTTATAGACTAGGTCAAAGCATTACTAATAACCTAATTCCCTATAACCATTGGCTCTGATACCATCTTTTTCTGTCACACCCCGACCACGTAGAACATACGAAACGTGGCGGAAACATCGGGGAGTGTTGTAACAGAATTAATTGTCTCAAATCCATGGCAATTGAAGTTTTGTTTTATTGATTGAAAGTGCTACAATGTCTAAATAAACAAAGAAGTACAACACAATTAACTAGTCTTGCATCTTTTAATGTCACTAAGGCACAGGTCCGCCTAAGTATGTCTTGATAAGTCCTATGCTTCATCTCCTGAAAACACATGTGAAAATAGGTACGTCAGCATAAAAATGCCTGTGAGATACATAGGTTTTGTGAAAACAGAATTCATGACTTATGTTTGAGAAAATGTTTAGTCATGAACCTTGTAATTTGCTTTGTCTTGTAAATCATTTGAAAAACGATAAGATAAGATGATATGTATAGATAAGTGAATAATGTATGGTTAAAGGAATAACCATATAAAAATGAGTTTGTATAAGATAAGTTGTTTGTAAATCAATGTCTTGTGAAAAGTATGTTACTTGTATAAAAATGTTCTATGTCTCAAACTGAAATGATTCAAATAACGCTACAATATGTAATACCATACAAACACTTATATATAGGAAGTACCAGCGGCGTATCCACCATGTTTGTATCATATTACACACGCATCGTTACTTAATCACTTAATCAAACCAAACCAAACAATGTAAAATGTTTAACAATTGTAGAAATGTTTATGTATTGTAAGTAATGTAAAGTTAAACGAATAACCTTATAGTAGCATATCAAAAGTATACTTTGGATTTGTAAGTAACATATTAAACTATGTTTTGGTTTCATAAGTAACATATCAAAATATGCTTTGGATGTGATAAATAACATATTAAACTATGTTTTGGTTTCATAAGTAACATATCAAAATATGCTTTGGATGTGATAAATAACATATTAAACTATGTTTGGGTTTTGTAAATAACATATTAAAATATGCTTTAGATGTTTAACAAAATATATGTTGGTTTTGTACAATACCACACATGAGAGTATATAAAAATATACTTTAATAGTGTGATTTAAGAATTCATTCAGACCTGGTGCATCAAAATACACCTTTGAGACTATAGAAATACCACAAAGGCAATCCCTATTTGGTTGGAGCAACAAATTGGTTTCAGACATTCCATGACAACAGGAATGGGGTGTCAAATCCTATAGCGCTATATCATACTAACAATCGGTCTGGTGAACATAAAATAAGTACAATTCAACAGTTTATTTTATGTTCTTTGAGAAATTAATGTTTAAACCATAGATAGTCATTTAGTTTGTCAAATGATAAGTAATAACATGTATAATCAATTATACTTTGAAATCAAGAAAATATAAGCATGTGATGAAATCAGATGTACTAAGTAATGCACACAATGGGCACACGTAGCATGAAATGTAATGTAAAATGATGTACTAAGTACGCACTCAATGGGCATACATAGCATAAACTGAAATGAAATCATGTACTATAATGTACTAATGAACATAACCGATGTATGATGTGAAAACAGGAAAGCATGAAAGTAACAAGTAGGCACATGTGTTCCACCCCAAAACAGTTTGGAAAACAGTAAAAGAGGGGTCTATGTACTCACCTGAGATTGCTCAGTAGTCCTAGGATAACCCCCAAGCAATGCTAGAGATCACGGAAATCAAACGGCACCTAATATAGGTAACTATGTTAAATAACCGGACCTAAATCGGAAGACTGGGTAGTATTAGGGTTTGTAAACCAAACGAGTGTGGAGACTCGTGTGATATGGTTTAACAAAGCCTACATACTATTTGAAACTTAACCTAAGTGTCTACGACCCATTACGACCCGTTTAGATAGCTTATGCTACTTTAACGCGTCGTTCGCGTGAAACGCGTTCGGACCGCCTAACTAGCCCTATGACAAGTGTTATATGCCTAAACATATTACATAATTAGTTATGTGACAAAGGTTTAGGTTACATATGCTTAATTACTAATTATACATGAAAAGGGTATTCTGGTAATTTACCTAAGGCATATATACTACCTATCATACAACTACTTAAACGATGTGACCATAGGGTATAACCTCGGAAGGTTATTCCCTACCTACTATGGTCACCTACTGTGTTTGGTCGGATCCTAATGATCGACCAAACTGGGTCGGGTTCGAAGGTATAAGCGATTTATCAGATCGCTTACCCTACGACCCTAGACAACGTGGTAATCAGTAGGCATAGTCCCAAGGGACTATGACCATCGTGATTACAATCACGTTGCGAAGTTCAAACGAACTTCGCATTGACCATTACTGGTCAACGCTGAAAGTCAAACAAAGTTTGACTTTCTGACTCGAAAAGCAGTAAAATAAGGAAAAGAACGAAAGAATACTTACCCAGGGTCCCCGAATGCTAACCCAGATCAAAATAGCTCAGGTATGAAACGAAGGTTCCAACTTAGAGTCTTTTCAATCAGATTTGGTGGGTTTTGAATGGAAGGGGGGTTGGGTATTTATAGTAAACGGTCCACCGTTAGGATCGTTTCTCGTAGTACGTGATCGAATCCAAGGCGTACACTTGTCGGAAGCTTATGGTAACTAAGTTGGCCACTCACCATAAGGTATCAACACTTGGCATTGGGATTAGGAGTGGTTTGCAGCTGTTAACAGCTGTTTAAGAAGGTTCTGATCTGCTGGAGATACCTTACGGACCGTAAGGTCAATAAGGTTGAGGTCCGTAAGCTTGTTGCAGACCAGCAAGTTTGAAAAATGGCAGAATTAGTCCCTGTTGTGTAATAAGGCCATTTTTGACACGTTTAAGGCCCGTTAACCTCATTTCAAAGCTCTAAAATGAAGTTAAAGTATAGGGAACTTAAAATGTGCTCAAAAATATCTCGGATGTCGGTTCGTTTAGCCGTACGAACGCGATGTTCGCTTAATTACGACGGAATGCGCATAAGCGCGAAAAACGATCCAAATGACGAAACGAATGGATTTTTCTTATGGTGAACACTAAAATATAATATAGTCATGCTTACATAAATTTTTGGATGTCCGGATGTATTCAGAACGTAAGTTATGCGCGAAAATGCAAACTTGTGCACTTTTTGACACTTTTAGTCCCTGAATGACCCAAAAGTTTATTTTAGCACACCGAACCCCTCAAAGCCTATTTCTAAGCTATGTGAAGGATATTTATGGTATGTTTAACTTATGGTCATGTTCCGGAATGCCTGTTACAGTTCAAATTGGCATACTTTCGCAGTTTGTCAACTTTAGTCCCTGTAAGCGATTTAACTTGTTTTTGCCATACCAAAGCCTTCAAAACTTATTTCTAAGTTATGTAAAGGTTATTTAAGGTATGTTGAGCCTATTTCACTATTCCGGAGTGTTCGTTGCATTAAACTGGTTATATTTACGCATCAGTGCGCGTATAACCTTCCAGAAAGCGATTTAGAGCTTGAAATCGAACAAGAATTGATATGTGTAAACGATACACATATTTTTACAAATCCCAAGTATGAAATACAATATTTCATTTGTTTGGTCTTTGTTTGATGGTCGAAATGACACAGGTGTTACAGTTATCCCTTTGTTTTTCAAGATTATATTCTTACATGCATAAATGAATCTTGAAAAATTATTTCATATGGATGATTTGTTTGTTTGGACAAAACTAACCTTTTCGGTTTTTTGGACATATGGTTATTAAAAGGGAACCATTTTTTTATGCTTCTTGAAATTTATATAAATATATATTTGGATATATATTTTGGTGTTCATAACCTAGCCATGACCTTGTGTGAATATGTTGAACATTTGTGTTTGTGATTTATATTTGATTATTTCAATGGGTTGTAATAATTAATTATCTTTGTTCTTCCATTTGTGAAATATGTAATTTATTTATTTTCATTTGATATGTAAGTAAATAGATTAGGTGCATTTTATTTTACTAGAAAAATGTATTAGGATATATTTTGTAAAAGAAGATGCACACAAAAATGCGGTTTTGGTTTTGCCAATTTCGGGCATAAAGGACTTCATAGTTCTAAACGGGATTTTAGCCCGATAACCAAAACACATTTTTTGAAGTCCAAAGGAGTTTGGAGCTGAATTAAAGTGCTTTTTGGAAGCTCAAAGAAAGTGGAGAAATCACAACACAAAAGGAAGACTTGAAGCATTTGGATGCGGGATCAAGTGGGAGTTCAACGACACAATACTTGTGTCATTTTTCACCCTTTAGGAAGGACCTTTTGGCACACTTGTTTCGGCTAACAAGTGTTGTCAAAATAGTTGGCTATGGTTATGCACCTATTGTTATATATGTTGTGCTTGTGTGGTTGTTTATTTATGTTGTTTAGATGATATTTGGATATGCATGCTTAACAAACTAATAATCAACAACAAGCGTAAAATTGGTTCTTTACAAGATCATTAAAATTGGTTAATAAAAGGTTATTAAAAATTAATGATTTTATAATAAAATGGGTTTTATTAAAAAGAACCTTGAAAATTTATTTTCACAAAAGTACCAAGGATTTGAATGCATGCAAATGTATGGTACATAAAGTTTTCTAAACTAGAATTTTGGAAGCTCAAAAATCCCTTTTATAAAACAAGTCAAACACCATCCTTTTATACAACACTCGAATCACTTGGGAACTCTTTTGTGGGATAAAGGTCACCTAACCACATTTGAAGGAACTTGCATATTCGAGGTGGGTTTACCATTTTGTGGGATAAAGGTCACCTAACCACTTATGTGAATAAACTCACACGTGTGTGTAAGTTGGACGACTAGATTTGGAAACCATGAACTTAGGGTCACCGAAGCATGGGGAACAAAAGGTGTTGATGGGATTAAACATGCCAACTAAACATAAAGATGTTTAACCGATCCCATATGACTAGAAGTTGCAAAGAGTTGCAATTGTCAAACGTTGACTACCTTGTTAATTTAAATAGAGGGATAAAGGTCACCTAACCAATATTTAAATGTAACGTTGGATTCTAGATTTTAATTATTAATTGTCTATGAGACACAAAGGGTATTAATGATTAAAATATAATAATATCGAAAATACTAAAATTGAACCTTGTTAAATTTTGTAGATGGCCGCTAACAATATTACCCAAACCGTCCGTAACCTATCACTAATAAACGATCCTAATCCCGATGAACATCTTATGGAAGATAAGGATGCCTATAACGATTGAATTAAGTATATCGAGGATACTACGCAAGCCTCTTGCCTCATGTTAGGAATTATGATTCCCGAGATTCAAAAGGTTTTGAACATCATGAGCATACGACATGATTAACCAATTGTAGGAAATGTTCCTGTGGGTAGAACGCTTCGAAACGGTTCGAGCACTTCATGCATGTCGAATGGAGGAAACCCAATCGGACTCATCTTATGTCTTTAAGATGAAAAGCCACATTGATCACCTCGAAAGGCTCAATATGGATAAAAGGGTTTTATCCATTCTAACGATCAATGAGGGTGGTAACAAAGAAAGGGCATCACCCCGACACCAAAGCAAATGTTGCCAAAGGAAAGGGGCACATCAAAGGGAAAGAATTAGAAAGACTAAAACGAAACCACCAAAACCAAAAGAGAAGAAGGCAAAGGTTGCCACGAACGATCCATGCTTTAAGTGTGGTGAGATAGGGCATTTAAATAGGAATTGTCCAATCTATCTCAAAGAGTTGAAAAACAAGAGGGATGCTAGGCAGGTACAATCTTAATAATACATATTGACCTTAATGTTATCTCTTCTAACACATGGGTATTAGATACCGGATGTGGAACTCATGTTTGCAATTCGTTGCAAAAGGTTCAAAAGAAATAAACATTACAAGAAAGGAGACTATGTTTTGAAACTTCCAAATGGTTTGGAAATTGTTTTAAAATGTTTTGAATGCTCCTAGTTTGACTAGGAACATTATTCAAGTCTCCCTTTTGAGACAATATGTTTTGATTTAAAGTTTGTAAACCATGACATTTATATTTCGATGAATGACATGTTTTACTATGCCTTCAAATGGTAGTTATGAATTGGTAATTTGATAGTTCAATGTACCAAGCAATCACCAACAAGCTCAAAATGGATTTGAGTGAGACTTATATTTGGCATTATCGCCTTGGTCATATAAACAGATGTCGCATGTAAACACTTCGAAAGAATGATCTTTTGGAAACAAATGAAATTGGTTCATTTGATACATGTGAATCTTGTTTACAAAGTAAAATGACTAAGAAACCCTTTAGTGGGAAAGGGCAATAGATTTCTTAGGTATCATACATTCGAATGTATGTGATCCTTTTAAGCCAATGACTAGGAATGGTGAAAGATACTTCATTACTTTAACCAACAACTATAGTAGTTATGGTTATGTGTACTTGACACAAAGAAGAAGTTTTGAAACGTTCAGAATCTTCAAAAAGTGAAGTACAAAATCAACTCTTTTAAAGTTCTTCGTTTTGATAGAGGAGGAATCGAACTCTATTAGATATGGTTCGATCTATGATGGCTAGGAGCGCATTATCTCTATCACTTTGGGGTTACGCTTTGCTCTCCGTGGCCCATATGGCCCCAACCAAGAAAGTGGATACGGCGTCTTTTGAAATATGACATGGAAAGGTTCCATCATTATAATATTTAAAAGTATGGGTTGTGAAGCTTATGTGAAGCAATACACCCCAAACAAGTTGGAAGTACGATCCACTAAGTGTATCTTTGTAGGATATCCTAAAGATGATATAGGATATTAATTCTACGATCCAACAGAGCAAAAGTATTTGTTGCTCGAAAGGCAAAGTTCTTGGAAGATAAGTTCCTAATGGAAGGAACTAGTAGAACAGTGGAACTTGATGAGGATCAGGAACCAAAAGCCGATACACGTTTGGTTGAAACTAGCACTCAACAAGAGGTTGTTGAAGATGATCAAATGGTTGATCAACATACACAAAACGTTCGCAGATCTGGTAGAATTAGTAATCCACCTGAAAGATATGGATTTTTTATGGATGGATGCTATGTGGTAGATTCACATGAACCAACCACATACCATGATGCAATGTCAAAATCTGATTGCGACAAATGGCTTGAGGCTATGAACGTAGAGATGCAATCCATGTTTGACAACCAAGTATGGGAATTGGTTGTGCCACCACTTAACTCTAAAGTAGTTGGAAGTAAGTGGGTTTTCAAGAAGAAAACTGTAATGCATGGTAACTTGGATACTTGTAAAGCGAGACTTGTAGCAAAAGGTTTCACTCAAACTCAAAGGGTTGATTATGATGAGACCTTCTCGCCCGTGGCGATGCTAAAGTCAACTAGGATATCATTTGCCATACTTGCACAATATGATTATGAGATTTGGCAAATGGATCTCAAAACGACTTTCCTTAATAGATATCTTGAGGAAGATGTCTATATAGTTAAGCCTGAAGGTTTTGTCGATCCAAAACATCCTAACAAAGTGTGCAAGTTAAAGAAATCAATCTATGGATTGAAACAAGCATCTAAAAGTTGGAATCACCGTTTTGATGAAGAGATTAGGGAATATGGATTCATCAAAAAACGTTGATAAAGCTTATGTGAATAAGAAGGCTAGTGGGAGCATTATTACTTTCTCTGTATTATATGTCGATGACATTCTACTATTTGGAAATAACATTCCAACCTTGGAGGGTGTAAAAGCCTGGCTTGAAAGTTATTTTTCCATTAAGGATTTTGGTGAAGTCGCCTATATTTAGGAATAAAGATCTATAAGGATAGGTCAAGGCGCTAGATAGGTTTAAACAAAAAGTGCATACATTGACAAAGTCTTGAAAAAGGTTCAAGATGAAGAACTCTATGAAAGGTTTGATACCTATTCAAAGAGAGGACAATATTGAAAGCGTTTCAATGTCCAAGCTCAAAGGATGAGCAAGAAAGATTGAAAGGAATCCCATATGCGATATCTATAGGATTCATTATGTATGTAATGATATGCACTGGAACGGACATGTCATGCGCTTTAGGCATGACGAAAAGATACCAGCGAGTAACAGTCATTGGGTGACTATTAAAAAAAATATATATATTGAAATACCTTAGAAGGACTAAGGATATGTTTCTAATATATGGATCTGGTGAAAAGAACTCGTTGTAAAAGGGTTACAAGGATGCGAGTTTCGGAATTCGTTGTAAAGGGTTACATAGATACGAGTTTCCAAACTGATCGAAATGGTCCTCGATCACAATCAGGGTAGCATTGTCCACTACATAATCAGAATACATCGCCGCTTCATTGATTGTGATAATTCATATGGATCTGCCACTTGAATTATTGCCGATCTAGGGATAGTCCCTACCATTCAGGACCCCTAGAGATCTTTGTGATAACGATGGTGCGATTGCTTAAATCAAGGAACCTCGTGTACATCGAAAGACTAGGCACATTGAGCGGACTTTCAACTGCATAAGGGATGAAGTTGAAAAGAGAAAGATATGTATTCGCAAAGTTCACACTGATCAAAATATTGCGGATCCACTCACGAAGCTCCTTGAATGGGCAAAGCATGAAAGGGTCATACTTATGCCTTAAGACTTCGATATTCTAGTGATTGGATTTGATCTATTTTGTATTTGGATATTGGAACAACTGTTATTATAACTCATTATGGTATTTTGAGTTATGTTCCATTTTAGCATGTTTAAATCCGTGAATAAGTTACTTATTCTAAATGTCCGTAGTCGATCATACTTGTGGGAACAAATATGAATGTAAGACTATTATGAACTTGGATTGGTGGATATTCATGAAGTATGAATATAGAGCAAGGCGTTGCTGCCAAGGTTCATAGATATTTGTGGGATACAAATATTGGACTGACTCGCTCTCAAATATTACTGCATGGAATCATTTGTGATTGATCATAAGTAAATTTGAGTAAAGGAGAATATCATAGTATCCTCAGACCTGAGATACATATTGAGTCTTGATATTCACCAAATATTATACCTTGACTTTTTCTTCGCTGTCAATAATATGACAGTACATAAGGCTAAGCTCAGGTGTGGTACAAGGTGATTGTGAGAGACGGATGTAGTCAAGATGGGATTTGTTCCTCTTATTCGTTGAGAGTAAGATGTCTAAGGCCTGCAAAAGTTAAATCAACAGAGAGTGATCACACTGTGTCTCTGGATTTGACATGACATCTGTAACGAAAGGATAAATGATAGATTCACCTAAATCATGTTCAAGTAAGGGACTTAAAGGGGATGATGTTATTGAATGGCACATATAGTCATACGTATTAGGGGTAGTAAACCGTAGTTAGGCGTCATTTACTACTTGCATCAATCTTCTATGTATCTTGTGCAAGTGGGAGATTGTTGGACTCTGTATGCCCAAGACACATATTAAATTGATGTGGCTAGTACGTTATGATCCAAGTCGAGTCATACCCAATAACAAGCTAGACAAACACTTACAATATTTATTTATGATATGATCAAATAAATAAATATCAACACTTAGAATATTTAGAAATTGGTTTTCTAAATAATTGCACTTGACAAACTAATAAATTATATGGATAATTTATTTTGAGAGAATATTTTATTTTGTTATTTAATTGGTTAAATAACATAATAAAAATAGCATAAGTCTTGTAACATATGATGTTATATTTTATAAAAGTTATAAAATATATATATGTAAGACTTATATATTTATAAAAGAAAGATTTGATTTTTTTTATAAAAAATAAAAGCTTGGCCGTACCCCCCCCCCCCATGGGGTCTTCCCAAAAAAATCCTTGTCCAATAAAGTTCCATGCATGTTGTCATAGTTGCATGCCTTTTAATTGGATGTTCTTCCCAAGCAAGAAAGGTCCAATTAGGTTTCATGCAATTGTCATAACTAGATGGCACATGATTGGGCAAAGGGGGTGGTCATTCTCTCACATATTTTATAAAGATTTGAAGGTAAAAACTTGATGAAAATGGCTGCCAATTTTCGGCCTCATCATGCTCATCCAAGAGAGTTTTTCAAGTTGAGAAATCAAGTGTAAGACTCTCTAACAATCGGGTCATGTATGGTTGATCTATTGGTGAGTTTCAAGTTCACATTTCAAGTGCAAGAACTCAACAAAAGGCCCTCATATTTTCGGCCATGAGATGGTCTTCAAGAGGGTTTTCTAGTGAGTTCATAAGTGTAGAAATCATAGCTAACATGAGGTGTTTGTTGGAAGCTTGGGGTATACAAGGTCTTCTACTCTTGAAGACAACCATTTCAAGAATCATCATCTTTTTCATATCCTCTACTCCTTGGAAGGTAGTTTTTCTAAACATCCTATGGTTGTGTTTGATAGTATACATCTCATATATGGATCCGGGTTTTGGGATTTTGCATATAAATGGTTTTATATCTTATAAAAGTAACATGTTTTAAACTTATTTTCCGCTGCGTTTTTATTTCATATGGATGAAATTGCTTTGATAAACATGTTAAAATACCATCAATGGCATCTAGAGCCGCTTATATGAGTGCATGCTTCAATAGACTTAAAATTTCGGGTTTCGGGTTTGAAGAAAACCCTATGGCCGAAAATTTTAAGTATGGTTATCCCTTTGTTTTTCAAGATTATATTCTTACATGCATAAATGAATCTTGAAAAATTATTTCATATGGATGATTTGTTTGTTTGGACAAAACTAACCTTTTCGGTTTTTTGGACATATGGTTATTAAAAGGGAACCATTTTTTTATGCTTCTTGAAATTTATATAAATATATATTTGGATATATATTTTGGTGTTCATAACCTAGCCATGACCTTGTGTGAATATGTTGAACATTTGTGTTTGTGATTTATATTTGATTATTTCAATGGGTTGTAATAATTAATTATCTTTGTTCTTCCATTTGTGAAATATGTAATTTATTTATTTTCATTTGATATGTAAGTAAATAGATTAGGTGCATTTTATTTTACTAGAAAAATGTATTAGGATATATTTTGTAAAAGAAGATGCACACAAAAATGCGGTTTTGGTTTTGCCAATTTCGGGCATAAAGGACTTCATAGTTCTAAACGGGATTTTAGCCCGATAACCAAAACACATTTTTTGAAGTCCAAAGGAGTTTGGAGCTGAATTAAAGTACTTTTTGGAAGCTCAAAGAAAGTGGAGAAATCACAACACAAAAGGAAGACTTGAAGCATTTGGATGCGGGATCAAGTGGGAGTTCAACGACACAATACTTGTGTCATTTTTCACCCTTTAGGAAGGACCTTTTGGCACACTTGTTTCGGCTAACAAGTGTTGTCAAAATAGTTGGCTATGGTTATGCACCTATTGTTATATATGTTGTGCTTGTGTGGTTGTTTATTTATGTTGTTTAGATGATATTTGGATATGCATGCTTAACAAACTAATAATCAACAACAAGCGTAAAATTGGTTCTTTACAAGATCATTAAAATTGGTTAATAAAAGGTTATTAAAAATTAATGATTTTATAATAAAATGGGTTTTATTAAAAAGAACCTTGAAAATTTATTTTCACAAAAGTACCAAGGATTTGAATGCATGCAAATGTATGGTATATAAAGTTTTCTAAACTAGAATTTTGAAAGCTCAAAAATCCCTTTTATAAAACAAGTCAAACACCATCCTTTTATACAACACTCGAATCACTTGGGAACTCTTTTGTGGGATAAAGGTCACCTAACCACATTTGAAGGAACTTGCATATTCGAGGTGGGTTTACCATTTTGTGGGATAAAGGTCACCTAACCACTTATGTGAATAAACTCACACGTGTGTGTAAGTTGGACGACTAGATTTGGAAACCATGAACTTAGGGTCACCGAAGCATGGGGAACAAAAGGTGTTGATGGGATTAAACATGCCAACTAAACATAAAGATGTTTAACCGATCCCATATGACTAGAAGTTGCAAAGAGTTGCAATTGTCAAACGTTGACTACCTTGTTAATTTAAATAGAGGGATAAAGGTCACCTAACCAATATTTAAATGTAACGTTGGATTCTAGATTTTAATTATTAATTGTCTATGAGACACAAAGGGAATTAATGATTAAAATATAATAATATCGAAAATACTAAAATTGAACCTTGTTAAATTTTGTAGATGGCCGCTAACAATATTACCCAAACCGTCCGTAACCTATCACTAATAAACGATCCTAATCCCGATGAACATCTTATGGAAGATAAGGATGCCTATAACGATTGAATTAAGTATATCGAGGATACTACGCAAGCCTCTTGCCTCATGTTAGGAATTATGATTCCCGAGATTCAAAAGGTTTTGAACATCATGAGCATACGACATGATTAACCAATTGTAGGAAATGTTCCTGTGGGTAGAACGCTTCGAAACGGTTCGAGCACTTCATGCATGTCGAATGGAGGAAACCCAATCGGACTCATCTTATGTCTTTAAGATGAAAAGCCACATTGATCACCTCGAAAGGCTCAATATGGATAAAAGGGTTTTATCCATTCTAACGATCAATGAGGGTGGTAACAAAGAAAGGGCATCACCCCGACACCAAAGCAAATGTTGCCAAAGGAAAGGGGCACATCAAAGGGAAAGAATTAGAAAGACGAAAGCGAAACCACCAAAACCAAAAGAGAAGAAGGCAAAGGTTGCCACGAACGATCCATGCTTTAAGTGTGGTGAGATAGGGCATTTAAATAGGAATTGTCCAATCTATCTCAAAGAGTTGAAAAACAAGAGGGATGCTAGGCAGGTACAATCTTAATAATACATATTGACCTTAATGTTATCTCTTCTAACACATGGGTATTAGATACCGGATGTGGAACTCATGTTTGCAATTCGTTGCAAAAGGTTCAAAAGAAATAAACATTACAAGAAAGGAGACTATGTTTTGAAACTTCCAAATGGTTTGGAAATTGTTTTAAAATGTTTTGAATGCTCCTAGTTTGACTAGGAACATTATTCAAGTCTCCCTTTTGAGACAATATGTTTTGATTTAAAGTTTGTAAACCATGACATTTATATTTCGATGAATGACATGTTTTACTATGCCTTCAAATGGTAGTTATGAATTGGTAATTTGATAGTTCAATGTACCAAGCAATCACCAACAAGCTCAAAATGGATTTGAGTGAGACTTATATTTGGCATTATCGCCTTGGTCATATAAATAGATGTCGCATGTAAACACTTCGAAATAATGATCTTTTGGAAACAAATGAAATTGGTTCATTTGATACATGTGAATCTTGTTTACAAAGTAAAATGACTAAGAAACCCTTTAGTGGGAAAGGGCAATAGATTTCTTAGGTATCATACATTCGAATGTATGTGATCCTTTTAAGCCAATGACTAGGAATGGTGAAAGATACTTCATTACTTTAACCAACAACTATAGTAGTTATGGTTATGTGTACTTGACACAAAGAAGAAGTTTTGAAACGTTCAGAATCTTCAAAAAGTGAAGTACAAAATCAACTCTTTTAAAGTTCTTCGTTTTGATAGAGGAGGAATCGAACTCTATTAGATATGGTTCGATCTATGATGGCTAGGAGCGCATTATCTCTATCACTTTGGGGTTACGCTTTGCTCTCCGTGGCCCATATGGCCCCAACCAAGAAAGTGGATACGGCGTCTTTTGAAATATGACATGGAAAGGTTCCATCATTATCATATTTAAAAGTATGGGTTGTGAAGCTTATGTGAAGCAATACACCCCAAACAAGTTGGAAGTACGATCCACTAAGTGTATCTTTGTAGGATATCCTAAAGATGATATAGGATATTAATTCTACGATCCAACAGAGCAAAAGTATTTGTTGCTCGAAAGGCAAAGTTCTTGGAAGATAAGTTCCTAATGGAAGGAACTAGTAGAACAGTGGAACTTGATGAGGATCAGGAACCAAAAGCCGATACACGTTTGGTTGAAACTAGCACTCAACAAGAGGTTGTTGAAGATGATCAAATGGTTGATCAACATACACAAAACGTTCGCAGATCTGGTAGAATTAGTAATCCACCTGAAAGATATGGATTTTTTATGGATGGATGCTATGTGGTAGATTCACATGAACCAACCACATACCATGATGCAATGTCAAAATCTGATTGCGACAAATGGCTTGAGGCTATGAACGTAGAGATGCAATCCATGTTTGACAACCAAGTATGGGAATTGGTTGTGCCACCACTTAACTCTAAAGTAGTTGGAAGTAAGTGGGTTTTCAAGAAGAAAACTGTAATGCATGGTAACTTGGATACTTGTAAAGCGAGACTTGTAGCAAAAGGTTTCACTCAAACTCAAAGGGTTGATTATGATGAGACCTTCTCGCCCGTGGCGATGCTAAAGTCAACTAGGATATCATTTGCCATACTTGCACAATATGATTATGAGATTTGGCAAATGGATCTCAAAACGACTTTCCTTAATAGATATCTTGAGGAAGATGTCTATATAGTTAAGCCTGAAGGTTTTGTCGATCCAAAACATCCTAACAAAGTGTGCAAGTTAAAGAAATCAATCTATGGATTGAAACAAGCATCTAAAAGTTGGAATCACCGTTTTGATGAAGAGATTAGGGAATATGGATTCATCAAAAAACGTTGATAAAGCTTATGTGAATAAGAAGGCTAGTGGGAGCATTATTACTTTCTCTGTATTATATGTCGATGACATTCTACTATTTGGAAATAACATTCCAACCTTGGAGGGTGTAAAAGCCTGGCTTGAAAGTTATTTTTCCATTAAGGATTTTGGTGAAGTCGCCTATATTTAGGAATAAAGATCTATAAGGATAGGTCAAGGCGCTAGATAGGTTTAAACAAAAAGTGCATACATTGACAAAGTCTTGAAAAAGGTTCAAGATGAAGAACTCTATGAAAGGTTTGATACCTATTCAAAGAGAGGACAATATTGAAAGCGTTTCAATGTCCAAGCTCAAAGGATGAGCAAGAAAGATTGAAAGGAATCCCATATGCGATATCTATAGGATTCATTATGTATGTAATGATATGCACTGGAACGGACATGTCATGCGCTTTAGGCATGACGAAAAGATACCAGCGAGTAACAGTCATTGGGTGACTATTAAAAAAAATATATATATTGAAATACCTTAGAAGGACTAAGGATATGTTTCTAATATATGGATCTGGTGAAAAGAACTCGTTGTAAAAGGGTTACAAGGATGCGAGTTTCGGAATTCGTTGTAAAGGGTTACATAGATACGAGTTTCCAAACTGATCGAAATGGTCCTCGATCACAATCAGGGTAGCATTGTCCACTACATAATCAGAATACATCGCCGCTTCATTGATTGTGATAATTCATATGGATCTGCCACTTGAATTATTGCCGATCTAGGGATAGTACCTACCATTCAGGACCCCTAGAGATCTTTGTGATAACGATGGTGCGATTGCTTAAATCAAGGAACCTCGTGTACATCGAAAGACTAGGCACATTGAGCGGACTTTCAACTGCATAAGGGATGAAGTTGAAAAGAGAAAGATATGTATTCGCAAAGTTCACACTGATCAAAATATTGCGGATCCACTCACGAAGCTCCTTGAATGGGCAAAGCATGAAAGGGTCATACTTATGCCTTAGGACTTCGATATTCTAGTGATTGGATTTGATCTATTTTGTATTTGGATATTGGAACAACTATTATTATAACTCATTATGGTATTTTGAGTTATGTTCCATTTTAGCATGTTTAAATCCGTGAACAAGTTACTTATTCTAAATGTCCGTAGTCGATCATACTTGTGGGAACAAATATGAATGTAAGACTATTATGAACTTGGATTGGTGGATATTCATGAAGTATGAATATAGAGCAAGGCGTTGCTGCCAAGGTTCATAGATATTTGTGGGATACAAATATTGGACTGACTCGCTCTCAAATATTACTGCATGGAATCATTTGTGATTGATCATAAGTAAATTTGAGTAAAGGAGAATATCATAGTATCCTCAGACCTGAGATACATATTGGGTCTTGATATTCACCAAATATTATACCTTGACTTTTTCTTCGCTGTCAATAATATGACAGTACATAAGGCTAAGCTCAGGTGTGGTACAAGGTGATTGTGAGAGACGTATGTAGTCAAGATGGGATTTGTTCCTCTTATTCGTTGAGAGTAAGATGTCTAAGGCCTGCAAAAGTTAAATCAACAGAGAGTGATCACACTGTGTCTCTGGATTTGACATGACATCTGTAACGAAAGGATAAATGATAGATTCACCTAAATCATGTTCAAGTAAGGGACTTGAAGGGGATGATGTTATTGAATGGCACATATAGTCATACGTATTAGGGGTAGTAAACCGTAGTTAGGCGTCATTTACTACTTGCATCAATCTTCTATGTATCTTGTGCAAGTGGGAGATTGTTGGACTCTGTATGCCCAAGACACATATTAAATTGATGTGGCTAGTACGTTATGATCCAAGTCGAGTCATACCCAATAACAAGCTAGACAAACACTTACAATATTTATTTATGATATGATCAAATAAATAAATATCAACACTTAGAATATTTAGAAATTGGTTTTCTAAATAATTGCACTTGACAAACTAATAAATTATATGGATAATTTATTTTGAGAGAATATTTTATTTTGTTATTTAATTGGTTAAATAACATAATAAAAATAGCATAAGTCTTGTAACATATGATGTTATATTTTATAAAAGTTATAAAATATATATATGTAAGACTTATATATTTATAAAAGAAAGATTTGATTTTTTTTATAAAAAATAAAAGCTTGGCCGTACCCCCCCCCCCCATGGGGTCTTCCCAAAAAAATCCTTGTCCAATAAAGTTCCATGCATGTTGTCATAGTTGCATGCCTTTTAATTGGATGTTCTTCCCAAGCAAGAAAGGTCCAATTAGGTTTCATGCAATTGTCATAACTAGATGGCACATGATTGGGCAAAGGGGGTGGTCATTCTCTCACATATTTTATAAAGATTTGAAGGTAAAAACTTGATGAAATTGGCTGCCAATTTTCGGCCTCATCATGCTCATCCAAGAGAGTTTTTCAAGTTGAGAAATCAAGTGTAAGACTCTCTAACAATCGGGTCATGTATGGTTGATCTATTGGTGAGTTTCAAGTTCACATTTCAAGTGCAAGAACTCAACAAAAGGCCCTCATATTTTTGGCCATGAGATGGTCTTCAAGAGGGTTTTCTAGTGAGTTCATAAGTGTAGAAATCCTAGCTAACATGAGGTGTTTGTTGGAAGCTTGGGGTATACAAGCTTGAGGTCTTCTACTCTTGAAGACAACCATTTCAAGAATCATCATCTTTTTCATATCCTCTACTCCTTGGAAGGTAGTTTTTTCTAAACATCCTATGGTTGTGTTTGATAGTATACATCTCATATATGGATCCGGGTTTTGGGATTTTGCATATAAATGGTTTTATATCTTATAAAAGTAACATGTTTTAAACTTATTTTCCGCTGCGTTTTTATTTCATATGGATGAAATTGCTTTGATAAACATGTTAAAATACCATCAGACCTGTGGATCGCACAAGAAGGTGCCGATCGCACAAGTCTTGGGCCTTACACAAACAACTTGGATTTAGATTACTGTTGGGCCTCAAAGCCCAAGTCCTGTCGCACAAGAATTGTCCAGTCGCACAAGATGAACTGGACCGCACAAGATTATTAAACTGTTACATTTGTTGGGCCGTATGAGTGTTGGGCTGTTTATGATAATTGGGCCGGGTTTAAGGCTGATCGCACAACCCATTGTGGATCGCACAAGTTGTGCTGATCACACAATGGGATGGGCCGCCTATTGGTTGGGCTTTATCTTTCGGATCGCACAAGTTGGACTTGTTTGGTACTTGAATGCTACTGTTAATGTGTTAACATGTATTATGTGTTTGCCATGATCAATACGTGTTCACACTGCCGAGCTAACCTAAGGTGAGTTCACACTTTCTACAAAGCATGGGATTCCCTGGGGTTGGGAATGGGTTAAGGAATATGGATTCCTCGTCCTTTCTTGGGTAGGACAGTACGGGTTCAGGAATATAATTCCTCGTCCTCTTGGACAGTTTACATTTCACTAGACCAAAACTCTATCACGAAGTCCCTCCTTTTTATATCGACTTAATCACCGGGCCAATGGCGAGCGGGTCATTAGTTAGATAGCGCTATTTAGGTCTGACAAGCCTCACACCGTGCCGTAGAGGACGGGCGTGAACTAATGGATCTGGGCACGCCAATGATGATAGACATTGACAGTTCAGGGCATATAAACATGACAACAGTCAGCAGACGATATGGTAACGAGTCTAGTAGTATATACATGGGGTAGCCCCCACGGCCAGAGAGCCAGATATATAAACATGGGTAGCCCCCACGGCTATATAGCCAGAGTAAACGGGAATAAACAAAACACGTTTTCAACTATGGGGTAACCCCCACGGCAAGGATGCCAGTTAAAGGAAACCGTTTTCGAAACAACTTAAAACAAACACCCAACTGTGAACTCGCTCAACATTGTTGTTGACTCGTTACTACATGCTTTGCAGGTCAATAGGTACTTAGCTGGAGCTTGCATGGGGGAAGAGTCGTTGTGGGACATGGACAGCTGTGTGCCATGTTAAACTTTGAAACATTTAAACTTATGTTTTGTTTTTAAACATTATGCTTCCGCTTGCTACTTAAACTATGTTTGTTTGGACACCAATTGTATTGGTTGGACTTTTATAATTACTTACTAGCTTGTTCAATATGATTGGTGGCTTGATCCTGGTCAGTCATGCCTCAAAGCGGTGATACTCCGCAGGTGGATTTTGGGGGTGTGACAGTTGGCTTCAATTACGAGTATCTTGATGTTGCCGTGACTGTTAGCCCTAATGTCGTCGCTTGAAACGGAGCCCTATGATTTTGCACCGTCAAAGTCCATCTTTTCACATTCTGCGCCACGTCCTAATGCGCTACCCACTATGCTGGCAGTTACACATACCATACTATAGTCAATTGTCATTGCTTATGCCCCGATGAACTCGTAAGAGTTGACTCCCATAAGTCGCTGACTAGGGTTAAAGATTCGATTGGAGTCAAATTGCTGATGTTCGTTGCTGATAGTCAGGGTTGTCCAAATACTGAAGCCGGTATGGTACTACACTCATCCTCTTGTCCATCGTTCTTACAAGATGATGGAGTAATACACGGTATGTTGCTAGAGTGTTACAAAAGTGATCGCGCTTCGGGATCTAAGGTGCCAATACACTGAGTTCCAACCAATGAAGAAGAGTGAGAAGGGTATCGACCAAACATTCGACGTTGCGACATCCAAGTCAGGGATGTTCGTACAAGCACCTAACATTCTATCCAGTTTGCTAGGCGTTCAAATGGGTGTTCAGGTAATACTCGATAGCATCAAGATTCGAAAGAATTCAGAGAGGAGTGAAAAGATCACGTACAACTACACGTATCTAACACATAGCACGTAAGTCATACTAGCATATACGTTATTGGGCCTATCCTAGCATGCAAACAGTTAAACAGTAACAGTAGCACGTGGTCCAAAACATCAGTTTGTGCGGCCCAATAACTAAGCAGAGTAGTCAAGTCGAAGCCGGGTGGTCTCGACTTGAGAACAAGAGGTCTCGAATCGCAACCATGAAGTTCCGAGTCGTAACCAGACGGTCTCGAGTTGTGCATAACTGAGTCGCAACCTTAGAACTCTCGAGTCGAGATCAAGAGGTCTCGAGTCGCAACCGTGCTGGTCTCGACTCCTGAAGCGCCTTGTCTGATTTCGAGTTGATGATTGATGGCCTCGAGTCGCAACACCAAGGCCTCGATTCGTTCCATGCTGATGCTTCTAGAATATTCAGAATAGTACTATCCAATCAAAATTCATAAGTATGTACTATCCAATTATATTTCATTAACATGTTTTCAATACCATACACTCCTAGAATCAAATCAAAATACAACAATTTCAAATATTCATAACACCTTCAAACAGTTCATCATGTTCTTCATTTTTATTTATTCACATCGGCACAAGCAAATCCCACTTAAATAATTCTAACCTAGCACCACTATATGCAAGGATTAAAAAAAGGGTAATATTATGATACGCAACAGACCTCTACATTACTTTAAATATCAAAGGTAAATTTTGAACACTAATCATATTCCTAATAACACATTCACAACAAGCCTTATTTCACAATTCAGCAATTCGACCAATCAAGTGTGCATTTTTCATTTTTCCAACCAAAACAAGAAATTACATACCAGCTAACCACCTATCGTTATTCTTGTAAAAACCGCTATATAGTTTAAAATCAGCATCTTCACATTTAAACACAAAGAGCAGTAATATTAAATCAAGACTCATTATGAACACAACTTATTCAAGACATTACCTACTGACCGAGAGATGAACGAAACGGGATATGCGGCTGCCGTGAACTTCTAACCAAGACCAAAACATAACTCGAACCAACTCCTTGACCCGCTGATTTGTCGTGACCCGAGACTCGGATATGAACGGTGAAACTCGTCGGACCAAACCGTGCCGCCGCCGCCGTGACTCCGCCGTCTTCCCTGCTCCGGTCTCTCTCTTTCCTCGTCGGCACTCTCTCTCTACTACTCTCTCTCTGTAGTGTTGCTGCTGATGTTGTGCGGCTCCAAGAACGACAACGTCGCCGTGATTGGGTTGACCAGAGAAAAGAGAGGAGCAGGGAGAGATGAAGACCGAGAAGGTAGGGGGTATCGGCAGCGCATGGGAGTGGGTGTGGTCGTCGGCTCGCCGGTTAACCGGAACTGGTCACTGTCGGCTCAGAGTACTACGAGGGAGAGAGTGTAGCAGGTGAGAGGGTGTTTGGATTTTGTGGTTTCCATTTGTGTGTGGATGAGATGATGCAAGAGGAATACAACAAGGAGGAGCGTTGTGGAAGTGTGGATGCTGGAGAGGTCGCCGAAGAACGGCTCTGGTCGCCGGACTCCTCTGATCGCACGAGAGAGGAAAAAGATGATGGGGTGTGCGGCTGCAATTATGCAAAAAGGGGGTTTAGGGTTCAAGGGTTTTAGTTGAAGAAAAAATGAGAGGGGGAGAGGTTTAGGATATTTAAATATGGTGGGTTTTAGGTTTAGAGAGTGGGCTTGGGCCTAACCCAAGTGTGCGTGGATCCGTTATTGCATAACATCTCGCATAAGCGGACGGGTCCGGTTAATTTATCTAGATGCGTAAACAATTGGGCCGATAAATCTTTCGTCACGTTCTATTAATATTTCGCAATAATAATAATAATATTAATAATAACAGTGACATAATTAATTGCGCGTGTTACTAAAATGCCCTTCTCATGACAACAAGAGTACGGGTTGTCACATTCTCCCCATGTTACAGGAATTTCGTCCTCGAAATTTAAGCAAAATTCGTACACTACGCTCTATATGCATACATAGTCTCCATTACCATACGTAGATACAAGCAGTTTCACGAAAGTCCACAGAACGAACATGCAAGCCACATAGCACAGACAGTCACATAGCACGTAAAATCGCATATCATTAGATTCACAGGGTTTGTACGTATTTCACTTAGTATAGAATCTCACAAAATTAATTATAGTATCCAAGAAACGTACAAGAAACCCGAAGTGTCACATTATCCCCAAGTTTAAGAAATTTCGTCCCGAAATTTAGCACGCAGCCACTGACAAGCTAGTGTGTTTAAACGTTTTCGTAGGGCGTCACATCACCCCCTGTTGGTTTGAAATTTCTTCCCGAAATTTAGCGGTAGCCTCAGTTCTGGAAGTAATGTTTGTAAACAACTGGGGATACATGCGCATCATCTGGTTTTCCCGTTCCCAGGTAAGCTCTGGATCACGGCGCGAGTTCCAATGAACTCGTATGATAGGTATTTGGCTACGTTTGAGGGTTTTTGACTTCTCGATTAGTGATCTCAATCGGTTCCTCAATAAAGTGTAGCTGATCGTCAAAAGTTAGCTCCTTAAAGGGAATGATGAGTGTTTCATCTGACAGACACTTTCTTCAGATTAGGCAGGTGAAAGACATTGTGTACCGCACTCAGCTCTTCAGGCAGATTTAGTCTGCAAGGCTACCTTACCGATCCTTTCGGTAACTTCGAATGGTTCAACTTATCGCGGATTAAACTTGCCCTGTCTGCCAAAACGTACCACACCCTTCCAGGGTGAAACTTTTAGTAGAGCCCAGTCTCCGACTAGGAATTCTGCGTAGCTTTTCTGACGGTCACGAGCTGCCGCCATGCGTTGTCTGATCTGGGCAATCTTATGCGTTGTGTCTAGTACAAGTCTCGGGCCGGAAATTTGGCTTCTGCCCAATACATAGGTGTCCGGCATTTGAATCCGTGCAAAGCCCTAAATGGTGCTGCCTGATTGCTAGCGTGGTAACTGTTGCTGGAAGAGATTTCTACAAAAGTGAAGTGTCACTCGTTTTCCATAGTTGATAACACATGCTCTAAGCATGCCTTTAAGGGTTTCAGAGAGTGCGTTTGGTCTAACCATCAGTTTGCGGGTGATAAACGGTGCTCATGCCTAACTGTGAGCCAAAGGTCCTTGTTCGCAGCTAGTGACGAATCGGATGCAAAACGTGGGTTTCGATCAAAAGTGATAGAAGTTGGCACTCCGTGCCCAACATCTACTTCTGTCAAGTAGAGGATTGCAAATTCAAAAACTTGTTGGTTTCCTTGGTCGCGTGCCGTTACTAGCAGACATTTCGTCAATGCCCTGGACAGGATAGAATAAGATAGAAGCACCTCGTAGATCATCTTCCAATTGCTGGAGTTGCCGATATTTGAGCATCTCTCGAATGCTAGGTGATGCCCTTTCCAGTTCAAATCGTGAGGGGTTGCGTATACGGTCGAGAGATGCGGGCTTTGTGACGTTAAAAGTCGTGCGTTGAAAACTTAGCGCAAGGCAGTTTGCGACGTAGAAGCACCAGGGTAAAGCGTAGGAGTCGTCCTGATTCCCACTGGTTTTCAGAGTAGGTTCGGATGTCGTCGAAAGAAACAAGTGTCGAATTTTGACAGGATGGAATAAATTCGAGTGTCGCAACTAGGTGTTGATCGTATCGAGTTCGAAGAACAGTGCTTGCGATACACTCCATCCCCGGGGTATCTTTGGCTTGTTGCTCCAACGAGTAACATTTGTAGAAAGTAATTCGTCCAAATGGAGATTTGTGCCGAATGGAGTAGGATAAGAATCAGGGAATTCACAACACGAGTAGCGAGATAATGCAAGTAGGGTAGTCAAAATTGACGCGTTTAACTTAAGACAAAACATAAAAGGCTTTGAGGTCGGCAATAAGGATTCATCTGGTGTCGATGAGGTAGCTGGTCGTACACAAGTCGTGGGCGATTGGGATAAAGAACGTTGCTGGCCGATAGGGGATGTTACGTTGATGAGGTTAACACAAAAAGAAGTAGCTAGGGAGGGATGGTCGTCGTGCGGGTCTGTAGGTCTCAGGGTCTACTTGAGACGTCTGGCAGGGTGTTATTTCCCATATCGGTGGGAAATCAAGTCCGAGTGGATTAGTCCGAGTCGTGCAAATGAGTTTGAAGTAGCGCTTGCATCGTCAAGGGGTTTCGATGTGAAAATGCGGAGACAGGCCTTCGAAAAAGCACGATTGAAGTAACGCGTTGCCAAATTTTAGGGATTTTAGAAGTTTGTCGGCTAAAGGTCAAGCTTGCTGAATTTACTAGGCTGGAGAGAAATCTAGTCAAGGTTTCCATATGAAGAAATGCAGGTGTCGTGATAAAGAAACGATAGAGGTGAGGATACTGTCTTAAGCAATAAACGCTGATTCGTACGAAAGCTAGCGAGAGGACTCACAGAATCAGAAAAGTCGTCAAAGAATAACGGCTCTGGCAAATGAAGGATAAGTTAAGCATCTTGGTCACCGTACTCGTCGGTGGGTTGACTGGCTTATGTCTTCGTCTTGCCATGCTTTCAAATACGCCGGTTTGTAAGAAAGATATCAATTTGCTGAGTTTCGGGGCGTATGGTATAAGGTTCAACTTGAATAAGGATTAACCATGTAACGAGTAATTAGGGGGAAATAACTTCGTGGTCGATGGAAAGGTGATACGGTTGCTGGCATTACAATGAGAAGCATACACCACGCATGCTTTTCGTGTTCGAGACGTGCAAACAGAAGCCCGAAAGTGTAGACTTACCAGAATGCTTCAAGAATCCAGGTGATCAGTCATGTAAGGGAACAAGTCTTACTACTTAAGTCGAGAAAAGAAATACGCAAGTAAAAAGGATGCGAATGACGTCGTCGTTCCTTCTAATATCCCATGATATAGGGGTGGCTCCCTTTCGTCGATTCATTCTCGTAACTTCTCTATGTGCTTCGTAGCAGGCCTTTCCTGGGCAGGTCTATCGAGTGGACGTCCCTCGCGTCGATTTGTAGTCCAGGGATGATATCAGGAAATACATGGACGAGGGCTTGGAATAACTGGTTCCTGGCCCTTAGTGTATTGTGGTTTCGAACCAGGTTTTGGAGGACTCGCTCCTGTTTCGCTAGCCTAGCCTTCGTATGATCCACTGTGTTAAATACTAAATATACGCATACATACTAACACATATATGCTAATTATACACATACACACATGCGTGTTCACACACATAAGTTATGCACAAGTAAATGCCGTTAGCATACCATTACCAGGTGAGCATCTGAGGTTGACGAACCTTGCAATCCGGAGTGTGGTGTCGTTGTGGTTTCCACTAAAGAACGGTTATAGTCTGGTTTTCATATAAAAATATTTTATTTCCCAAACTAAAAATATTTTATATTTAAAACCTAGTTCGCTATAACCAATGGCTCTGATACCAATCTGTCACACCCTCAAAACCACATGCGGAGTACTACCGCGAGGCGTGTGACTGACCAGGATCCAGCCACTACTTATTTTGAACCATTTAGTTATTATTACAAATAATGGTGTAATTAGTGGCTAATTTAAAATTTTCAAAACATAGTTTAAGGTTTTGCAGCGGAAAGGAAAGATGTACATATCGTAATTTAAAACCACAAGTTTATTAGTTATGAACTTACAAACCACGCACTCCATCCGATTGCAACGTTCGTCCAAAGTTGTAAGCGAGCAACCTGCAAAGCATGCAGTAGAGTGTCAACATAACGTTGGCGAGTTCACGAGTTTAGAGTTTTCCAGTTTTATTTCCAAAAACTTGTTTCAACAGTTAATTTACTCATTTATACATGCCATGGGGAGCTACCCCATAAGTAAGCTACTAAACTGTTTTACAATACCGAATACTTACTTAACCGTACGTTTCCGCAGTGCCCCGATTGTCAATGTTCTATCATCATTGACGGTTTGCCTGAGTACATTAGTTCACTCCCGTTCCCAGTAATAAGGGTCGGTGTGAGGCTGGTTAGACCTAAATAGCGCTATCAACTAATAACCCGTTCGCCAGGCCCCGGCGACTAATCGGTATTAAATGGTAGGGACTTGAGTGATAGAGTTTCGTTTAGTGTTGCTTGTTGCATTCCGTATAAACAATAATTAACTAAGAGTCCTGCATAAGGGGAGAAAAGTAGTTTGTATCCCTCACAAGGGGATAGCGTTGTTACCCGTATCCCACACAAGGAGATAGAAATACCGTATCCCGCACAAGGAGATAGTAAGCAATCCCAAACCAGGAAAAGTGTTTCGTTCCGTTTCCCAACCACCGGGAACGCATCCTTTAAGTAAAAAGTAGTGAACTCACCTTTGCTTTGCTCGGTAGTTAATTTACTTGTGTTACGTTGGTCAACCATACCCTATTATGGTTTATAAATATTTATTAGGTTCGTGTGCAAGTAAATGTCACGTACAACTACACGTATCTAACACATAGCACGTAAGTCATACTAGCATATACGTTATTGGGCCTATCCTAGCATGCAAACAGTTAAACAGTAACAGTTAAACATTAACAGTAGCACGTAGTCCAAAACATCAGTTTGTGCGGCCCAATAACTAAGCAGAGTAGTCCAGTCGAAGTCGGGTGGTCTCGACTCGAGAACAAGAGGTCTCGAGTCGCAACCATGAAGTTCCGAGTCGTAACCAGACGGTCTCGATTTGTGCATAACTGAGTCGCAACCTTAGAGCTCTCGAGTCGAGATCAAGAGGTCTCGAGTCGCAACCGTGCTGGTCTCGACTCCTGAAGCGCCTTGTCTGATTTTGAGTTGATGATTGATGGCCTCGAGTCGCAACACCAAGGCCTCGATTCGTTCCATGCTGATGCTTCTAGAATATTCAGAATAGTACTATCCAATCAAAATTCATAAGTATGTACTATCCAATTATATTTCATTAACATGTTTTCAATACCATACACTCCTAGAATCAAATCAAAATACAACAATTTCAAATATTCATAACACCTTCAAACAGTTCATCATGTTCTTCATTTTTATTTATTCACATCGGCACAAGCAAATCCCACTTAAATAATTCTAACCTAGCACCACTATATGCAAGGATTAAAAAAAGGGTAATATTATGATACGCAACAGACCTCTACATTACTTTAAATATCAAAGGTAAATTTTGAACACTAATCATATTCCTAATAACACATTCACAACAAGCCTTATTTCACAATTCAGCAATTCGACCAATCAAGTGTGCATTTTTCATTTTTCCAACCAAAACAAGAAATTACATACCAGCTAACCACCTATCGTTATTCTTGTAAAAACCGCTATATAGTTTAAAATCAGCATCTTCACATTTAAACATAAAGAGCAATAATATTAAATCAAGACTCATTATGAACACAACTTATTCAAGACATTACCTACTGACCGAGAGATGAACGAAACGGGATATGCGGCTGCCGTGAACTTCTAACCAAGACCAAAACATAACTCGAACCAACTCCTTGACCCGCTGATTTGTCGTGACCCGAGACTCGGATATGAACGGTGAAACTCGTCGGACCAAACCGTGCCGCCGCCGCCGTGACTCCGCCGTCTTCCCTGCTCCGGTCTCTCTCTTTCCTCGTCGGCACTCTCTCTCTACTACTCTCTTTCTGTAGTGTTGCTGCTGATGTTGTGCGGCTCCAAGAATGACAGCGTCGCCGTGATTGGGTTGACCAAAGAAAAGAGAGGAGCAGGGAGAGATGAAGACCAAGAAGGTAGGGGGTATCGGCAGCGCATGGGAGTGGGTGTGGTCGTCGGCTCGCCGGTTAACCGGAACCGGTCACTGTCGGCTCAGAGTACTACGAGGGAGAGAGTGTAGCAGGTGAGAGGGTGTTTGGATTTTGTGGTTTCCATTTGTGTGTGGATGAGATGATGCAAGAGGAATACAACAAGGAGGAGCGGTGTGGAGGTGTGGATGCCGGAGAGGTCGCCGAAGAACGGCTCTGGTCGTCGGACTCCTCTGATCGCACGAGAGAGGAAAAAGATGATGGGGTGTGCGGCTGCAATTATGAAAAAAGGGGATTTAGGGTTCAAGGGTTTTAGTTGAAGAAAAAATGAGAGGGGGAGAGGTTTCGGATATTTAAATATGGTGGGTTTTAGGTTTAGAGAGTGGGCTTGGGAACCCAAGTGTGCGTGGATCCATTATTGCATAACATCTCGCATAAGCGGACGGGTCCGGTTAATTTATCTAGATGCGTAAACAATTGGGCCGATAAATCTTTCGTCGCGTTCTATTAATATTTCGCAATAATAATAATATTAATAATAACAGTGACATAATTAATTGCGCGTGTTACTAAAATGCCCTTCTCATGACAACAAGAGTACGGGTTGTCACATTTTAAATAATATTTCCGCTGCGTTTTTATTTTATATGGATAAAATACTTTGATAAACATGTGAAAAACCAAACAGTGGTATCAGAGCCGCTTATATGAGTGCATGCTTCATAGGATATGAAATTTTCGGGTTTCGGGTTTGGGTAAAACCCTATGGCCGAAATTTTCACTATGGTTATCCCTTTGTTTTTCAAGATTATATTCTTACATGCATAAATGAATCTTGAAAAATTATTTCATTTGGATTATTTTGTTTGGACAAAAACCCACATTTTTCGGTTTTTCATTCTTGACCGAAAATTGTAGGTTGTAAAAGGGAACCGTTTTGCTTCTTGAATTTTATATATTTGGATATATATATTTTGGTGTTCATAACCTAGCCATGACCTTGTGTGAATATTGTTGAATATTTGTGTTTGTGATTTATATTTAATTATTTCAAAGGGTTGTAATAATAATTATTTTTGTTCTTCCATTTGTAAGATATGTAATTTATTTATTTTCATTTGGTATGTAAAATAAATAGATTAGGTGCATTTTATTTTACTAGAAAAAAATGTATTAGGATATATTTTGTAAAAGAGGATGCACACAAAAATGCGGGTTTTGGTTTGGACCATAATATTCGGTCCAAAGAACCTCATCGTTCTTAACGGGATTTTAGCCCGATAACCAAAACACTTTTTTGAAGTCCAAAGGAGTTTGGAGCTGAATATAAAAGACTTTTGGAAGCTCAAAGAAAGTGGAGAAATCACAACACAAGAAGAAGACTTGAAGCATTCGGATGCGGGATCAAGTGGGAGTTCAACGACATATTATTTGTGTCATTATTCACCTTTAGGAAGGACCTTTTGGCACACTTGTTTTGGCCAACAAGTGTGGTCAAAATAGTTGGCTATGGTTATGCACCTATTGATATGTGTGTTGTGCTTGTGTGGTTGTTTATTTATGTTGTTTGGATGATATGTTGATATGCATGCTTAACAAACTAATAATCAACAACAAGCTTAAAATTGGTTCTTTAAAAGATCATTAAAAATGGTTAATAAAAGGTTATTAAAAGTTTTATAATAATATGGGTTTTATTAAAAAGAACCTTAAAAATTTGTTTTCACAAAAGTACCAAGGATTTGAATGCATGCAAATGTATGGTACATAAAGTTTTCTAAACTAGAATTTTTGAAAACTCAAAATCCCTTTTATAAAACAAGTCAAACACCATCCTTTTATACAACACTCGGATCACTTGGGAACTCTTTTGTGGGATAAAGGTCACCTAACCACATTTGAAGGAACTTGTATATTCAAGGTGGGTTTACCATGTTTGTGGGATAAAGGTCACCTAACCACTTATGTGAATAAACTCACACGTGTGTGTAAGTTGGACGACTTGATTTGGAAACCATGAACTTAGGGTCACCGAAGCATGGGGAACAAAGGTGTTGATGGGATTAAACATGCCAACTAAACATAAAGATGTTTAACCGATCCCATATGGCTAGAAGTTGCAAAGGGTTCCAATTGTCAAACGTTGACTACCTTGTTAATTTAAATAGAGGGATAAAGGTCACCTAACCAATATTTAAATGTAACGTTGGATTCTAGATTTTAATTATTAATTGTCTATGAGACATAAAAGGGTATTAATGATTAAAATATAATAATATTGAAAATACTAAAATTTGAACCTTGTTAAATTTTGTAGATGGCCGCTAACAATATTACCCAAACCGTCCGTAACCTATCATTGAAAACGATCCTAATCCCGATGAACATCTTATGGAAGATAAGGATGCCTATAACGATTGGATTAAGTATATCGAGGATACTACGCAAGTCTCATGCCTCATGTTAGGAATTATGATTCCCGAGATTCAAAAGGTTTTGAACATCATGAGCATACGACATGATTACCCAATTGTAGGAAATGTTCCTAAGGGTAGAACGCTTCGAAACGGTTCGAGCGCTTCATGCATGTCGAATGGAGGAAACCCAATCGGACTCATCTTATGTTTTAAGATGAAAAGCCACATTGATCACCTCGAAAGGCTCGATATGGATAAAAGGGTTTATTCCATTCTAACGATCAATGAGGGTGGCAACTAGAAAAGGCATCACCCCGACACCAAAGCAAATGTTGAAAATGGAAACGGGTAATTCAAAGGGAAATGATTAGAAAGACTAAAGCGAAACCACCGAAACCAAAAAAAAAGGAAGAAGGCAAAGGTTGCCATGAACGATCCATGCTTTAAGTGTGGAGAGATAGGGCATTTAAAAAGGAATTGTCCAACATATCTCAAAGAGTTGAAAAACAAGAGGGATGCTAGGCAAACCTCAGGTACAATCTTAATGATACATATTGACCTTAATGTTATTTCTTCTAACACATGGGTATTATATACCGGATGTGGAACTTATGTTTGCAATTCGTTGCAAAAGGTTCAAAAGAAATAAACATTACAAGAAAGGAGACTATGTTTTGAAACTTCCAAATGGTTTGGAAATTGTTTTAAAATGTCTTGAATGCTCCTAGTTTGACTAGGAACATTATTCAAGTTTCCCTTATAAGACAATATGGTTTTGACTTAAAGTTTGCAAACATTGACATTTATATCGATGAATGACATGTTTTACTTTAAACCTATGCCTTCAAATGGTATTTATGAATTGGTTCATAATAATACATCATTTGATAGTTTAATGTACCAAGTCATCACCAAGAAACTCGAAACCGGATTTGAGAAAGACCTATCTTTGGCATTATCGCCTTGGTCATATAAACAGAATCGCATACAAACACTTCAAAAGAATGGTCTTTTGGAAACAAATGAAATTGGTTTATTTGATATATGCGAATCATGTTGAAAAGGTAAAATGACTAAGAAACCCTTTAGTGGGAAAGGGCAAAAGATTTATTCGGTATCATACATTTGGATGTATGTGATCCTTTTAAGCCAATAACTAGGAATGGTGAAAGATACTTCATTATTTTTACCGACAACTATAGTAGTTATGGTTATGTGTGCTTGCTAAGACACAAAGTTGAAGTTTTGAAATGTTCAAAGTCTTCAAAAGGTGAAGTACAAAATTAACTCAATCAAAGTTTTTCGTTTCGATAGAGGAGGAATCAAACTCTATTTGGATATGGTTCGATCTATGATGGCTAGGATCGCATCATCTCTATCATTTTGGGGTTACGCTTTGCTCTCCGTGGCCCGTATGGTCCAACCAAGAAAGTGGATAAGACACCTTTTGAAATATGGCATGGAAGGGCTCCATCATTATCATATTTAAAGGTATGGGTTGTGAAGCTTATGTGAAGCAATACACCCCAAAAAAATAAAAGTACGATCCACTAAGTGTATCTTTGTAGGATATCCTAAAGATGGTATAGGATATTATTTCTACGATCCGACAGAGCAAAAGGTATTTGTTGCTCGAAAGGCTGAGTTCTTGGAAGCTAAGTTCCTTGTGGAAGGAATTATTAGAACAGTAGAACTTGATAAGGATCAAGAACCACAAGTCGATACATGTTTGGTTAAAACTAGCACTCAACAAAAGGCTGTTGAAAAACAATCAAGTGGTTGATCAAAACACACAAAGCGTTCGCAGATCTGGTAGAATAAGTAGTCCACCTGAAAGATATGGATTTTTCATGGATGGATGCTACGTGGTAGATTCGGGTGAACCTACCACATACCATGATGCAATGTCAAAATCCGATTGCGACAAATGGCTTGAGGCCATGAACGTAAAGATGCAGTCCATGTATAACAACCAAGTATGGAAATTGGTTGTAGCACCTCTTAACTCCAAAGTAGTTGGAAGTAAGTGGGTTTTCAGGAAGGAAACCGATATGCATGGTAACTTGGATACTTGTAAAGCGAGACTTGTAGCAAAAGGTTTCACTCAAAATCAAAGGGTTGATTATGATGAGACCTTCTCGCCTGTGGCGATGCTAAAGTCAATTAGGATATTATTTGCCATACTTGCATAATATGATTATGAGATTTGGAAAATGGATGTCAAAACGGCTTTCCTTAATAGATATCTTGAGGAAGATGTCTATATAGTTAAGCCTGAAGGTTTGGTCTATCCAAAACATCCTAACAAAGTATGTAAGTTAAAGAAATCAATCTAGGGATTGAAACAAGCATCTAGAAGTTGGAATCCCCGTTTTGATGAAGAAATTAGGGAATATGGATTCATCAAGAACGTCGATGAAGCTTGTGTATATGTGAAGGCTAGTGGGAGCATCATAATCATCACTTTCTTAGTATTGTATGTCGATGACATTCTACTATTTGGAAATGACATTCCAAACAAGGAAGGTGTAAAAACCTAGCTTGGAAGTTGTTTTTCCATTAAGGATCTTGGTGAAGTCGCCTATATTTTGGGAATAAAGATCTATAGGGATAGATCAAGGCGCTTGATAGGTTTAATCAAAAGTGCATACATTGACAAAGTCTTGAAAAGGTTCAAGATAGAGAACTCTATGAAAGGTTTGGTACCCATTCAAGAGAGGACAATATTGAGTGCGTCTCAATGTCCAAGCACAAAGGATGAGTAAGAAAGAATGAAAGGAATCCCATATGCATCTACTATAGGATTCATTATGTATGAAATGATATGCACTAGATCGGACATGTCATGCGCATTAAGCATGACGAGAAGATACCAGTGAGTAACGGTCATTGGATGACTGTTAGAAAGTATATTTAAATACCTTAGAAGGACTAAGGATATATTTCTAATATATGGATCTAGTGAAGAAGAACTCATTGTAAAGGGTTACAGGGATGCGAGTTTTGGAATTCGTTGTAAAGGGTTACATGGATACGAGTTTCCAAAATAATCGAGATGGTTCTCGATCACAATCAGGGTAGCATTGTCCACTACATAATCAGAATACATCGCCGCTTCATTGATTGAGATAATTCATATGAAGTTGCCACTTGAATTATTGATCTAGGGGTAGTCCATACCATTCAGGACCCCTAGAGATCTTTGTGATAACGAGGGTTGCTTAAATCAAGGAACCTCGTGTACATCAAAAGACTAGGCACATTGAGCGGAAATTCAACTACATAAGGGATGAAGTTGAAAAAGGGAAAGATATGTATTCGCAAAGTTCACACTGATCAAAATATTACGGATCCACTCACGAAGCTCCTTGAACGGGCAAAGCATGAAAGGGTCATACTTGTGCCTTAGGACTTCGATATTCTAGTGATTGGATTTGATCTATTTTGTATTTGGATATTGGAACAATTGTTATTATAACTCTTTATGGTATGTTGAGTTATGTTCCATTTTAGCATGTTTAAATCCGTGAATAAGTTACTTATTCTAAATGTCCGTAGTCGATCATACTTGTGGGAACAAATATGAATGTAAGACTATTATGAACTTGGATTGGTGGATATTCATTAGGTATGAATATAGAGCAAAGTGTTGCTACCAAAGTTCATAGATATTTATGGGATACAAATATTGGACTGACTCGCTCTCAAATATTACTGCATGGAATCATTTGTTGGACTCTGTATGCCCAAGACACATAATAAATTGATGTGGCTAGTACGTTATGATCCAAGTCGAGTCATACCCAATAACAAGCTAGACAAACACTTATATTATTTATTTGTGATGTGATCAAACAAATAAATATTAACACTTACAATATTTAGAAATTGGTTTTCTAAATAATTACACTTGAGAAACGAATAAATTATGTGGATAATTTATTTTGAGAGAATATTTTATTTTGTTATTTAATAGGTTAAATAACATTATAAAAGATTATATAAAGTCTTGCAAACATAGTGTTATATTTTATAAAAGTTATAAAATTAAACAAGACTTTATTTGTTATTAAAAATTGGATTTTTTTTTAAAGAAAACCCCTTAGGGCCGTCCACTATGGGGTCTTCCCAAGACCCATGTTGGTCTAATCCTATGACATGCAATTTTGCATGTGTAAGAGGTTTTGATTGGGTCTTGGTCTTGATGATATTCTCTCTAATATTTAAATAAAACAAATGACCAAAAATGAAGAACAAGAGCTGAATTTTACTCTCTAATTTTCGGCCATAAGAGGGTTCCTTCAAGTGTTCAAATTTTGATCTTCAAGTGTTAAATCCTAGCTAAACTTGTGGTGTTTGTTGGAAGCTTGGGGTATACAAGCTTGAGGTCTTCTACTCTTGAAGACAACCATTTCAAGAAGCATCATCCATTTCATAATCCTTGTACTTCAAGAAGGTAGTTTTCTAAACATCCTATGGTTGTTTTTGTAAGTATACATCTCATATATGGATCCGGGTTTTGGGATTTTGCATATAAATGGTTTTATATCTTATAAAAGTAACATGTTTTAAACTAATTTTTCCGCTGCGTTTTTATTTCATATGGATGAAATTGCTTTGATAAACATGTTAAAATCCCATCAATGGCATCTAGAGCCGCTTATATGAGTGCATGCTTCAATAGACTTAAAATTTCGGGTTTCGGGTTTGGTGAAAACCCTATGGCCGAAATTCTAAGTATGGTTATCCCTTTGTTTTTCAAGATTATATTCTTACATGCATAAATGAATCTTGAAAAATTTATTTCATATGGATGATTTGTTTGTTTGGACAAAAACTTAACTTTTCGGTTTTTTGAAAATAGCCGAAAATGTTTATAAAAGGGAACCATTTTTTTTATGCTTCTTGAAATTAATATATATATATTTGGATATATATTTTGGTGCATATGACCTAGCCATGACCTTGTGTTGAATGATTGTGTTGTGATTTATTATTTCAATGGGTTGTAATAATTATTTTGTTCTTCCATTAGAATATATGTAATTTACTTATTTCATTTGGTATGTAAAATAAATAGATTAGGTGCATTTTATTTTACTAAAAAAAATGTATTAGGATATATTTTGTAAAAGAAGATGCACACATAAATGCGGTTTTGGTTTGGACCATATTATTCGGTCCAAAGAACTTCATCGTTCTCAACGGGATACCAAAACACATTTTTGAAGTCCAAAGGAGTTTGGAGCTGAAAATAAAAGACTTTTGGAAGCTCAAAGAAGGTGGAGAAATCACAACACAAGAAGGAGACTTGAAGCATTTGGATGCGGGATCAAGTGGGAGTTCATCGACACATTACTTGTGTCATTTTTCACCCTTTAGGAAGGACCTTTTGGCACACTTGTTTCGGCTAACAAGTGTTGTCAAAATAGTTGGCTATGGTTATGCACCTATTGTTATGCTTGTGTGGTTGTTTATTTTGTTGTTTAGATGATATGTAGATATGCATGACTTAACAAACTAATAATCAACAACAAGCGTAAAATTGGTTCTTGAAAAGTCATTAAAATATTTAATAAAGGTTTTATTAAAAATTAATGATTTTATAATAAAATGGGTTTTATTAAAAGAACCATGAAAATTAGTTTTCACTAAAGTACCATTGATTTGAATGCATGCAAATATATGGTACATAATATTTTCTAAACTAGAATTTTGAAATATTAAAAACCCTTTTATAAAACAAGTCAAACACCATCCTTTTATACAACACTCGAAACACTTGGGAACTCTTATTGTGGGATAAAGGTCACCTAACCACATTTGAGGGAACTTGTATGTTCGAGGTGGGTTTACCATGTTTGTGGGATAAAGGTCACCTAACCACTTATGTGTATAAACTCACACGTGTGTGTAAGTTGGACGACTTGATTTGGAAACCATGAACTTAGGGTCACCAAAGCATGGGGAACAAAGGTGTTGATGGGATTAAACATGCCAACTAAACATAAAGATGTTTAACCGATCCCATATGGCTAGAAGTTGCAAAGAGTTGCAATTGTCAAACGTTGACTACCTTGTTAATTTAAATAGAGGGATAAAGGTCACCTAACCAATATTTAAATGTAACGTTGGATTCTAGATTTTAATTATTAATTGTCTTTAAGACACAAAAAGGGTATTAATGATTAAAATATAATAATATCGAAAATACTAAAATTGAACTTGTTAAATTTTGTAGATGGCCGCTAACAATGCAAACCCGATTAACCAAACCGTCCGAAACCTGTCACTAAGAACCATCCTTGAAAAGGATCGTCTCAACCATAACAACTTCATGGATTGGTTTCGAAACTTGAGAATCGTTCTCAAGCAAGAGAAAATATCCTATGTGTTGGACGATCCTATTCCCGATGAACCTAACGTGGAAGATGTGGAAGCCTACAACGATTGGGTTAAGTATACCGAGGACTCCATGCAAGCCTCATGCCTCATGTTGGGAACTATGATTCCCGAAATTCAAAAGGATTTTGAACACCACGGGGCATACGACATGATTACCCAGTTAAAGGAAATGTTCCTACAACAAGCAAGGGTAGAACGCTTCGAAACTGTTCGAGCGCTTCATGCATGTCGAATGGAGGAAACCCAATCGGTATCATCTTATGTTCTCAAGATGAAAAGCCACATTGATCGCCTCGAACGGCTAAATTGTCCCGTCTCTAAAGAGTTGGCTACGGATTTGATCCTCAACTCTTTAACAAAGAAATTTGAGAGTTTTGTAATGAATTACAACATGAATGGATGGGACAAGAGCATTGGTGAACTTCATGCAATGCTCAAGACGGCCGAAGCAAGTATGGGCAAAAAGGCTTTACCCGTCCTAGCGATCAATGAAGGAGGCAACAAGAAGAGGCCCCACCCCAACTCTAAAGCAACCTATGCTAAAAGAAAGGGACACGTCAAAGGAAAAGGGAAGGGAAAAGCTAAAGAAGAACCCACCAAACCGAAGGAGAAGAAGCAAAAGGTTGCTACAAATGACCCATGTTTTGAATGTGGTGAGATAGGACATTGGAAGAGAAATTGTCCAACCTATCTCAAGGAGTTGAAAAACAAGAGGGATGCAGGGCAAACCTCAGGTACTATCTTTATGATACATGTTGAGCTTAATGTTATTTCTTCTAACACATGGGTACTAGATACCGGATGTGGAACTCATATTTGCAATTCGTTGCAGGGGTTCAGAAGAAGTAGACATTACAAGAAGGGAGACAGTAGTCTCTTTATGGGCAACGGAGCAAAAGTTGAAGTCGAAGCTCAAGGAGACTACGTTTTAAAGCTTCCAAGTGGTTTGGAAGTGATTTTGAAGAATGTTTTATATGCTCCTAGTTTGACTAGGAACATAATTTCTGTTTCCCTTTTAAAACAATCTGGTTTCAATTTCGAATTTGTTAACTATGATATTTATGTTTCTAAGAATGATGTGTTTTATTTTAAAGCTATGTCCTTAAATGGTATTTATGAATTAGATCATGATAACGCATCATATGATAGCTCAATGTACCAAGTAACCAACAAGAAACTCAAAATGGATTTGAGTGATTCCTATCTTTGGCATTGTCGCCTTGGACATATAAGCAAGAATCGCATGCATGCGCTTCAGAAAAATGGTCTTCTGAATACAAATGAAGATAATTCGTTTGATGTATGCGAATCTTGTTTACAAGGAAAAATGACCAAGACACCCTTTAGTGGAACTTTTGAAAGGGCAAAAGACTTACTAGGCATCATACATTCAGATGTATGTGGTCCTTTTAAGCCGATGACTAGGAATGGTGAAAGATACTTCATTACCTTTACCGACGACTATAGTCGTTATGGATATGTGTACTTACTAAGACACAAGGATGAAGCATTTGAAATGTTCAAAGACATCAAAAGTGAAGTAGAAAATCAACTCAAGAAAACAATTAAAGTCCTTCGTACCAATAGAGGAGGTGAATACCTAAGTGGTGCTTTTCAAGATCATCTTAGAAGTTGTGGAATCATTTCACAACTTACTCCACCTGGAACACCACAACACAATGGTGTGTCCGAAAGGAGAAATCGAACTCTATTAGATATGGTTCGATCTATGATGGCTAGAAGCACATTACCTCTATCATTTTGGGGTTACGCTTTGCTCTCCGCAGTCCGTATACTAAATATGGCCCCAACCAAGAAAGTAGAAAGGACACCTTTTGAAATATGGCATGGAAACCCTCCATCATTATCATTCTTAAGGGTTTGGGGTTGTGAAGCTTATGTTAAGCAATACACTCCAAATAAATTGGAAGTCCGATCTACTAAGTGTATCTTTGTAGGATATCCTAAAGATGATATAGGATATTATTTCTACGATCCAACCGAGCAAAAGGTATTTGTTGCTCGAAAGGGTAAGTTCGTAGAAGCTAAATTCCTTATGGAAGGAACTAGTAGTAGAACAGTGGAACTTGAAGAGGATCAAGAACCGCAATACGATACACGTTTGGTTGATACTAGCACTCAACAAGAGGTTGTTGAAAATGATCAAGAGGTTGATCGGAACACACAAAATGTTCGCAGATCTGGTAGAATTAGTTATCCACCTGAAAGATATGGATTTTTCATGGATGGATGCTACGTGGTAGATTCAGATGAACCAACCACATACCATGATGCAATGTCAAAATCTGATTGTGACAAATGGCTTGAAGCCATGAACATAGAGATGCAATCCATGTATGACAACCAAGTTTGGGAATTGGTTGTGCCACCACTCAACTCCAAAGTAGTTGGAAGTAAATGGGTCTTCAAGAAGAAAACAGATATGCATGGTAACTTGGATACTTACAAAGCAAGACTTGTAGCAAAAGGTTTCACTCAAACTCAAGGGATTGATTATGATGAGACCTTCTCGCCTGTGGCGATGCTAAAGTCAATCAGGATATTATTTGCCATAGCTGCATATTATGACTATGAGATCTGGCAATTGGATGTCAAAACGGCTTTTCTTAATGGATATCTTGATGAAGATGTCTATATGGTTCAGCCTGAAGGTTTTGTCGATCCAAAACATCCTGACAAAGTATGCAAGTTAAAGAAATCAATCTATGGATTGAAACAAGCATCTAGAAGTTGGAATCATCGTTTTGATGAAGAAATTAAGAATTTTGGATTCATCAAGAACGGTGATGAAGCTTGTGTGTATAAGAAAGCTAGTGGGAGCATCATCACTTTCTTAGTACTGTATGTCGATGACATTCTACTATTTGGGAATGACATTCCAACCATAGAAGGTGTAAAAGCTTGGCTTGGAAATTGTTTTTCCATTAAGGATCTTGGTGAAGTCGCCTACATTCTGGGAATAAAGGTCTATAGGGATAGATCAAGGCGCTTGATAGGTTTAAACGAAAGTGCATACATTGACAAAGTCTTGAATAGGTTCCAAATGGAGAACTCTAAGAGAGGTTTTGTACCTATTCAAAAGGGGACAATATTGAATACATCTCAATGTCCTAGCTCAAAGGATGAGCAAGAGAAAATGAAAAGAATCCCATATGCGTCAGCTATAGGATCCATCATGTATGCAATGATATGCACCAGACCGGACGTTTCATGCGCCTTGAGCATGACGAGTAGATACCAGCAGAATCCAGGTAACAGTCATTGGATGGCTGTTAAAAGCATATTGAAATATCTTAGGAGGACTAAGGATATGTTCTTAATATATGGATCTGGTGAGGAGGAGCTCGTTGTAAAGGGTTACACGGACGCGAGTTTCCAAACCGATCGAAATGATTCTCGATCGCAATCGGGGCATGTCTTCATTTTAAATGGAGGAGCAGTCTCTTGGAAGAGCTCAAAACAAGACGTGGTAGCATTGTCCACTACAGAATCAGAATACATCGCCGCTTCATTGGCAGCCCAGGAAGCTGCATGGCTGAAGAAATTTATAGCCGACCTAGGGGTGGTCCCTACCATTCAAGACCCCCTAGAGATCTTTTGTGACAACGAGGGTGCGATTGCTCAAATCAAGAAACCTCGTGCGCACCAAAAGACTAGACATATCGAGCGGAGATTCAACTACATAAGGGATGAAGTTGAAAAGGGAAAGATATGTATCCGCCAAGTTCACACAGATCAAAACATTGCGGATCCACTCACGAAGCTCCTTGACAGGGGAAAACATGAGGGTCATACATGTTCCTTAGGACTTCGATATTCTAGTGATTGGATTTGATCTAATTTTGTATTTGGATATTGAAACAATTGTTAATTTAACTCTTTTATGGTATTTTGAGTTATGTTTCATATTAGCATGTTTAAATCTGTGAATAAGTTAATTATTCTAAATGTCCGTAGTCGATCATAATTGTGGGAACAAATATGAATGCAAGACTATTATGAACTTGGATTGGTGGATATTCATTAGGTATGAATATAGAGCAAAGTGTTGCTGCCAAAGTTCATAGATATTTGTGGGATACAAATATTGGACTGGCTCGCTCTCAAATATTACTGCATGGAATCATTTGTGATTGATCACAAGTAAAATTTTGAGTAAAGGAGAATATCATAGTATCCTCAGACCTGAGATACATATTGGGTCTTGATATTCACCAAATATTATACCTTGACTTTTTCTTCGCTGTCGGTAATATGACAGTACATAAAGCTAAGCTCAGGTGTGGTACAAGGTGATTGTGAGAGACGTATGTAGTCAAGATGGGATTTGTTCCTCTTATTCGTTGAGAGTAAGATGTCTAAGGCCTGCTAAAGTTAAATCAACAGAGAGTGATCACTCTGTGTCTCTGGATTTAACATGACATCTGTAACGAAAGGATAAATGATAGATTCACCTAAATCATGTTCAAGTAAGGGACTTGAAAGGGATGATGTTATTGAATGGCAAATATAGTCATACGTATTGGGGGTAGTAAACCGTAGTTAGGCGTCATTTACTGCTTGCATCAATCTTCTATGTATCTTGTGCAAGTGGGAGATTGTTGGACTCTGTATGCCCAAGACACATAATAAATTGATGTGGCTAGTACGTTATGATCAAAGTCGAGTCATACCCAATAACAAGCTAGACAAACACTTATATTATTTATTTGTGATGTGATCAAACAAATAAATATTAACACTTACAATATTTAGAAATTGGTTTTCTAAATAATTACACTTGAGAAACCAATAAATTATGTGGATAATTTATTTTGAGAGAATATTTTATTTTGTTATTTAATAGGTTAAATAACATTATAAAAGATTATATAAAGTCTTGCAAACATAGTGTTATATTTTATAAAAGTTATAAAATTAAACAAGACTTTATTTGTTATTAAAAAATGGATTTTTTTTAAAGAAAACCCCTTAGGGCCGTCCACTATGGGGTCTTCCCAAGACCCATGTTGGTCCAATCCTATGACATGCAATTTTGCATGTGTAAGAGGTTTTGATTGGGTCTTGGTCTTGATGATATTCTCTCTAATATTTAAATAAAACAAATGACCAAAAATGAAGAACAAGAGCTGAATTAATCTCTAATTTTCGGCCATAAGAGGGTTCCTTCAAGTGTTCAAATTTTGATCTTCAAGTGTTAAATCCTAGCTAAACTTGTGGTGTTTGTTGGAAGCTTGGGGTATACAAGCTTGAGGTCTTCTACTCTTGAAGACAACCATTTCAAGAAGCATCATCCGTTTCATAATCCTTGTACTTCAAGAAGGTAGTTTTCTAAACATCCTATGGTTGTGTTTGTAAGTATACATCTCATATATGGATCCGAGTTTTGGGATTTTGCATATAAATGGTTTTATATCTTATAAAAGTAACATGTTTTAAACTAATTTTTCCGCTGCGTTTTTATTTCATATGGATGAAATTGCTTTGATAAACATGTTAAAATCCCATCATCATTTGTGATTGATCATAAGTAAATTTGAGTAAGGGAGAATATCATAGTATCCTCAGACCTGAGATACATATTGGGTCTTGATATTCACCAAATATTGTACCTTGACTTATTTCTTCGCTGTCAGTAATATGACAGTACATAAGGCTAAGCTCAGGTGTGATACAAGGTGATTGTGAGAGACGTATGTAGTCAAGAAGGGATTTGTTCCTCTTATTTACTAACTTCTCTGGTGTCCGTCAAACGATTCGGAGGTAGGGGATGACCTGTAATGAATCTGCCTGTTCGGGTTAAAGGGAAGGGCCTCGTCGAAATCATCGGCTTTCTGCCCAACGCCACGGCCGCGGCCCTATTATTTAAGAATATTTACGGATGTATAAGGCCAGCATAGGCTGAGTCTAATTCACCATCCCGGGATTGAGTTCTGACCATAAAATCAACTATCATGCTTGGATGGAAGGAGCATTCAAGACTATCGAGGTTGGACGGAGGCGCCTCTTCTCGGTCGGGAGTGAGTTGTGAATTCTGGTGATAAGGCTTGTGAAGTTCGATCTAAGATATTCGGAATCAAGATCCGGATAGAATTGTTGGCTTTCTCAATAGCTTTCTCGAGTTGCTGTTGCCGAAGCTGAGCTTGAAGAGCGGAGTTCGGCGAGAATACTCTTGACAGGTGGGCATGGAAGCTATCTGCTATGCTATTAGAGGATTTATACCGTAAACACACAACTTCCACCCTGTTGGCTGTAGTTTTAGCTTGTATATGTGAAAAATGAATAAGAAAATAAAGGATATTTAAAAAAAGAATTAAAATAAGATATTTTTCTGCACAAAACAGGGAAAGAGAATGAACTAGAACAAAGCGGATTTTTTTCATTCCAGCACTACAAGCATTTTGTTACATGGGAGTACATCCAATAGGAAGCTTACACACACATAGACCAGCCAAACAACTAAACACAACATAACAAATAAAACCAAACAAAGACACTTAACTTAGCATAGGAGTCTATCTCCAGTAAGCATCGGAGTAGATCCCCACTAACAAAAGACAAAGAACACCATACATTAAAACAAACTACTTTGCGTCTACAGACACTTATTTAAATCTTCTAGAAAGAGTCGACGGACTCTTCTAGTCTCCCTGGTCACCGAGGGTGGCAGCCCGCACAATGAGCTCTTTTTGTTCGGCGAGGAGGGCCCGAATCCGGTCTTCCAGACCGCGAATGCGGCCCCGGGTCAATTGCATCATATTTCCTACGACCTCCGGATCGAGAGCAGGCGGATGCTCCCAGAACAGACCGAGCATTTGCTCCTGTTGGAGCTTCTCGTTTTCTGCACGAGCTATCTCGTGCTGAATTGTTGCAAGTCTTCCGGTAATATCCATAATGTTTGTTTTTGGAATTAGTGTGACTGAAAGTCTTTCTTTCTGACTTCTACCTCTCTCTTTGAAAATATAGACTGAAAGAAGCTTCTATTTATAGGCCTTGGAGGCGCCTAACTCTTTCTTATTATTAGTAAGATAAGTTGTCTTAGTTTCATAACATGTTTCAACCCCGGATTTTCATGAATATGGAACCGGATCCACTAGATTTTAGTGTGCTGAAGAATTCTCTTCGTACTCGAATCCGTACGAAAGGCCCCCTTTCTTTTGGCGGGTATCGCCACGTGGCTTAATCCTGGATCACTCCTTCAGGAATAGGACACAATAATATAGCGCACATCAGAGAAGAGAGTACCCCCTTTATTATAAGACAGGCCCCCCGCGTCCTTTCTTAATAGATGGAGCAATCGTCACTCGACAGCTCGAAAGCGGATCAGTACAAACCCACGTGATCCGTATTCGCTTACGTACTAGGCGTGCTTCGTCGTACCCTGACTACTCCTCTTTCACTGGCTTATTTGTACCCAGCTACATGATGGCACTCCCCTCGGCCAATCCTCAATCGACAGCAACTCCGTCCTAGCGAATCCATATCACCTGGGTCTCTTTCTCTTAGGTTGGTTTCAGCAGGAAATACAAAGAAAAGTAAGTGGGTCCAGTCCACATCTTTTTTTCTTTAATAATGAACACTATAATTCGATGAATGACTCAAATGATTCGATGAATGACTCAAATGATTCCGGAAATACATCAATTTCTCCCTATAATATTGATACTTAGTATCACGATCAAGTTTACTAATTACCTTCGAAAAACATCTTTTTTTTTCATTTTTTCCTAAACTCTTATCAAAAGGTTCGCATAAGAAATTAACATAGTTCTCGTAAGAAGTCATTATGGTTTGAATCTTTTGTTCCCACGTATCCCTATCCTTTTTCTTCTTTTTTTGTTTTTCTGGTATATTTTTATACAAGTATTTTTTCAGATCCTCCTGCTTGATTATACCTTTCCAGTTTTCTGTATCAATACCTTTTTCATCGTAAACAAATTCACCACCATCTAATCATTTTTCTTGATAATCAATCACATTGTGATAGATATACTCATTGATGATAGAAAGCGGATCCATTTTACAAAATATATTGACATAAGTATCAGGCAGTTTCTTGCTATGATCAGCTGTAGTTATAAAGTTGTCATGAACTGTGTATATGGGGGATCCCTGGTTAAGCATTTCCAAAATAACATTCATAGCAATATATGCATCATTTTGGTGAATGAAATTGACGAAGGTAGATACTTGAGTCTTCCTTTTATCTCTAGTTTCCGAAGGGACTCTAAGAGTAACCTGACGCCTCTTCTTGTGAATTCGATCATAAACCCATACATTGATAGGGTCTTTTTTCATATAATCCTGAACAGTTGTAAAGAAATCTGTTCTATATAGAACTTGAGGTACAAAGAGGATACCTGTATATAGTAATAATAAATGGATTGATACTAAACCTATACATGTAGAAGATCTGTCTAACATAAACCCCCGCAGTGGCGAAAAAATTGTATTCTATCTAAGGAATGAAGTGAATCGTTATCAAAGTGATCATACCATTCTCTGTGAAAAAATCATACAGATGGAAAGACTTCTTTCAGATAAAGAGAATACTGAAGAGATCACTAACCAGAATACCAATACTGATATGGAAACTAAGAAAACAAAGAATAAAAGAAAGCCTCCAAGAAACACTAATACTAGCAAGAAAGCTAAGAAGAAACCTCCGTGGAAATGACTCCATTCAATACAGACAAAGGTGGCTAGCGTGGAAATGACTCCTTTCTATACAGACAGATGGTGGCATTCATGTAACACCTGTGTCATTTCAACCATCAAACAAACGCCCAACCAGTGAAATATTGTATTTCATACTTGGGATTTGTAAAAATATGTGTATCGTTTACACATATCAATTCTTGTTCGATTTCAAGCTCTAAATCGCTTTCTGGAAGGTTATACGCGCACTAATGCGTAAATATAACCAGTTTAATGCAACAAACACTCCGGAATAGTGAAATAGGCATAACATACCTTAAATAACCTTTACATAACTTAGATATAAGTTTTGGAAGGTTTGGTGTGGTGAAATCAAAGTTTAATCACTTACAAGGACTAAACTTGACAAACTGCGAAAGTATGTCAATTTGAACTGTAACGAACATTCCGGAACATGACCATAAGTTAAACATACCATAAATATCCTTTACATAGCTTAGAAATAGGCTTTGAGGGGTTCGGTGTGCTAAAATAAACTTTTGGGTCATTCAGGGACTAAAAGTGTCAAAAAGTGCACAAGTTTGCATTTTCGCGCACAACTTACGTTCTGAATACATCCGGACATCCAAAAATTTATGTATGCATGACTACATTATATTTTAGTGATTGCCTTAAGAAAAATCCATTCGTTTCGTCATTTGGATCGTTTTTCGCGCTTGTGCGCATTTCGTCGTAATTAAGCGAACATCGCGTTCGTACGACCAAACGAACCATCACCCGGCATATTTTTGAGCATGTTTCATGTCCACAATGTTTAGGCAACATTTTAGGGCCTTAAAGTTGGCTTTACGGGCCTTAGAAGTGTCGGAAATGGCCTTAAACACGTGCAGGGACTGAAACTGTCATTTTTCAAACATATGTGCAAATCAGAAGGGCCATGCGGCCCGCATTGTCTTTGGCTGATCCTGAAGCGGGCCGCTTCCCACTATCAGACCAGATTAACTGCATTTAACAGCTGGTTGCAGCTGTTTAGCACCTCCAATCCCTCTTCCACATGTCAAATCCTTATGGTTAGTGGCAATTTAGGCACCATAACATCCCGACAAGTGTACGCCTTGGATCGTGGCACGTTTTCCATGAAACGATCTTAACGGTTCTCCGAATACTATAAATACCCACCCCCCTTTGGCTTAAAAACCCACAAATCTGATTGAAAAGACTCTAAGTTGGAACCTTCGTTTCATACCTGAGCTATTTTGATCTGGGTTAGCATTCGGGGACCCTGGGTAAGTATTCTTTCGTTCTTTTCCTTATTTTACTGCTTTTCGAGTCAGAAAGTCAAACTTTGTTTGACTTTCAGCGTTGACCAGTATTGGTCAATGCGAAGTTCGTTTGAACTTCGCAACGTGAGTGTAATCACGTTGGTCATAGTCCCTTGGGACTATGCCCACTGATTACCACGTTGTCTAGGGTCGTAGGGTAAGCGATCTAATAAATCGCTTATACCTCGAACCCGACCCAGTTTGGTCGATCATTAGGATCCGACCAAACACATTAGGTGACCATAGTAGGTAGGGAATAACCTTCCGAGGTTATACCCTATGGTCGCATCGTTTAAGTAGTTGTATGATAGGTAGTTTATATGCCTTAGGTAAATTACCAAAATACCCTTTTCATGTATAATTGGTAATTAAGCATATGTAACCTAAACCTTTGTCACATAACTGATTATGTAATATGTTTAGGCATATAACACTTGTCATAGGGCTAGTTAGGCGGTCCGAACGCGTTTCACGCGAACGACGCGTTAAAGTAGCATAAGCTACCTAAACGGGTCGTAATGGGTCGTAAACAATTATGTTAGGTTTCATTTAGTATGTAGGCTTTGTTAAACCATATGACACGAGTCTCTACACTCGTTTGGTTTACAAACCCTAATGCTACCCGATCTTCCGTTTTAGGTCCGGTTTATTTATGTAGCTACCTATACTAGGTGCCGTTTGATATCCGCGATCTCTAGCATTGTTTAGTTGTTACTCAAGGACTACTGAGCAATCTCATGTGAGTACATAGACCCCTCTTTTACTGTTTTCCAAACTGTTTTGGGGTGGAACACATGTGCCTACTTGTTACTTTCATGCTTTCCTGTTTTGACATCATATACTTGCTATGTTCATTAGTACATTATAGTACATGATTTCATTACATCTTATGCTAGGTGTGCCCATTGTGTGCATTACTTAGTACATTGTTTTACACTACCTTTCATGCTAGGTGTGCCCATTGTGTGCATTACTTAGTACATTGTTTTACACTACCTTTCATACTAGGTGTGCCCATTGTGTGCATTACTTAGTACATTGTTTTACACTACCTTTCATGCTAGGTGTGCCCATTGTGTGCATTACTTAGTACATTGTTTTACACTACTTTTCATGCTAAGTGTGCCCATTGTGTGCATTACTTGGTACATTGTTTTACATTACATTTTGTTGCATATGCTCATCCAGTATATGAACACATTATATAACATTTTGAACCGTTGCATATGCTTACCCAGCATATGAACACATTATACTACATATTGAACCGTTGTAATCATTTGACTGTGATTCGTTGATATCTGTGAACCGTTTGTATCTGTGAACCATGTGAACCGTATTTGACATAGACATTTCGGCATAGACATTTTAACATGATTGACATTTGATCATGCATTTCCCACAAAACATAACTTTGATTTAAACCAAGTTTTACTTCAATACTTTGTATTTGTGCATATGGTTTAGTTGAGACATTTCATTTGCCATACATGACATTTTGACATAAACATTTGACATGGATATTTGACATAGACATTTTGACATTGGTTTGGTTTAATTAAATGATTAAGTAACGATACGTGTGTAATATGATACAAGCATGGTGGATACGCCGCTGGTACTTCCTATATATAAGTGTTTGTATGGTATTACATATTGTAGCGTTATTTGAATCATTTCAGTTTGATACATATAACATTTTATACAAATAACATACTTTTCACAAGACATTGTTTTACAAACAACTTATCTTATACAAATCCATTTTACTATGGTTATTCATTTAACCATACATTATTCATTTATTTATACATATCATCTGAACTCATTGTTTTTCAAATGATTTACAAGACAAAGCAAATTACAAGGTTCATGACTAAACATTTTCTCAAACAAAAGTCATGAAACCTATTTTCACAAAACCTATGTATCTCACAGGCATTTTTATGCTGACGTGCCTATTTTCACATGTGTTTTTCAGGAACTGTTGCATAAGATGATCAAGATACACATAGGCAGACTTGGGCTTTAGTGACAATAAAAGATGCAAGACTAGTTAATTATGTTGTATTTCCTTGTTTGTTAAGACATTGTAACACTTTTAATCAATAAAACGAAACTTCAATTGCCATGGATTTGAAACAATTAATTCTGTTACAACACTCCCCGACATTTCCGCCACGTTTGTATGTTCCACGTGGTCGGGGTGTGACAGAAAAGATGGTATCAGAGCCAATGGTTATAGGGAATTAGGTTATTAGTAATTAGTAATGCTTTGACCTAGTCTATAACCTTCTTAGGACCCTAACGCGAGTTTACTTGCGTTTAGTCATAAAACAATACTGTCACCTATCCTTAGGCGACGACCACAACAAGAACATAAATTTCAAAACCGCTTTGAAAACTAATCATCTGTTCTAGGATGATTGATTACTAGGTTTTGAACCCTCTGTTATATGGTTTTGAACCCCTTTGAGTTTTCAAAATCTCGTCAAGGTTTTGGGCTTTAAATAATGTGAACACGTGCAAACTGGAAGGGTGAATGCCTGTATTCTGGGTTTTCTGTCTAGGCAAGCACTTCGTATACATCTCATCAGACGCGAGACCAGTTGTGCTTACCTGGGAATTCTTGGGATGAGTGTTCACTTATAGGCGAGCATGTCTTCGCGATACATTATTTTTGACCTATTTACTTTGATTATTCACCGAGGTCGTTTGTTGCTTTGTAGTAACAAACAAATGACCACTATCCATTGCTTTCATCAAATTTGTTTCATCTCATTCTTTTCGTCTAATCCTCTCACTCGTTTCATTTCATGTTTCCTCTTTTAGAATGCCTCCTCGACGCGAAAGCCAGATAGGGACTGCCGAATTGGCAGAAATCATTGCGCAGCAAATGGCTGCTCAATTCCCAAACCTTTTTGCTCAATGGAATCAAGCCAACAACAACAACAATGGTCCATGCAATTTCAAGAGTTTTAACTCGGCGAAACCACTCAAGTTTAGTGGTTCTGAGGGAGCGACTGGGCTTCTTCAATGGTTCGAGAGCATTGAGAATACTTTCCGCCATGTGCAGTGTCCTGACAATCGCAAGGTCGAGTTTGCTTCGAGTGTGTTCCAGAAGAGAGCCCTTACGTGGTGGAATGGGGTTATGAGAGATCGTGGTGCAGAAGTTGCTCTAGCACAGACATGGGCCGAACTTAGGGCTCTCATGATGAAGGAGTTTTGTCCTCGTCACGAGATCAGGGCTTTGGAAAGGGAATTTGATGGTCTTAAGCAAGACAGCGGTGAGCATCGAGCCTACACGGACCGTTATGAGGAGTTAAGTCTGTTATGCCCAAACATGGTCACGCCTTTGGATAAGGCGATCGAAAAGTACATTGATGGCCTTCCCGACTCAATACAAGACATTTTGACTGGTAGCAACCCTACTACTGTTAGGCAGGCCATTGAGTTATCTGCAACCTTGACTGAATCGCAGATCAGGAAACGTAAGCTTTTCCGAAAGGGTGACAAGAAACTGGTCGAGGAATCGAAACCAATCGAGGAATCAAAGACCATGGATGAACAGACTGGATCCTCTAAGAAGTCAAAGAAGCGAAAGGCTTCTCAGAACTTCGCCGTGGTCGCTCACAATGATCAAGCCGTCCCCAACCAACCAGCTCAACCCCCTGCCAGGAAACCCTACAATGGAACTGCACCTTTGTGCAACCAATGTGGCCTACATCATCATGCTGGGGTGAAGTGCCGCACATGCCAAGTTTGCGGACTTATAGGTCATACAGCGAGGGTTTGCCCAACAGCAGCAGCACCAAATCAGATTAACAACAATCCTGCTCAAGCTCGTTTCCCACTGGGATCTTGCTACAACTGTGGCGAGATGGGCCATTTTAGTAGAAATTGCCCAAGACTTGCTGATGCAAATCCAGCGCAGGGATGAGTATCTGACCGACAGAAGATAACGCTGTTTAGAAAATAATCGAGCCTTGTGTATTATTTTCTTTTATCACAATCTATGAAACAGTTGTTGTTATTGTTGTTTATAAATAAATCTTTCATTTACATTTCAATATGTTTATGTGGTTGCATGTATAAACATATCCCATACAATACCGACAATCAAGGAACCGCATTCCTTGAAGAACAGACTACTTCCAAATTTCTTCCCTTGTATAATCTCTTGCGTTTCCACGAAAATCCTAAGTACCCGTTTCTTCCAAGAGAAACGATGTACGAGGCGCCAAGTTAATAGCAATCAATAACAAGAAAATAACAATTAAACAATTATGTGGTTATGTGCTTATGTGTTATCCTTTATGTGTCATGTGATCCAATATTATGTTATTCAAATCCTCGTAAAATCCTACATATCTTTGTGCAAGAGATTCATAATAGGATACCCAAAGGTACTACTTAAACCCTTAATGGACTTCTACGTTGTAGTTAAAGTCCCTTGGATTATAATGTACTACCTCAAAATTTGACCCCTTTAGTGGTCTAGTTAAACAGATTGATCCAAAAATCTAGTTAGGGATATCATGTGATGATATAGCTGAAAGGACTCCTTAGTGGCCTAATTAAGAAGATCCTCTGTTGATCTAATTAAAAGGACCCTATGGTAGTCTAGTCACTCTCATCTCAGGTTTGATATCTTTCCCCACAACATTCCAAAACAAACTGTGCGGACTGTGCAAGGAATTACGTAATTATGGATGCATACATAATTATGGAATTTAGTGCACAGAAATCACAGCAAGTTCTATCATGTATCAAGAGTTAACCCTATTCATTTCCAATTCTGATGAAGCATCCGTTGAGGAAAAATGAACTAGCTATTCATTTTTCACTTCTGAAGAATATCCGTTGAGGAAATGAATATCCGTTGTTTATCTTTTCATTTCCATTCTGAAGAATAACCGTTGAGGAAAATGAATTATCCATTCATTTTCGTTCTAAAGAATATCCGTTGAGGAAATGAATATCCGTTGTTTATCTTTTCATTTCCATTCTGAAGAATAACCGTTGAGGAAAATGAATTATCCATTCATTTTCGTTCTAAAGAATATCCGTTGAGGAAATGAATATCCGTTGTTTATCTTTTCATTTCCATTCTGAAGAATAACCGTTGAGGAAAATGAATTATCCATTCATTTTCGTTCTGAAGATTTATCCGTTGAGGAAATGAATATCCGTTGTGAAATCCTTCATTTCCAACTCTGAGGAAGCAACCGTTGAAAATGACTCCGTTAGTTCATTTTCGTTTCTGAAGATTTATCCGTTGAGGAAATGAATATCCGTTGATTTTTCTTTCATTTCAAATTCTGAAGAACAAACCGTTGAGGAAAATGACCCCGTTTGTTCATTTTCGTTCTGAAGAATATCCGTTGAGAGAAATGAATATCCGTTGATTTTTCTTTCATTTCAAATTCTGAAGAACAAACCGTTGAGGAAAATGACCCCGTTTGTTCATTTTCGTTCTGAAGAATATCCGTTGAGAGAAATGAATATCCGTTGATTTTTCTTTCATTTCAAATTCTGAAGAACAAACCGTTGAGGAAAATGACCCCGTTTGTTCATTTTCGTTCTGAAGAATATCCGTTGAGAGAAATGAATATCCGTGGATTATTCCTTCATTCCATTTCTGACAAAGAATCCGTTGAGAAAGAATGAATCATCCATTCATTTTCACTTCTGAAGAATATCCGTTGAGGAAAATAATCAGATTATGCTTTACATATCTTTGATGACTATTTGAAACAAAGTCATAGACAGACTCCTACGAATTAATTTCGGGACGAAATTTCCTAAAGTAGGGGAGACTGTAACACCTGTGTCATTTCAACCATCAAACAAATGCCCAACCAGTGAAATATTGTATTTCATACTTGGGATTTGTAAAAATATGTGTATCGTTTACACATATCAATTCTTGTTCGATTTCAAGCTCTAAATCGCTTTCTGGAAGGTTATACGCGCACTAATGCGTAAATATAACCAGTTTAATGCAACAAACACTCCGGAATAGTGAAATAGGCATAACATACCTTAAATAACCTTTACATAACTTAGATATAAGTTTTGGAAGGTTTGGTGTGGTGAAATCAAAGTTTAATCACTTACAAGGACTAAACTTGACAAACTGCGAAAGTATGTCAATTTGAACTGTAACGAACATTCCGGAACATGACCATAAGTTAAACATACCATAAATATCCTTTACATAGCTTAGAAATAGGCTTTGAGGGGTTCGGTGTGCTAAAATAAACTTTTGGGTCATTCAGGGACTAAAAGTGTCAAAAAGTGCACAAGTTTGCATTTTCGCGCACAACTTACGTTCTGAATACATCCGGACATCCAAAAATTTATGTATGCATGACTACATTATATTTTAGTGATCGCCTTAAGAAAAATCCATTCGTTTCGTCATTTGGATCGTTTTTCGCGCTTGTGCGCATTTCGTCGTAATTAAGCGAACATCGCGTTCGTACGACCAAACGAACCATCACCCGGCATATTTTTGAGCATGTTTCATGTCCACAATGTTTAGGCAACATTTTAGGGCCTTAAAGTTGGCTTTACGGGCCTTATAAGTGTCGGAAATGGCCTTAAACACGTGCAGGGACTGAAACTGTCATTTTTCAAACATATGTGCAAATCAGAAGGGCCATGCGGCCCGCATTGTCTTTGGCTGATCCTGAAGCGGGCCGCTTCCCACTATCAGACCAGATTAACTGCATTTAACAGCTGGTTGCAGCTGTTTAGCACCTCCAATCCCTCTTCCACATGTCAAATCCTTATGGTTAGTGGCAATTTAGGCACCATAACATCCCGACAAGTGTACGCCTTGGATCGTGGCACGTTTTCCATGAAACGATCTTAACGGTTCTCCGAATACTATAAATACCCACCCCCCTTTGGCTTAAAAACCCACAAATCTGATTGAAAAGACTCTAAGTTGGAACCTTCGTTTCATACCTGAGCTATTTTGATCTGGGTTAGCATTCGGGGACCCTGGGTAAGTATTCTTTCGTTCTTTTCCTTATTTTACTGCTTTTCGAGTCAGAAAGTCAAACTTTGTTTGACTTTCAGCGTTGACCAGTATTGGTCAATGCGAAGTTCGTTTGAACTTCGCAACGTGAGTGTAATCACGTTGGTCATAGTCCCTTGGGACTATGCCCACTGATTACCACGTTGTCTAGGGTCGTAGGGTAAGCGATCTAATAAATCGCTTATACCTCGAACCCGACCCAGTTTGGTCGATCATTAGGATCCGACCAAACACATTAGGTGACCATAGTAGGTAGGGAATAACCTTCCGAGGTTATACCCTATGGTCGCATCGTTTAAGTAGTTGTATGATAGGTAGTTTATATGCCTTAGGTAAATTACCAAAATACCCTTTTCATGTATAATTGGTAATTAAGCATATGTAACCTAAACCTTTGTCACATAACTGATTATGTAATATGTTTAGGCATATAACACTTGTCATAGGGCTAGTTAGGCGGTCCGAACGCGTTTCACGCGAACGACGCGTTAAAGTAGCATAAGCTACCTAAACGGGTCGTAATGGGTCGTAAACAATTATGTTAGGTTTCATTTAGTATGTAGGCTTTGTTAAACCATATGACACGAGTCTCTACACTCGTTTGGTTTACAAACCCTAATGCTACCCGATCTTCCGTTTTAGGTCCGGTTTATTTATGTAGCTACCTATACTAGGTGCCGTTTGATATCCGCGATCTCTAGCATTGTTTAGTTGTTACTCAAGGACTACTGAGCAATCTCATGTGAGTACATAGACCCCTCTTTTACTGTTTTCCAAACTGTTTTGGGGTGGAACACATGTGCCTACTTGTTACTTTCATGCTTTCCTGTTTTGACATCATATACTTGCTATGTTCATTAGTACATTATAGTACATGATTTCATTACATCTTATGCTAGGTGTGCCCATTGTGTGCATTACTTAGTACATTGTTTTACACTACCTTTCATGCTAGGTGTGCCCATTGTGTGCATTACTTAGTACATTGTTTTACACTACCTTTCATACTAGGTGTGCCCATTGTGTGCATTACTTAGTACATTGTTTTACACTACCTTTCATGCTAGGTGTGCCCATTGTGTGCATTACTTAGTACATTGTTTTACACTACTTTTCATGCTAAGTGTGCCCATTGTGTGCATTACTTGGTACATTGTTTTACATTACATTTTGTTGCATATGCTCATCCAGTATATGAAC